>ML677348.1:40369921-40499177 GCA_007922305.1 Dermatemys mawii
GGCGAGCCGGGGCCAGTGGGAGCCGCGGTCGGTGAAACGCCAGGTAAATAAAGCAGCGGGGCCCGCTAAGGGTGCTTACTCTTCGGTCCCGCGTGCCAACGTTGCCGATCCCTGATCTACATCATGGTGGGCAATAATTTTTGCAGGGGAGCCACTCCACGTGTTTTGGTAAGTTATCATGGGCCTCACATTTCTACTATATTAATGGAGGGGGTGCGAGGTGCAGGTTCTGGCCAAGAGGTGCTTACCACAGGCGGTTCCTGGCTGGCAGCACAGCAGAGTTCAGGCAGGCTGCCTGCGTGCCGTGGCCCCACGCTGCTTCTGCAAGTGGCTGCGGCCAGTTGCTGCTGGCATGTTTCTGCACACCCCTTAGTGGGAGGAGGGCAGTGGGTTTCTGTGCGCTGCCTGTGCCCACAGTAACTTTCTCCACCTTCTGAAATAAAAAATTGTCTCCAGTACATTCCGAGAACGTATTGGATAATCTGTGCTGTGTTGTTTTCCCCACAGATGTCTAGATAGTTGAAGTCCCCCATCCCCGCCACGTTCTGTGCTTTGAATGATTTTTAGTTGTTCAAAAAAGCCTCATCCACCTCTTCTTCCTGTCTTGGTGGTAGTAGATCCCTACCATGACATCACCCTTGCTTTTTACCCCTTTTATCCTTGCTCAGAGTCCTTTGGCAAGTCTGTCTCTTATTTCTATCTCAACCTCAGTCCAAGTGTGTACATTTTTAATATATAAGGCAACACCTCCGCCCTTTTTTCCTTGCCTGTCCTTCCTGAGCAAGCTGTACCCTTCTATACCAATATCGCAGTCATGCGTATTATCCCACCAAGTTTCCTTGATGCCAACTATGTCATAGTTGTTTTTATTTACTAGCATTTAGTAGCTTGACTGTGAACCACTGATAACTTTGATGCTAAGATTTTGCTAAACATTTGCCATCTCTTAAGACTCCTACCCAGATTTGGCTGGTATTTGTAATTAGGGCTGTGAAGCAATTTAAAGAATTGTTTGACACTGTTAAACAATAATAGAATACCATTGATTTAAATATTTGTGGATGTTTTCTACATTTTCAAATATACTGATTTCAAGTATAACACAGAATTCGTAGCGTACAGTGCTCATTTCATATTTGATTACAAATATTTGCACTGTAAAAAAGAATAGAAATAGTATATTTCAATTGACCTAATACAAATAGTGTAGTGCAGTCTCTTTATCATGAAAGTTGAACTTACAAATGTAGAACTGTATACAAAAAGTAACTGCATTCAAAAATAAAACAATGTAAAACTTTAGAGCCTACCAGTCCGCTCAGTCCTATTTCAGCTAATCACTCAGCCAAACAAGTTTGGTAACAATTTGTAGGAGACAATGCTGCCTGCTGCTTGTTTACAATGCCACCTGAAAGTGAGAATAGGTGCTTGCATGGCACTATGGTAGCTGGCAACGCAAGATATATACATGCCAGATGCATTCAAGATTCATATGTCCTTTCATGCTTCCACTGCCATTCCAGAGCACATGTGTCCATTCTGATTACTGGTTCTGCTCGATAACAATCCAAAGGACTGCACACCAACACAGAAGATTGATTTTTCTCTCTTGATGATTTGGGTTTTTTTGTTTCCACAACTGAGTGTTGCTCATTTAAGACTTCTGAAAGCATGTTCCACATCTTGTCCCTCTCATATTTTGGACAGCCCTTCAGATCCTTAAACCTTGTGTCGAGCAGTGTGGCTATTTTTAGAAATATCACCTTGGTACCTTCTTTGCATTTTGTCAAATCTGCAGTGAAAATATTCATAAAGTGAACAACATGTGCTGGATCATCATCTGAGACTGCCATATATTTCATGTTATAGCAAAATGTGGGTAAAGCAGAACAGAAGATATACAGTTTTCCCCCGAGGAGTTCAGTCACAAATTTAATTAACGTGCATCGTCAGCATGGAAGCATGTTTGGGGGGAGCAGTGGTGAGCACTTCAGCCTGATTCCTGCCAGACTGTGGGTCCTGACAGAAAGGGCCTAGAGGGGGCAAAGGGCCGGAGAGAAAGTGGCCCAGGGACAGGAAGGCAAGGGGAGAGAAAGGAGGGCAGAGAGGCTGCAGGACCCAGAGTAGAGGGTGGGCCTGGGTCCTCCCCTTTACCCCTTATACTGCACCAGCCTGTAGGGCAGTGGCCAAGTCAGGCTGCAACCTGCCCCTCTGACACAAGTGAGGCTGGACTTGGGGGTTGTGGCAGGCCGCTGAGGCTGGTGTAAGGACTGCAGTTAGCTCCTCCCCCCTAGATGGACGTGTGGGCACTGCCGAGCCAGAAGAGGAGCAACACGGGTCCAGACGCCAGTAGAGGGCAAGTGATGAACGGGACACCACCAGGAGAGGGTGCTCCAGGACTGTTAGAGCTAATTCTCAGACTGAACAGCAGGAGGTGCCGCCATGGTGAGTCCTACTCAGTTAAAAGGTGTCATTGTAAATAAGCTGGCAGCAGTATCTCCCATAAATGTAAACAGACTCGTTTGTCTTAGCAATTGGCCGAACAAGAAGGACTGAGTGGACTTGTAGGCTTTAAAGTTTTACATTGTTTTGCTTTTGAGTGCAGTTGTGTAACAAAAATATCTACATTTGTAAGTTACTTTCACGATAAAGAGATTACACTACAGTACTTGTCTGAGGTCAATTGAATAATACTATTTCTTTTGTTTATCATTTTTACAGTGCAAATATTTGTAATAAAAAATAATATAAAGCAAGCACTGTGCACTTTATACTCTGTGTTATAATAGAAATTAATATATTTGAAAATGTAGAAAAGCATCCAAAATAGTTAATAAATTTCAATTGGTGTTCTATTGTTTAATAGTGTGGCTGATCTGATTTTTTTAAAATTATTTTGAGTTAATTGTGTGAGTTAACTGTGATTACTCGACAGCCCTCTTTGTAATATATTAATTTTTCAGTTGATCACTTGCTAGATAAATTTAAGATCTAAAATGATCCAAGTCCTTGAGATGCTGCAGGTTCCTTAGATTCCCGAATTAATCTCACTGCAAAAAGCAAACAAGTCCTAACATGCAGCTTGGCATGTTGACATTGCTGAATCCCAGTGAAAATTATTGCTCTGGAAGTATTAGCAAACAGTGTATGGACAAGGTTTAGGAAGGCTTGAGATGTTCTGTTTGTTACTAGTGAAACTAGTTTTCGCATGTGTTTTGGGGGATGTTTTTTAGACCCTTGTCTACTTATTGTAAAATTAGTCTGTGAATTTACTCAGTTGCAAGTTCAGGCAGGTAATCCTGGAGCAAGGCCATACACGCATTAAATATGTGACAATAAAACTTTTAAACCCCTCTCTCTCTCTGAGCTACTGGGAGCCAATTCAGTATTGAGTTGAATTCAACCAGCACTAATAAAAGGAAGATTTTTTTAAGGTATTTCTTCAGATTCTTTTGTGTATTTTAATAACAAAAGATTAAAATGTTCACATTTAATGTGAAATGAGAACAAGCTCAAGGAGCATGAAGACAGACATTACTAGTACTGTAATAAAGTATGGAGAGATGTCAAGCAGTCCTCCACAAAGGTCACTGTGGTATGGGATCCATGATTATACAATATTTTAAAACCTCCAAAACCACTAAGGTTGCAAAATGCAAGTCAGGTAGCAGGAGATGCAGATTGTGCAGTCTAGATTGACAGACATTCACATTTAATTTACCATCAGGCCCCAAATCTTTTTTTGTAGTATCAAATCCTAACCCGTATTCTTGGTGTAGTACTTTAGATGGTGTGAATTTGTCATAGCCCTGTTGAAGTCAAAGGGGCAACACTAATACTCAGGCCTTTGTTTTGGGGAGTATTTAGAGTAACTTGTGTTTTGATTATTTTCAAATAAGGAAAGTTTCAAATTCCAGTGTCAGACTGTATAGCTAGTTTCACAAATTCTAAGACCCCCATCCTGCAAACACTTACATGCATGCTTAGCTTATATGTAGGAGTAGTTCTATTGATGTCAATGAGACTACTTGTGTGCGCAGAGTTAAGCACAAGGGTAAGCGTTTGTAGGATTGGGACCTAATTCGTTAGGGTCATATCTTTGTTTTTCAGATTGCTTTATAACATTCCCTTATTGGTAAGAAGCAGCATGAAGGTGACTTGTTTAATATTGTAGCCAAGTTTTACTACTTAAGCTTTCGGTAAAGAGGAACAAAAATGATTACTGAGTTGTTTGCATAAGGGTAAATAATAACTGAATGCTTACTGAGTGGCTAGATAAGTATCTGAAAGGTAATGTTTTATGTAGGCTTTGGATTCTGCCTGATGGTTGTGCCCACCCAGAAGGCTCAATAAAACCCTTTTTTCATTACGGTTGCTCAACTTAGAGGTGGCCTTCCTGAATTCAGCTATATAAACTTTTAATGAGTGACCTATTTGCGAAACCCTTTTCCGGATTGGCAAATAAGAGTTGATATGCAACTTCTAATGCCTTTTGTTTTGTAACCTCCCTTTCCTCTCTTTCCCCTCTGGCTGGAATATGACCAAGGCAGGAATAGCATAAAGTAAACTGAACAGCAATGAAATATAGTGCTGACAACAGCTGTCCACAGCATTTCTGCACTTTGCTCTCACTGTGCAGCAAATTAGGCACATTGTATTGATCCTGATGTTGTGCGTGCTGTCTGCTTCGGTCTGTGTGGAAGTTTTTAGGCTAAAAGTAAATAGCTGTTGCTAAATGTTGGGCCCTGTGCAATTGTTGATATAACGATAAAGCAGCATTCATAGAGTACAGTGTTTTCTTTCAGTGCTTGATTCCTTTTTTTAAAAAAAAAAAGAAAAAAAAAGAAAAAAAAAAAGGTGTAATGACTCCTGGAACTAAAAGAGCAATGAATTTCAAGCTGGAATGTGTTCTTTAAAAGGAAAGCACTAGTGTTCATCTTGATAGGGATAATAATGTTTAAAAACAGCGTCTTTCTTTTTCTTGTTGCAAACATAGGAAACTTTTTTTTAGTTTGTCCATACAAAGAAAAGGCTCTTTACCTGTGGTACTGTTTACTGTACACTTACATTCTTCAGGCGTAGTATATTAATTGCTTAAATGGGTATTGTGGACCATAATTTTTTTTTAAAAAGACTCGAATAATGGATAAAAAGTGACTTTTAAAAAATAGTTGAGTTGCTCTGGGTTCAGGCTGTGTGGGAAAACATGGGAGAAGTAGTTTCTAATGGAACAGCCAACATATCCTATGGCACTCCGGCAAATATTGCAAGAAGAGCATCACTGCAGAAAGCACTTACAATTAAGTGCTTTGATACCAAGGAAATGGCAAGTCTGGAAGTCTTCCCTTTGAGGTTCTACTTACACAACTGAGAGTAAAGTGCCATGTTTTAAATATCCATTGAGACACAGTCTTAGTATCTAGTTCCCTCCAGTCAGCAGCCCTGTGTATACATTAGCAATTCAGTGAGTATGATATGAAAATATTTACTCTGGGAGTATTAAATGATAATTTGCATGCACAGTTGATTGTTTCTGAATATTCCTTCAGCAGCTGAATTCAGACACACAATTAGATTCAGTTTTTGAAAGTTTGGCCCTAAAACACCAACTTTTTGGTCACTATGTAATGCTGGGGTTTGCGTAGCTGTCTGTCACCTTGAAACTTGAGTTCAAATAGTAGTTCGGTCACATGGCAGAGAGAGTTTGCTGGTTTAGTTGTGTGCCTCTCAAAACCACTGCATAATTTGGCACAGGTCTTGAATAGCCGAGATTTTGCAGGTCAAGCATCGAGGTCAATTGGCAGAGCTGTGAGGAGGCTTGCACAATGCCTCCCCACAGCATTTCTGGCTTGAGCCAGTACCAATAGTCCCTGACATTCGTGAACAAGAAATTCTTCATAAATAAAAAACAAAGAGAAAACCCAAACAACATTTATATGAAGCTGCAAAGAAGGACGTGGTTTATCAATAATCTGGGGATTAGATGGGGAGACTCAGACTTTTCAGTCCCTTTCTGTCTGCTGTGTAGATGGATTTAGACTCCAGTAAGTTGTTCTTCTGGAGCTTTGCTGTCAAAAGCCTTCGTGAAGTTCTCTTCAGGAACATGAGGTAATAGAGCGGAGGTTCAGTGCAGAAAAGTGAGGGGACAGAGCTAGATTTCTAGAGCTGGCCTGGCAGACTCTTCTTTCTGTGTGTTGTTAGCATTAGCTGGCTGGAGAAATTAACTGTTGCGCCCTGTGTGCATTGTGAGCCTATGTAACTTGAAAACAGCTTATAATAAATGGAAAATGTGAAATGAGTTTTTGTCAAGTGAGAACTGATGGCAACTTTCCAGGCTCAAAAAGTCAGAGCAAAACTTACAAGGAGCAGGGGCCTGTGCACTCCATGACATGATGATGGGACCACATTCTGTGGCAGGAACTCCTACATTATACAACATTATTTCATCACCATGACCTACTCTTTGTAACCATCCTCCCTCCGACAGAAGCATTCACAGTTATGGCTTATAGTTGAAAACACTCATGGGACGTAAAATTCCTTCATGTCTTTTTGCAACAACGCTTTCTGTTGTGGATGTTTTTTCTTCCCCCTCACTGTTCTCCAGTGGTTCTGGCTCCCCAGGACGGAGCAGTAATGTTGTCCAGACAGAAAGCTCAGATGCTCTCTTCCTTCATGTCAGGGAGCTTGTCTATCTCCCCAACTTCTGGGCCTCAGCTGGCCAGCCTACACTTGGGGCTTCCTCCATGCACTGGTTACGAACTGGAGACTAGCTTTGGTTCCCCAGACCTCTACTGCCTGGCTCCGTGGAACAATGCACGGAGTGCACAGTGTAATCCCTTGTGGGGAAAGCCGGAGAGAGAGAGGCAGCTGGAGGCATTTCCCTATGAGAAAGGGAGATTGAAAATTAAATATTGTGAGCTGGGCTGCAGCAAATTGGTGAATTCCTTGTGGTCTTGGAAAAAGGCAAAATGTCATGGTTGTAGAACAGAGATCGGCAACCTTTGGCACGCAGCCTGTCAGGGAAATCTGCTGGCAGGCGGGGATGGTTTGTTTACCTTCAGTGTCTGCAGATTCGGCTGATCATAGCTCCCACTGGTCATGGTCTGCCATTCCAGGCCAATGGGGGCTGCGGGAAGCAGTGGCCAGCATGTCCCTCAGCCCACACCACTTCCCACACCCCCCATTGACCTAGAACCACTGCCAGTGGGGGCTGCAATTGGCCAAACCTGTGGATGCTGCAGGTAAACAAACTGTCCCTGATGGGTTGTGTGCCAAAGGTTGCCAATCCCTGTTGTAGAATTGCAGACCTAATATGATCCTGAAGGAGTTGAGTGGAGCAGTTCATATGTCTAAGGGCTATTGTTTTAGGCTATCTGCAGACACAGGCAGACATCACGGCAGCACTTTTGCACCAGGTTCATGTTTTCAAGCTTATATCTGCCACTGAAAAGGCTAGAAAAATAATGTTGTTTTCAATATAATCTGAAGTTCTGTAGCATCATACTTTAGCAAGGGGTGAATTTTGGGGACTCATGGAATACACAAAGCCCTGAGTATAACTCCTGTTTGCCAACAACTGGGCTCTCATTTGGTCTACATCTACCACAAGTTAAGTAAGTATACACTACTTGGAATCCTCAACAAAATCATATGGACTTGGAGGAGAAGACAGAAATGTTGCAGCAACCAGTACCAGTGGCGTTAATAGTACTATAAATACACACTGGAATCATGAGTAAGTTTATCTGCTAATCTACAATTTTACTTGGCTCTCCACAGTGTAGCGTCGCGTCTGAACTTCTCAGGAACAAATTATGCAGTCATGTAACAACTGGCCAGGAAGTTGGTTGTTTATGCTAAAAAGTCATCAGACAAACAAAATGAGCATATTTGTTTAAAGATGGAGATCAAAATTCACCATGCAGACATGATGATCTTCAATGACCTGAGGAAAGTCGGACTCAGGTGGTACCTTCCCTCCCTCAGCCATATGGTTTTGGGTGGGAAAACTGCAGCCATGACCCTGCCAGAGACTCCAGCCAGTAGGACCAGAAGCAGCCAAAGACGAGACCTCTAGATATCCAAGCACTTTCTACAGTTTTGATTGGACCATGTCTGCCTTTTGATGATTGTTGTTCTAGCCCTAGTTCTGTGCCACAGTGTCTTCTCCTTAGCTTTACTCCACACCTGCCCCTCTGCCCTTTTCTGTGCTGCTCTGCCCTGTTGAGCCCCTTCCCCTTTCTGTTCTTTCCATTTAGCTATCCCCTCCTAACTAGCCTCCCCACCCCAACCCAAAAATTGTGGAACAAACATGTTTTCTGCCAACACATTGAACACTCTGCTTTTATGTTTGACTCCTTCCTAGACCCTTTGTGTCTGTCCTGTCTATTTAGATTGACATATAGATATGTTTGAGGCATGATTTCCTTTTACAAAAACCATGTTGACTCTTCCCGAACAAATTATGTTCATCTATGTGTCTGATAATTCTGTTCTTTATTATAGTTTCAACCAATTTGACTCGTACTTAAGTTAGGCTTACCAGCCTGTAATTACTGGGATCACTTCCAGAGCCTTTTTTAAAAATTGGCGTTACATTAGCTATCCTCCAGTCATCTGATACAAAAGCTGATTTAAATGATACTGCAGTTATTAGTTCTGTAAACTCACATTTGAGTTCCTTCAGAATTCTAGGGTAAATATCATCTGGTCCTGGTGACTTATTACTCTTTAATTTATCAGTCTGTCCCAAAACTTCCTCTGACACCTCAATCTGGGACAATTCCTCAGATTTGTCGCCTAAAAAGAATGGCTCACATTTGGAAATCTACCTTACATACTCAGGCATGAAGACTAATGCAAAGAATTAATTTAGTTTCTCTGCAATGGCCATATTGTCCTTAAGGACTCCTTTAGAATCTTAATTGTCCATTGCACTGGCAACATGCATGCAGGAATGACTTCAGCCTTAGCTTTTGCATGTGGCTATATGCAGGGGAATTACTGCTTTCAGTGCCAGACTAGAGTGGGAGGTTACACCATAATGAGTTCTTTTGAAAATTAGAGAGAGAAGGTGGGAGGACCAACTTCTGTTGGTGAGAGAGACAGAATTTTGAGTTACACAGACCACTCTTTCAGATTTGGGAAACTTACTCAGAGAGTCCCTCGATTTGAGGATGATCTCTAGCACAGATTTACATATGGATGGATCCTGAGATGACTCAGGAGTCTGATCCTGGAACCACAGATCCGTCTGCAGTTGGTGCAGACATTTCATGGAGGGTCAGCTGCCGGCTGGAAGAAAATTCTTTTTTCCCCTTCCTTCTCTTTCTTTTCCACTTTAAGGGCTATCTATGTATATTCCAAATGGATGTTTTTACATCTTCACATGTTGATCATCAGTCCTTGGGTGTCTTTCATAAAGGAGAGCCCCTTGAGTTTCAATTTGTCTGTATGACTCTCCCATTCGCCTCAGACTTCTCTGTAAACTTAACACTTGCTGGAATGTGAGACTGTGTTACCACAGTAAGGGGAAGGGGAATTCAGATTTATAGAAATATTGCAAGGATTGTACCTGTCTGAAGCAAAGACTGAGTCACTAGTTCCTGTTTTACTTTAGTCAGCTACAGGTAGGAATGTCATATTTTGTCTGGAGTTAGGCTATCTATAGCAGTGGTTTTCAAGCTTATTTTCTGGGGGGGACCCTGTTGAAGAAAATTGTTGATGCCCATGACCCAGTGGAGCTGCAGTTGAGGTGTTTGGGGTGTGGGAGGAGCTCAGAGCTCAGGCAGAGGGTTAGGGTGCAGGTGTGGGGCTGGGAATGAGGGGTTCAAGGTGTGGGAGGGAGCACTGGGCTGGGGCAAGGGGTTGTGATGCAGCAGGGAGTCAGGACTTTGGGCTGGGGGTGCAGACTCTGGGGTGGGGCTGGGGATGAGGGCTTCGGGGGTTCAGGAAGTGATTCCAGGTTTTGGGGGGGGCTCAGGGCTGGGGCAGGGAGTTGGGACATGGACTTACTTCCAGCGGCTTCTGGTCAGTGACACAACCGGGGTGCAGCGCGGACTGCGCTGTGCCCCAGAAGTGGCCAGCAGCAGGTCTGGCTTCTAGGCGGAGGCATGCAAGCACCGCCCCCACCAGTTCCCATTGCGGACCCGGTGCTTGGGTGGGGCCAGCACACACAACCCCAGGGCCTCCCTGCCTAGAAGCCAGACATTGTGCCATACCCCGGAAGCAGCCAACAGCGTCGGAAAAGGTGTGCACTAACCTCCCATAGCTGACGGCACTGCTGACGGGACTTTTAATGTCCCAGTCAGTGGTACTGACCAGAGCAAGGTGACCTAGTGCCTTATAAGCTGCGATCCAGTAGTGGATTGTGATCCACGGTTTGAAAAACACTGACCTACAGCAGTAGTGGGCAACTTGCGATACACAGGCCGTATGCGTACCATCAGGGTAATCTGCTGGCGCCCTGTCAGACCACCCGCAGCTCCCAGTTGCCGCGGTTCACCATTCCCAGCCAATGGGAGCTGTGGGAAGCGGTGGCCAGCATGTCCCCATGGCCCGTGCCACTTCTCACAGCTCCCATTGAACGGGAATCATGTCCACTGGGAGCTCTGGGTGACTGTGCAAATGTAAATGAACTGTCTGGCAGCTCACTAGTGGATTACTCTGGTGGCCTGCTGACCACAGGTTGCCCACCAATGATTTACAGCAGGGATCGTCAACCTTGGCACGCAGGACGGCAGGCTAAGCACCCTTAGTGGGCCCCGCCACTTTGTTTACCTGACAGTTCGCCAATCGCAACTCTCACTGGCCGCGGTTCACCATCTAGGTCCAATGGGGGCTGCAGGAAGTGGTGCGGTGTTTTCACAAGTGACAAGATTTTGGCTGAACCCAGTCTTAGGATGGCCCAAGAAGCTCCAACCCCCCAGTGAATGGCTGTCTGCCCCATTAAGCAGCCACCTAGGGCTGAGCAACCGTTCTGAGCTGCTTAGAGACCAGGCTCTCTTTCCCCCTTCTCACCTCTCAGCAAGCGACCTGACATCATTCTCACGGGAGGGAAGGAGAGAGTTAGACTCCCAGCAGCTCAGGGTCTTTCTACACCCTCTTTCCCTTTCCTTTATGGGAGCAATGGGGACATGATGATTCTGCTCTTCCCCCACTCCCTGCAGCATTCAGTCTGGAGAAGGGGCAGAGCTGAGTGCAAAGAACCCTTAGAGATGCCCCCTCCAGCTTGGGGAAGAGGAGAAGAAAGGATTCTGCTGTCACCACTCCAGGCTTGGAAGGAGGCTGAAGAACCCCAGCAGGATTGGAGGCTGGAGGGCTGAACTGATGGATGCTGGCTTGGGATGGAACTGGAGCTGCTGGAAGGCTAAATTGATGAGGGGCTAAATGGAGGAGGCAGGGGTTGGATGGAGGCAGAATTAATTGCTGAGACAGGGATGGGCAGATGTGTGAGGTTGAGAACACCTTCAGCAGGGGGCCAAAATAACCCTACCCAATACATTTGGGAAAGTGGGCATATGTCTGTCTCCCTATCCCTCTCACACAAACACACATGGAGCAGTTAAAAAATAATAGTAAAAAGTATCATCTTTGGCCAAAAAAAATCATGTGTTTATTAATCTCATGATTTTGGAGGGTTCAACTCATGATTTTTGATCTTGAAGTTGGCGATATAACCTTGGCACTCCTAACTTCTGCAGTCACCCTTGTCAGGTCTCTGTGTCTATCTAGTTTTCCCCAAATACTCCCCGCTCCCCCATTCCCTTGAGTGAGTGTTCTTTTTTAAACCTGCCATTTTTTTAAAAAAATTCCTGTTAGTGTGGCCCTCTTCATGTCCTGGTTCAAACCAGTTTATAGGTTAGCTGCACAGAAGGCAAAATCTCCAAAGTTAATCGTCCTGGTATTGTCCCTTAACACCCCGTAAGTGTTTGCTGACAGCGGCTTATTTTGAGCCATTATTTCTTTCCCGCTTGTTTTTCTTGACCACACTCCCTCATTAAACTAAATCAATAGTTTTCATACAGTAAAACCAGGTCAATAAGAGGTATTCACAAACTCTTTCAGAGCAGCTCCACATCTGTCATAGCCTCTAGGTGCTACAAATAATAAAGAATAATTTAGAGATGAGCCCAGGCTGCAAGATCTAGATATTGAAACACCCTTATTTTAAAAAATTTGAGTGTACTCTTAGGTGGGAAGCTCGGCCCATTGTGGAGGTTGCCCTATTCTACTAATTGTACAGCACTGAAATACGGATCTGAATACAAATCTAGGTTCACTTTGAGAAACCCCTGGAAAATTTCAAGGGAGGGAATTACTTGGATCTAGGATTTCAGTATTACATTTGGTTATGAACGTTTTGACTCACATGTGACTCAGTCTCTTGCTGCTCTGTGCTGTTTAGATTTTGCCCTCTGCCATGGTTCATTTTGTACTTTGAATTAGTCATGAGAAGAAAAAAGTGACATTTTCTTGTGTACAGTCTTTTTATGCATTACTCTGCATCTTTTCTAACTGTTAAAATAGCCATAATGACAGAGGCGGCATCAGACATAATAAGCTGCAAGCTGTCCGACTCAGAACTCCTTTCTCACGCTATTTCCTGCAGAGTGAGATTGTATGGATAGCCACAAATATCTAAACTTGGGGCAGCGTTTGAACATCCCTATTACCTTTCTGAGCTTCCGAGCCAGTTCTTTGATTTGTTCTCTCAAGCTCCTTAAAGCTCCATCTCTGCCAGTTTGGATGGTATGTAGGAGTCTGTGATGAATACATTCATTATCTAATACAAAGTGGCATAGAACATTCATGCCATGAACCCCACCACCCAGCTCTACCCTGTTGCAATTCTCTGATTCATGTTGCACGAGATTAATAGCATTTATGTTATTCATATATCTTGGTTGACCTTGATCTGCTAGAAACTCCCTCCTTTTTATCTCTGTCCCATACTGGGGAGGTTTTGTCCCACATTAACAATGGGCCTTTTGTACTTCAAAGCACATTCCCCCCACACCCAACATGCTGAGTTTTAATTTTCCTTACATATATATCTGTTCCTTTCTCTTTTCCTCTCATATTCTTACCTATGTTTAGCAGACTGATAATATCTCGGGAGCTGAGAGCTTTTATTTTAGTTTTTTTATTTTTTAAAGCATTGATGTTAACCCTTCAGAAGCTAACTGTGAAAAAAGACTTAGATCCTTTTTTCTTTTCCACTTAAAGAAATGTGCACATCCTTTCTGAAGAAAAGAATATTTGTTGAGTTTCCTTCCTGTACTTTCTGGGACTGTATATTATGCCAGATGGTAAAATGTACAGTGAGATGTATGTGTGAGGGGTGGGAGAGAATGCCGTATGTACCATTTCCATAGGCATGAGCAGGGGGTGTGCCTAGGCACACCTAATGCAGGGTGGGCTGGCAGCCCCTGAGGTCTGGCTGGGGAGGCTGATCCTTCCCCCTCCCCCAATGTTCCCCTCTCCCGCAGCCTCAGCAAGCCACATGAGCAGTGCTCTGGGGGGCGGGGCTGCGCGACAGCGTGTCTGGCTCTGGGCCAGACACACAGCGCGCTCCGGGGGATCATTGCGGTAGTGTGTCTGGCTCCGAGCCAGACATGCTGTTCTGAGCGGTGACATGGTGAGGGAACTGGGGCCAGGATGGGGGGTTGGGTAAGGGCCAGAGGGTCTTGGGCAGTCAGGGGATGAGGAATGGAGGCAATGACCACCACCCCCAGAGGGCCTGTCAGGGAGCAGGGGTGTGGCTAGGGGTCGGGGCAGTCAGGGAATAGGGGGTTGCATAGAGGCTGAGGTCCTGGGGGGTGATTGGGGGCAAGGGGTGTCTGGAGGGGGTGGTCAGGGGACAAGAAGTGGGGGGGGCTTAAGGGGGGGGGGGTCCCGGGGGGGGGGGGGGGGTGGGGGGGTCTCCGCAGGGGGCAATCAGGGGACAAGGAGTGGAGGGGGGTTGGATGGGTCGGGGGCTCTGAGGGGCTGGGAGGTGGGTGGGGGTTGGATTGGGACAGGACCAAGCTGTTTGGGGAGAGAGCGCCTTCCCTGGGTGCACACCCTAATGAAATGTGCTGTGCACGCCTATGATCATTTCTCATGTGGCTCCTGGGGAAAGTTACAAAACGGGCATGTCTGTGTGTGTTGTTTTCCAGCCATGCTGAGAAGGTGAATTATTCTCCACACTCATTCAGTTTTCACCCTCTCCCATCCCAGCATGTCTACCATAGGGAAAACTCCCTATTCTGCACATAGAATGTGAAGCAGCTCTCACTCCGATCTGGCTCATGAGATGATAACTTGGGGACCTTCACAGGATGTCTCCATTGCTGCTGCTCCAGGAGAAGGTCCAGGCTCTGGAGCATTCCAGCAGGACCTCAGGAGTCACTTGGGGAAGGCTAGGGGGCAGAAAGGAGAAAGAAGGCCAGATGGGATCAATGGCTTTCTTCTTGGATGCTCAGAGGGAGAGGAGTTGGCCTAGATAGCTTAACAGTGCTGAGATTCCAGTGTGATTGCTGTACTAGAAACATGTAGCCAGACAAACCTAGTACTTGGTCTGGTATTGGGGAGTGTGCCTTTAAGGACAGAGCTTCCCAGATTGTGAATTTGGGCAGGATGCTGGGAAGCACTTGTTATGCCCAGCCAGCAACTTGAAACCAGAAGCAGAGTAAAGCAGATCTCTTGCTAGCGCATTAAGCACTGAGTAATCCGTGACCCACTACAGTTGGCAGGAGCTGCTGAATGAGGACTGAGATGGGACAGTGCTGAATAGCATGGAATTGAACAGAAAAAGTCAAAGAAGGATGGGGGAAGGAACAGAAACAAAGGGCAGAAGTGCTGGTCCTAAAGGTCAGCATATCCTCTCAGCAACGTATCGTATGACATTAAAATACAGTGTAAACCAGGGGCCTCAAACTCAAATGATCACGAGGGCCGCATGAGGACTAGTGCACTGGCTGGAGGGCCACATCACTAACACGCCCCCCCCTCGCTGCTCCCACTCCACCCCTTCCATGAGGTCCTGCCCCTACCCCGCCTCCTCCTCTGAGCACGCAGCTCCCTGGTCCCTCCTGAAAAGCGCTAGGCACCGCGAACAGCTGTTTGGCAAACAAAGCAAGAGCAATATAGGAAGTCCAGAGCTGGAAACACAAGCAAACAAATCTAATTTAACAAGAAATTACCAGCCTCAGATGATTCAAGCTTTTTTCAAATGTAATATGCTGATAAATGACAGAAATTTCAGCCCATCTCAGCCTAATATCAATTATAATTTTATAAAGTCTCCCTCTCCCAAACTGATCCTCATAACCCTGTTCCCCATCCCCACTTACCCCGTAACCCAGCTCCCTGTGCCCCATCCCCAAATCTCCACCCACTCACCTCTGTTACTCAGCTCCCTGTTCCCCAAATCTCCCTCCTCTCATGCTTGTAGCCAGCTCCCTGTGTTCCATCCCCAAATCTCCCCCACTCACCCTCATAACCCTGCTTCCCATCCCCAAATCTTCACCCACTCACCCCTGTAGCTCAGCTCCCTATCCCTAAATCTCACCCCACTCATCTCCCATAACCCTGTTCTCCATCTCCAAATGTCCCCACATTCATCCTTGTAACCCAGTGCCCTGTCCACAAATCTCCCCCAACCCTGCTCCCTGTTCCCCAAACCTTCCTCCATGCCCCCTGCTTCAATACCCTCCCACCCCTAAGCTGCCCTTCCCTGTCCCGCCATCTCCTCTCTCCATCTCCTTTCAGCCTTTCTGGACTCTCCTCGCTACCCGCCCTTGCCCGGGCCCAGCATTCTCTGCAGGGGATACCGGTAGTGGGGTATGGCAGGCAGGGGGCGGCGCAACAAGCCCAGGCAGCTGCAGCCGGCCAGAGAGCCGTGGAACAGCGCTCACCTCTGGCTGCTCGCAGGGCAGCGGTGCCCCCCCAGGGGAGGGAAGGCTTCTCTGCTGCCTGGCTGGGCCACTGCCAAGCCCCGGCTTCCAGGCACTGCTGCTGCGGCTTCAGTGAATGAGCTGGGGCGGTACTTCCCAGGATCCCTCTGCAGCGGCAGCCAGGAGCGGTAAGCCTTCCACAGAGGGAGGCGGGAGGGCGGTGGGGAGCCTGGCTTAACGCTCCTGGCCACCGCTGTAGAGGGCTCCTGGGAAGCGCCCCCCCAGCTCATTCACTGAAGCCGCAGCAGCAGCGCCTGGAAGCTGGGGCTTGGCAGTGGCCCAGCCAGGCAGCAGAGAAGCCTCCACCTCCCTCCCGAAACTGCTGTGATGGGGAGAGGGGGCGCCAGGGAGCTTGGCAGGCCGCAGGGAAGGGCTTCGCGGGCCGCATGTTTGAGACCCCTGGTTTAAACAATAAAAATTGAACATTTAGTTAAAGGCCAGATTCGACATTTGCTATTTGTGCAAATCTCCTGTTGTTGCCAGTGGGGGCTCAGCTTTACATTGACGATACTATGCAGTTCTGCATGTGTACTGGCCGCTGACTATAATTAAAAATGGAACTCCACTCTTTCCACTGAATGAGCTTGATACCCTTCACCTAAAGGAATTGCTATAAAAATCAGCTTTGGTACAACTGGGAATTGCAGTTCCTGTTTCCTTTCTCTTCTCTTCCTCAGCATATGCCTGTATTTGCAGCTGTCAAAAACAGGTATTCTCCTGCATCAGAAAGATGTAAAACTGGCTGTAGGCAGGTATCATTTCATACTTGATCTGAAGTTATAACAAATGGGAAGATCAGCTTTCTGCTTTATTTATCTATTTCTCTGGGCCCTCTGGCTCATGATCGATGGCTCATTAATTTTTATTTCCCACATGCTTTCTAAGAGGTTGGAGCTGTTAGAAGAATTATGACAATCCAGAAAGTCTGATCCCATATATCTTGTTTTGTAAGAGATTGGCTGAGAAACAAGAACTGTACCTAGCAATTAATACCGATCCTGCTAATATTTCACTGCAGTGAACAAGGAAAGTTCTGCAAATGTGTTCTGTTGTCTTTGGTAATTTAAAGCGCATGGCTTACTGTGACCAATGATTCCAAAACAGATAGGATTTTTGATACAATTTAGAGTCATTATATTTGTTGTCCTTCAGGGCTGCCAGCATATTAACTTTAAGTATCATCTATACTGCATCCTGTAAATTAAGTTGAAAGAACAGAATCCAATTAAACATAGTGGGTTTTTTTTTTTAAAAAAAGTGTGTTTTAATTCTGCAAAGGAAAAGTGACCCTTTCTGAAAAAAAATTCTGAGTGATAACCTTATCAGTGTTAGACAAATAGCTTAACTGTTCTGTGTCTGTTAAGGGAAAACACTATTGACTCTGGGGTTGAAAACAGAGCATGTATTACTTTCACTGGATTAGAAACCCATATACGTAGGTCTTGTGGAATTGTTTTGCTTTCTGTGCATGTTCCAACTGATTGGGGAAGTGAAGGACTTCCCCTGTGAAAGACTCTGCTGACTTCATTCTTTGTTTCTAGTTTCTTAGAAGATCTGTTCTTTCTTCATTTTACACTTTATATTTTTTATCACACACTTGTGTCTCTTCTCTTTATTTTGGCTCCGCTTTTTTAAACTTTTCTCATATTTCCACAGAGCCAGACACTCAAATCCTTCCTCTGGGCTGGACTATTCCTGTAAGGTGCAGCTCTGTAGTAAGTTTTAAATGAAGGGAATGCAGAGGGGACTGCTTTGCAGAAGGAGCCCCCAAAATTGTGCTGATTGACTTAACTACCATCCCTCTGGGGCCCTTGAGGAGTTCTGCTACCCTCCCCCGCCTCTCCCGAGGGCAGCATGTGCTCCCCTTTGAGCCTTGCCTCAGATTGGACAAATGTTTCCTAAATCGGTGGCCCACCAAAACTCAGTTCATTTTAGGCCTGACCAGTGGGTTTGGGATCGGGCCCTTCAAACGCTGTATATGTCTTGATTGAACCAGTGGCTGAATGTGAAGAATTCCTGCAAAACTATTCATCCTCTTGCAGACAGACTGAATTCAGATCCTAATTATAATACTTAGCAGTGACATAGCATCTTACATTTCAAAGCAGTGCAAAAGCATTAATTAAGCCTCAAAAGTCTCTGCAAGGTAGGTACATAAAATGTGTAGCCATTGATATGAGGCTGAGTCAAACAGCTCTAGTTTTGCCCAAGCTAAGAACACAGGTAGGAAAAAAAGACAGCGTTAAGAAAACTTATTAATATTATCACCCATCTGCTGAATGGTAGCAAGGCCCTGCAAGTTGGCTTCCCATTCAAGGAGCAACCAGGGATACAGAGTCTGGGTCTTTGCTTAGCATAAGTTGTTTTATTTATACATATACAACAGTCCTGGAACAGAGGTGGTCCCAAAAGGGAATACAGGCAAATCTTCCCTTTCATAATTCACAGCCAAATACCAATGCCTGGTTCCCAGGAAACACTCTGCCCCAAGAACCAAGTCTTATTAGAGAGAGAGAGAGAGTGTGCAAACTATCTTGCTGTCTTGCAAAAGTTCTCCAAAAGATTCTATCAACATCACAGTATTCCTTCAAAAACTGAACACAGTTCATGCACTAAAATAAACATAAAGATTTGTATATCATGACCATTAGTGAACCCCCTCATGCCAATATATTGTAAAACAACCAACATAGTCATCTTTCTTGAATAGTTTTAAACAAAGAAAATTGTTAAAAAAAAAGAAAAAGAAAATGGACATCCCATCCCAGCAAGGACAATCTAGATTACGATCCTCTTTCCAGGACATTGCTTTCCCAAACAGCAACTTTTGTGTAATTCAGTTGGTTGGTCATCCCTTGGCATTCTCTGTTTCGAAAAGAAAAGATGTATACTTTGCTTTATACTATTGTTAAATGTTAAGAACTGCCAGGGGATTCTAATGTAGGAGTATTGATGTAAGTATTTTCCCAAAATTTGCTCAGGGTACTTAGAATGGATTGTTCACAATATATTCAGCAACATTATGACAGAAAGCAAGAACAAATGTAACTGGGTGTGAGAGTATGCGTATCTGCAACATGTGTATCAGAAGTGAATACTATAGAAGCCTTTGGGCAGGGTTTTAAAAAGCACTTGGCTTTGGCCTAACTCTCTTCCTTTAGAAGTGAGTGGTTTAACTCTATTTGACTTCAAAAGAAGCAAAGGTAGGTCAATTCTAAGCACTCTTGAAATCCCCATCCTTTTTGTTCAGTTGAAAGAGCAGAGAGAGACTTATGTCTGGAACCAGATGCTACCAAAATATGGATTCAGGAGGGTTAATTTTTATCTGAATCCTGACAGTGGGCCAGTTTCAAATGCAGGTCTAGCATGGGATCCAAAATGGTGAAAAAATAATGAGAACACATTTTTCTGATGAGCTCTTCCTTATTTCTGCTTTTCCTCAGCACCTTCCCCATCCCTTGGTCCCTCATCTTCACCTTTGTTGTCTTTTAAGGGTCAGGTTCACAAACATCAATCAGTTGTCTGGGTACCTCGAGAGATGCCCTTTCCAACTGATTGTTCAGTTGGACTTTCCATTCAGACCTTCCCATCTCCTAATTCAAAGAAGGGCTTTCATGGGTGTTAGGAAGTGCAGCATGCACTTATGGGTAGGGCTATGTTTTAAGTCACAGGTATTTTTAGTAAAAGTCATGGAGAGGTCACAGGCAATAAACAAAAATTCGCGGCCTGTGACCTTTACTATATACCCAGGACTAAACCGTGAGGGTAGTGGCTTGGGGAAAGGGGGCTTGGAGATGCTGTGGGGGCATGACCCACAGGGGCGCTGTGGTGCTCAGGGGACGTGTGTGTGTGATAAGGCTGGGGCAGGTTCCCTACCCAGCTCCTGGGAACCAGTAACCTCCAGCTCCTCTGCTCCATTCCAAGCCTCGGTTCTGCAGCTCCCATTGGCTGGGAACTGTGGCCAATGGGAGCTGCAGGGGTGGTGCCTGAGTGCGGAGGCAGCACATAAAGCTAGGAATCCGTGACTTCTGTGACCTCTGTGGCAAACACAGAGCCTTGCTTATGGGCCGTGGAGAGTGGGGATGACAGCATAATCTGCTTCCCATCGCTTGTGCCACTTACTGGAACTGAAAATCTGAGAAGCCTTTACATGGCCTCAGAAATGGCTGAGCAGATTAGCCCCAAATTCTTGGAAAAAAATTCACTTGTGAGCAGAGGTCACAGACTAAGCCCCAAAAGAAAATTCTTCACAAAATGGAGTGAGTGAAAATGGGGAGTTATAATGGAAGTCTGAATCACCACTGTGATTATTACTCAATGCAGTAACTCCTCTTAAATCAATAGAGTTACATGGCATAAAACTGGAGTAATGGATTGGTGAGCCAGGCCCTTTGAGGTGCAAACTGTAGCATTTCTTGGTGCCATCTTTATAATTATTAAGAAATGTGAGGAAATGAGCTGCAGTGGATTAGCTGCTATTTCCATGAAACCAAAGGATTGTATTCCTTTGTGTGTGTGTACGTACATACCAGTAGCCCCACGACTGAGCCCCATATAGCCATCTGTGATGATGACATGCCTTGTTTGGAATCTGGTCGCTGGCTGTATTTTTGTCCTTGACTTCAAATGTTGTCAGTGCTTGGCTCCCAACTGCACGGGCTCTTGAGATTGTCAGTATTCACTGTATGGGATTGGAGAGTCTTATGTAACATTGGTTTGGCACATATAGTACATGCGTAGATTTGAGCTTCCCCAGTGTCTAGTCTCTACAGTCACAGTAATTATCTGATGTAAACCTACCTGGTCATGGTGATATAGGTGAAGCCAAAATCCCTCCCAATATGACTTGAGACTAGCAGGGGGAAATTTCTTACTGCCCTAGATGTTATTTTATTCTACCGTATTACTGTGAGCAAAAATCCCTGAAATTAAACATTCAATCATATATATAGATAGTGAGACAGATCTAGAAATTTCCTGCTCAAGATCTAGATAGCTGAGATTCTGTTCTGTCCAAGTGATTGTCCATTTTTTATTTAATCCAATTAGGATGGTGTCACGTTCCTGAAATTATCTGGGATCATATAAATCATTGGTGCAGCCAAGGTCCTGTAGGGGCACCAAATCTTATGTAAAGGGGGTCATCTAAGGTGTCTACGACCAGGTTATGGTCTGCTGATTATGATTATGCTATCTGTATGTGTGCATCTGTTTTGTAGCTAAAGTTATGAATATTGGCTATGTAGTATCTGTATTTCAAACTTCTGCTTTGCTTTTGGGTGAAATCCCAGACAAGTTGTGATTAGCTCTGCCTGGCCTGTTTGATGGCCCATCAAGAACCATCAGCTATACAATGGACTCACTGGGAGCTTGGAATGCTCCAATCCACATGAGAAGTTTAGCAAGGAACATGCAAGATAGACGGTGGATAATAGCCGCCACCTGTGAATCCTGAGTCATGCATGGTCATGTGAGATGCCCATATGACTGCAGAACTCGATGGGGCTGTACTTTTCACAGCAAGAACAAAGAGAATTCCTGCACCTGGGGCAACCTATATAAGAACTGCTTGAGCCCCTCCATCTGGGTCTTCAGACTCCAGCCTTGCTCCTACTTCTGGATGGCACTTTGCTACAAATGGAAATTCTGGCCAAAGGACTGATGACCCATTCCTCCAGGGAATGTATTCCAGAGACTTTGATTTGAACCTGCAGTTTATTCTACAACTGATGCAAGCCTGAACCAAGAGATTTGCCATTCCTGCATGTAACTGATTCCCTTTAACCATTTCTAACCCTCACCTATATCTTTATCCTTGTATAATAAACCTTTAGATTTTAGATTCTAAAGGATTGGCAATAGCGTAATTTTTGGGTAAGATCTGATTTGTATATTGACCTGGGTCTGGGTCCTGATTCTTTGGAATTGGGGAGAACAGTTTTCTTTATTTGGGGTATTTGGTTTTCATAACCGTTTGTCCCCAGGACAGGTGGCTGGTGGTGGTGATACTGGGAAGCTGGAGTGTCTAAGGGAATTGCTTTGTGGCTAGCCAGTGGGGCAAAACCAAAGTCTTTTTTGTTTGGCTAGTTTGGTTTGCCTTAGTGGTGGAGAAACCCCAGCTTTGGGCTGTAACTGCCCCCTCTGGAAGCAATTTGTCCTGATTTGGCACTCTCAGTTGGTCCCACCGAGAACAGCACTGTCACAGATGGGTTCTGACAAAATGGTTTAGCAGGAGATTTCTAACACTTTTGAGGGGGCAGGGATGCCTCCATTAAGTATCTAATGCATCTCCAAGAGCTCAATCCTTCATCACTGAAGTCAATGGGAGTTTTGCTATTGAATTGTATTGGAATTGGATCAGACCCTTGCTCAGTAGCATGCTAAGATTTCTTTGCAGAACACTATGGAATAGGCCTTAGCCACTTCTGTAGAAATCTGGAGATTTGGGAATGTCCTATGCTCTCACATGTACTGTAGGCATTGATAGTTTGTAAACAGAAATCTAATCAATTGTTGCTCTTAATAGAGTGGTGAACAGTATTATAAATCTCGTATTATGTGTTTACTTTCAATTTATATTGTTAGCACTGTTTATTGCCTTTTATTAAAGCTCATTAAGATGATTGGTTTAAGATCCTGTTATGAGAAGAGAGACTAACACTAGCATGTGGAATGACCACAAAATAAACTAAAAGTGGTTGAAAGCTTCTATACTCAAAAGTACTATATTAGTGTTTCCTGTGTGGGAGTATTTACTTGTGAAAGACAGGAAATTGATGATCAAACATACAATTAACTGGAAGGATTCTGTACATGTTGTATTAGTGCAAAAATATATTACACAAAGACTCTAGTGGTTTTTTTTAACTTATTCTAATATTTTCTGAGCTGTTCATATAAGTAAATTAACACTAGGTGGTGTTGCAATATTTTATAAGAAAAGTCGAATAAACTGACAGGCAAATTTGGTAAATCATTAGATTCTTGGAATCTTTTGGGTAAACAGCTACTTTCTCAGCGGTATGAGCAAATTGGTCCTTTCAAGAAAATGTATACCTGGCTTATTCATAGATTTTTTTCAGGTGATTAAGATCCTTCCCATTGACCAGCTGTGTAACATAGGCCACAGAATATCACCAAGTAGTTCTTGCACCAGGCCCATAGTGTCTAAATGAGCTAGAGCACACCTTTTAGCACAACACCCAGGCTTAATGGACACTGGTTAAATGCAGTCCACTATTACTTTCATTTTAACCATTCCACCGTGTTTCCAATGTGTTGATTATGTCCCTATTCTCTTCCATTGCCAGGCATTCTAGTACCCTGGTGTTTTGCTTTATGCTTCTCACAGTGTGTTACAGACGTGCATAATTTTTATTTTTGCTCATTTGCCTACTTGTGCTTTACTCCCTGCTACTTTTCCAGAATGCACCTCTGTAATCTCAGTCTTTCCCTCCTCCTGTTCAGTTGTCATTTCTATCATACCCTTTACTACCAGATACAGAGTTATCTTTGTATTATCAACATCTCTAGCAGACGTCTTTGTCCGACCTGTGTGCTCCTCAGCACCTGTCAGCTTTTCCCCAGGTCCTAGTCTTAGTATTCCCCCTAAAAGTTGTCAGTTTTCTGGACTAGCAGCCTGACTCCACTATGTTTGGAACCATCCCTTCTGTATGAGCTTTTGGCTTCCCCAAAAATTCTTCAATGCACTTAACCCCTGTCTCTTTACAGTATGTTCCTGTGCGCACACTAGTGCCAGGTCTACATGAGAGGTTTTCGCTGGTATAACAATGTTGGTTGTGGGGAATTATTTTTGGCGACGTTTCTGCACCGCCAAGAGCCCCAGAGTTGACACAGTTATACTAGCAAAAAAGTCCTTTTGACGGTACAACTTGTTTCATTCAGGGAACTGATGTAAGTTATACTAGCAAACAAACAAAATTGCCAGTGTAAACTGTGTCTCCACAAGAAGGGTTTGTCAGTTCAGTGATATCATCAATTCCTTTCTAATGTAGATGAAGCCCAAGAGCAGAGATCTCAAACTCGAATCACCAAGGGTGCCACATGCGGCTTTCGGGCCAATGTACTAGTCCATCACTGACACGCCTCCCCACTGTCCCAGCCCCCATTCCACCCATTCCATGAGGCCCCACCCTGTCCCTGCCTCATCTCTGCCCCCATTCCAACCCCTTTCCCAAATCCCCACCCCTACCCCTCCTCTTCTCCACCTCCTCCTCTGAGCATGCGGCTTCCCACTCCCCCTACCTCCCTCCTGGAAAGCGCTAAGCGCCGCCTAACAGCTCTTTGGCAGCAGAAAGCACCTGGAGGTAGGCAGAGGAGCGAGGACGCAACATGCTGGGTAGAGGAGAAATGCGGGGAGGGAAGCTTAGCAGGCTGCAGGAAATAGTTCCGAGAAGGGACATGGGGATCTTGGCAGACCACAGGAAATAACCCTGCGGGGCTGCGTGTTTAAGACCCCTGCCGAAGACCCTGAAGTTCTTGCTGTCCAGTTGATTCTGCATGGGGATCTGGAAGGACTGAAGAGGAAATGGCTCCAGAGATCCTGGACTTACGCCTTTCTCCTAATAATCTAAGGCCAGGTCTATGGAGTGGGGGGTGCGATTTTCAACCTAAGATACGCAACTTCAACTACGTGAATAACGTAGTTGAAGTCAGCACATCTTAGGTCAACTTACTTGGCGTCCTCACGGTGGCAGTGGGCTTCCCCGTTGACTCCGCTTGCGCCTCTCGGCAAGCTGGAGTATCGGAGTCAACAGGGAGTGCCTTTGGGGATCGATTTATCGTCTAGGCAAGGCGCAATAAATCGATCCCCGATAGATCGATCAGTATCCGGCAGGTAGTAAAAACCAGCCCTAAGTGTAGCCTCCATACCCTCTCTTTTATGCCTCCCAATATCACTGGCACTAATGTGTATCATGACCACAGACTCCTTTGTAGCTGAATCTGCATTGATATTGAAACAATGGTGTCAATGTAGGAAACAGGAAATACCGGAAAATATTCTTTAATACAAAGTATAACCATGAGGCTAATATTTTTGTGGTCAGCACTTTAGTATACTTTTATCATTCTGTTAAATCTCATAGCATAGTTATCAGACAAACAGGAAAGAGTAAGTAAGGTAACACTCAAATTTGGACACTCTGAACAGTGGTTTAGCACATAGAATAAAACAATATTCTATTTAAAGCTGAAGATGACTTTTCTCTTTGCACCTATTGTTGTGAAATTTCTTAAGAAAATGTTTTTCTTCTTAGTCAAAAGAGAATGTGTTGATTGCAAGAAAAGCTGAAAACCACTTGACCTACCACAAATTCTTCTTCATGTTTGCATGTGGAAATATGACCTATGCAAACAGATCTAGCAATTGGATTTAAATGTTAACAGGATATCTCAGCATTTGTATCAATATGATGACATAGTACAACTATTTGAATTCAAAGGTGTTTGGGATCTCAGGCTCAGGGACCATCTGTGTGACTGGTTCCCATTCTGCTCCCAGTCACTTTCACAGCCACTGCAAAGAAGAAGAGCAAGATTTTTGCCCCTAGTCTGAAGACATGGAGTATTTTTCTTCACACAATGACTTCATCTGGGCATTGGCCCTTATTCAGCAATAAGTTGTGCATGCTGGCTTTTTTGTTTGTTTTGCTATGGTTTCTTAATGAAGTATAGAAATACATGGAAGACATTGGCAGGGAAGGAGGCAAATACCCACATGAGTGGCACCACTGATCTACCAGCCTTTTTAACCTTACTTGGACCATACAACCACTTCTCCAGATTACTTAGCAGATGTAGGGCACATCTGTTCAGGGCCCACAGCTGCATTGACCCTTGGATTATGACTTCAAGAATGGCATTTGTACAATTACAAATGTTATCAGTCAGGGCAACCCCCGTTGCCCTCTGCCACCTTTTGGTAAATTGTGTTGTAAGAAAGGTTAAAAAAACGTCGCTGGAACTGATTCTTTTGCTGAAACATCTAACAAGTATGTCAACTTTCTCTGATCTTGGCCACGGTAGAATATTGCTCTAGTTAACATCCTGTGCTTTAACTCACTGTCTGAGATCCTCTTTCCTGCAGTGTGTTTTCTTCATCAGTTTGTATTTCTGCCAGTCAGTGTCACAAAGCACTTCCTGTTTCATCCCCACTTGACAGGGTTAAGCCATGCTGATGATCTGCAGTTGTGCGCAGCTTCATTTTTCATAGATTCTTTCTGATAACCATAACATGAACTCTGGAGTATGTGTTAGGAACTGAAAACAGGCCAAGTGTTTTGTATTAGAGTCTGTATTCCCACATTCACCAATTCTCCAAGGGATGAAACTCCACCAATGACATGTATGAGAAAAAAGGATCAAGGCTAAAAACAATTTTCTCCCCTCTAGTTTACATTAAACAAAATCAAAAGCACAAAGAGCCTTATTCTCCTCTCACTCACATTGGTTACACAATGGTAAAACTCCACTGAGTTCACTAGGGATACTCTTGATTTTCACCAGTCTAACTGGGGGGAGAGTCAGGCCCAATACTGCAGACATCTGTGGCTTAAAAGGAAATTTATATACAATAGTTCAATCTTTTTTTGAAAACATTTATTTAGTCTTCCTATCTTTACACATTTGTACAGACAGTGGAACATCAGATTAATGAAATCTTTAACCCCGAAAATAAACCACTGATACTATTTATACATTATTGCCTTTGAATATAGTAATGACTGCCAGAGACGAGTGTGTGTGGTGCTAAATTATTAATTTTAAAACTATAATAGAGACAAAGCATAAGTGCATAAGATTTAAAAACACTGCTATAAATAACAGTCCTTTCTTACCTCCAGTTAACATTTTCTATATAGTTGGTTTCTTTGCATTTTACAGCCCTTCTGCTAACAGAAAAGGGACTTGACACCACAATGGTTCTTTAAACAAAGTGGAAAAACTATTTTTGTGTATGCACTATTAATAGATGTCTGTTCCTAGAAAATGATCATTAACTGTGTTTGTTCCCTACAACACACATCCCTCTTGCAGCGCCACATTAACAATTCTGCATCACTGACTTTCCTGTGGCCCATTTTTAGCTGTGCACACAGTCAATTAGTGTCTATTAGTCACATCTTTTAAAAATCAACAGCCACTATCATCCAGAAGCATACACTAACCTGTGTTTTGTGGTAATTTTGATTTTTCTTGGTATCCTATTGCTAGCAGTGGTCTATTCCAAGATGGTGAGAGCCAAAGAATTGGACATAATCAAGGGTGGTTGGCTGTCAGGGGAAAAACAAAAATATCCTGATGTTCTTTGTGCTGTTGTGCTCCAGGAAAGGAGATGGAAGGCAACTGGATTTCCCTGGGTGATGAGGTGTCCCGATCTGGCTGCTAGTTGTCTGTGCCTTCTCCTTCTGCAGCTCCTTGGTTCAAGAGATGTGTTGAGTTGTGGAGGGTATGACTGCAGTGCTACCACATTTCAGCTGCTCCTCCACTAATGAACTGTGGTACTTTACAGCCAATCTTAGGCTGCTCTAGTTTACACTATGGCCAGGGCTGGCATAGAAGTAGCCTGCAGAATCAAGTAGCTGTAACCATCTCTGCGCTTCAACTATGCCAAGCATTGAATGGTTTCAGCTGGGAATCTAGCCCAGTATTCGAATTAATATTAGGTTGCATATCATGGCTATTAACAGAAAAGTCCAATTAATATAATTTATATTGCAATAAAATGTGGTTCCCATATTTTGTCATGTGACAAGCATACAAACTTAGGTCGAATGAATGTGTAGAAGGGGGGTGAAATGCATTTTTGCAAGCAGCAATAAACGTTTGTGCCAGAAATTAATCTGAACAGAGGCAATAAGATATCTGGCACTGGCAAAGTGAATGATGTTTAAGCCACACTTTGATGATGTAGGATAAAGAGTTACCTCAGTCAGAAATACAATAAAAGCAAGAGCATCTGAGAGATTGGCATGCAGGGCTAATGTTCATATGCTGCAGTAACAGCTTTCAGGCTTTTCCTGCCAATTGTTTTGGCCATCAAAAACCCTACTGAAAATCTTCTACATGCTCCAAACATGTTAGAGAAGGACAAAGAATCAGGAAGATTGAATTTATTCGGGGCACTTTCTAACATTGTATCTGTGCCTGTGGAGTCAGGCCTGCTTCCATCACTGTCGATGGCACAATTCCAGTGGATTACATAGGGAGCAGGATGGGGCCCTACATGGATACGTCTTACATTTTAAGCCTGTATTTTCAAAAGGGTGCCTCAGTTTTGGATGCCTCAATTTTTGGGTGCCACACTTGAGACACTTTACAATTTCCTGATTTGTAGAAAGTACTGAGCATCTGACTTCTGAATATCTGGCCCCTTTAAAGTGTCACAGTTAGATACCCCGAAATGGCAGTGCCCAAAATCATTAGTCACTTTATAAAATGTAGGTCTGATTAGTGATTGTAAAGCTCTGGAAAGAAACCAGCTTGATGGCCATGATGACTGAGTGCCTCTACTGATTTACAGAACAGGTACAGCATTGGCAAGGTCAATAAACACTTCATCATTCTGCTCTGCTATTACTATTGCATATCAACCATCTTCCGAAAGGACAATCTGTATGGGAAAGGGGGCTGTTCAGTCTCCACGTCCTTGGGTCCTCTGCTGAAAATACTAGCAAAGATGCCAATCAGTATCCACTGTGACAGTAGTAGTTTACTGATGGGAACGCCTGTGAGCTGATTCGGCTCTCACATAAGTTTTTCGCCATTGTAACTCCAGTGATCCCAGCAGATCCACTTCTGATTTAGGCTGGGGTAAATCAGATCAGAATCAGGCCTGTTGTGGCATCAAGCCTTCCACTGAGCTGCTCCCACTTCCATGCACTTTCTTTCAAACTTCCATTTTATTCCTGTCCAATTTAAATAGCAAGCTCTTTGGAGCAGGTATGATATTTAAATATGTGTTTGCAATTTGACCTAAGTAATGCCCTACTGAGCAGGATCTGTACATAAATTCTCAATTTATTTCACATAAGCCAGCAAATAGCCAGTAAATGGCAAGTACCTTTTCCCCAGGGCCTGGTGTATTCTATGATTCTATGGCTGTGGATTCGATGCTGGTGATCACATCACAGTTATGGACTTATTGATTTTCATGGCTATCAGGCTAGACTTTGTACATGTCATGTGAAAATACATTAGCCCAGTTCCGCTGTTACAGTTGTGATACCCTATTGATTCCAGTCCCAGGCTTGATTGTCTAGGCCCACGATAATCACCTACCTGTCAATTTGAAACTACATGTGCCTTGCTGTAGCTGCCTACCAAGTTCATTGATATTGTGTGTCAACGTAAGTCCAGATAGCCTGATCCTTAGCACAGGTGACAGATGGGGAGGGCATCTTTTACCTCATGCTTACTCCTCTCAGACATCTACTTTGGCTGATGGGTTAGAGTCAGCTGCAGATGATGCTATGATTTTATCATTGTTAGGATGGATTCAATCCGCTTGACTTTTCAAGATCCTGAACATTTTTCACATGTTATGAGTAAACTGAGGAGTGAAAGTTCATTCTGCTTGGAGGCACCAGCAGAAATGCTCAAGATAAAAATTGTATCAATGCTGATTAGCTGAATCTGAGCTCTGCTTTAAACCCCAGATTGCACTACGTGGTGATAAACTGCTAATCCTTCTCCAGCCATTTCTGTTATCCAGTTTGAGATATTGGAAGTGTCCTAATAAAATGTAAATTAATCCCTATTAAATAAATTTCAGGATACAGATTCTTGGCCATGTCTTTCATTTAAACGAACACCTACATAAGTGTGTCTTGTTTAAGAGGCATTGACTGTAATAACAAATGGTAAGGGTGTCACAGTAGTTCAGTGCTTCAAAACCAGCTGTACCTCTGGAAAGTGGCTTTTATCATTGTTTGTTATTTGTACAGTACCATATTCTGATGGGCTTATTAAAGGCAAGTTTCTTCCTGCCCTGGAGAGTTTGCAGCTCACATAGTGAAGGAGAGAGAAGAGCTGCAGATTCACTCCTTAGCAAACTCATCACTCTACTTTCTACTCACGTTGGGCTGCTCAGCAAAGTCATGGCTGAAATAAGATAGTGGGCAAAGAGGGAGGAAAACTGAGGGGAGGGAGGTATAAAGGACAGCAGGGAGAGTGAGGCAGAGCCATTGCTGTGGTAGGTGAGAGGCAGGATGGAAGGTGAACAACAGCTAGGGCAATAAAGTAAATGAGAGCAATGCATCCAGACCTGAGTGAATGAAGATTCCAGGTAGCTGTGAAGGCACCTCCCAGTGGCTGCTGCTGTCACCCCCTATATGGAGGTGGAAGAGCTGCCACTGTACCGGGTGGTTGAACTGACCCTTAGCACATCATGGCAGCTGTATGCAGGCATGCATGGCCCTCAGTCTATGAAAAGGACATGACTGCCAAACAACCTACTGCCCCAGAAAAGCTTTAAATGCATGAGGCTGAAATGAAGCATAAAAACAATTAATGAAGACATTGCTGATTACCACAGTGGTCTCTACTTTTTTTTTTTTAAGGGATGTGAAAAATATATTCTAAAAAATAAGGTCGTTGAGAGAAGCTTTCTTTGGCAAAAAAGAAAAAAACATTTTAAAAGCAGCCGCAGACTAAATACCAAGGCAACTCTTGGACAGCAGTTGCTATGGTAATCGTAACACAGAACTTTCCTTAGGCATATGCAGGAAATTTTGGGTAAATGTTCTTCATCGTGTGACCTTGACATGTTTCATTATTTTAAACCCTTAATTGTGCTATTTAAAACTTTTTTAAATCATTCGATTCTCTGGAGGAATACTTATGTTCTTTATACAACACTCCTATGTTGGCCCATTTCACCTTAGAAGTGCCGTCTTACATAGATGGGACCAGGCCCTCTTAGAGGTCCAGAAGGGCCCAGGCCACTTCCAGCCTTTGAGGCTCCTAGCCATAGTAAGAATGAAAAATGACGACACATGGTCTAATCTCGTGCCAACAAAACAGATATATTTTTATTAATATTTATGAACATTTTTTACTCTTTAATATGACAAAATCTATATCAGTTAATAAAGAGAAAAGTCTTTTACCAAATCACATCTCTTATTTACTTAAATTTGCAGCTCTAAGCTGAGAGAGAGTGTCACATTTTGATCTGAGAGGGATGCACACAAAAACAAGTTGTGAAACTTATCAAATGCCAAAAAATTAAGAGGTGTCTAAATTTGAGGCCCCCTTTGAGCTTGAGGTCCAGGCCAAATGGCCCTCCTGGTCCCCTCTCTGATTGGCCTCGGACTGGACCATGATGTTCATTTGAGGAATGTTGCTGGGCAAAGCAGATATTTTTAGAGGCAACTGGCCGCAATGAGTGGTTCAAAACCAGTTCACCACCATGTTTAAAATAATCAACATCTTCCTCTTTCACCCGGTGGTTCCATGGTAGTTTTGTCTTATATGGGCTTTAGATTAGTCAGTAGCAGCTGCGTATATTTGATCAGACTCAGCTGAATTCCATCAGGCTGGCATTGTATTTTACAGCCCCCTCTTTATAAATACAAATAGTCTTGCATTAGAATTTTCTAAATTACATTGCTGAGATTGACCAGCATGAGAATTTTGCTACTGCACAGATTGAATAAGTGCCTTTCCTACAAAGCCTGTACTATTTTAATTCCCATTTAACTCATCAAATTGGAAATGTGATACACTCAGTTAATCTTCAACAGGCAATTTCAGATATTATAGATCCACTTATATCTTGTGATGAATTACTTCAGTGTTTGGCAAATACTAAATAACATTTTTTGTTGATGTGGAAGTGTGACCTGCAGGCTGCAGCTGGTTCCAGTTTTTGTTACTGTTGATGTCCAGCCCGTCTCCCTCTTCTTCTCTCTATTCTCCCTTTCTCGAAGCACAGCTGGTTTATGTCTGTCACAAGCAATGGAAGGACATTTCCGAGCTGGAAATTACTGAAAGGATCCGGTGCTGATGGCTTTTGGAGCTGCCAATCCAGAGAGCAGCTTTTGGCTCCTGCTGAGTACACTATGTCTGCAGTTTGACCATTTATCTCACTTTACATACTTGAGCTGAAAAAAAAAAAGGGGTTGTGCAAACACTCACAGCTCATTCCCTCACACCTCGTCCTCCCCACCCTCTCCTTATCAAGTATTGCAGCAGCACTAAAATGTGTCAAATAAACTGAATGAAGCTGTCTAGTTCTGAGATATTCACAGGGAATTACATCATGATGTAAAATGTATGACTTTGAAATTATCATTGGCTAATGATTATGTGAAAAAACAATAAAACTTGCCCAACTACAATGGGCAATGCCAGACTAAATTACAGTTAATTGCTTTAGGCCCAAATTTGCAAACTTTGGTGCCTAAAGATGGGCCTCTAAAGCCCAATTAGGCATTTGAGTAAGTGAACTGATGTTCAGAGGTGCTGAGTTTAAGGTGCTTAAGAGCAGCTGGTGATCAGCTCACCTGTGAGGGAAGGGGGGATATATCAGGCCACATATTTAGATGCCTATTTATGGAATTAGGAAGCTAACTTCCGGCATCCAGTTTAGAAAATATTGGCCTTCAGACTATCTGGGGATAAAGGAGAATACCTCCAGACTCTAAGCTATGAGGAAAAAGTGAAATATATATTCCAGGATTTTGCTGTTGGGTGTAGAAGAAGAAGAAGAGATCAGAATTAACAACGGGGAGGCAACATCTCCACACCAAGTACATTCTGTTTATCTTGGCCTATTGCAGATAGTTCTACAGAGGCAGCACACCTTGCTTTCATTGGTTCAGTAGAAGGTCAGGAATTTTTGAACCAGACTATAGTGAGGTTGAAGGAGATCTGCTAAAATAAATGCTGTTACTGTTTGTTCTACCTTCTTTATTAAATTTTAAATTGCTTCTTAACGTTCCTTTGGCTTAAAGAGGCCTTGTTTGTCTGCCCAGTCATATAAAACAAGAGTAATCTTGGCTGTTTAATCTCTATGATATAGTTCTTCATGCATTCTTCTCATTCTCAGTCTCTCCCATGTCCTTTGTTAAAGCCACTTTAGCTTTAACCAGTTGTTACTCTCCATCACAGTCTTCATTTCCTCTCCCTCTGCCACTACAGTTACTCGGTAAAAGTATGTTTATACAAGGAGGAATGCTATCTTCTTGCCTTGGGCATTTTAGCTCACCTGTTAGTCAAAACCATTCACATCCGCCTGCCTCTCAGACTCCATGGAGACTGCATGTAAGCTGAAATGAGGTGACAAAAACATCATAAAAAGGTTTGTTTGCTTCAGGTCAGATATTGAGGAACTCCTGATATGTAGCCACCAGGTAAGTAGAAGTAAACATCCTTCTGACTATACAGGATAAAGAAAGCTCACAATAATGTCTCTTGTTTCTTATCTTTAGTCTTCATTGAGGTGTCACCAGATGTCAGGAACTGGAATGAGCTTCACCCTCCTCACACTTCCCGCCCCTTTCCACTGGCAAATTATACCAGCTCTGTATCAATTGAGTTCAGGTGTAACATTTGTCATGTTTGACAGAGATGAAATACCCATTTATAATTTCTTTAATCAATGTGTTCTTTCTCTTCTACTGTGGAGATAGTCAAAACAACTGCTATGTTTTGCAGAAGCAGTGGGAACTGAACCAGCCTACTTACACCACACACCCCTTCCAGGTGATGTTCAGATACTCATGCAAATAGTGTGATGTAATATTTGTAAATATAGAGAGAGACTGGTGAAAGTTCTATACCACCCATGTCTACTATACCCCGGACAACTGCATAGATTTCAGAAAGGACTGTGTTGAAGATCCACTAAGGCAGGAATAGTTCAGCTCACGTTAAGTGCTAAAATAATGGAAAGACTCATTCACAAATTAACTATTTGCAGATTTACAGAGAAACATTTGGGAATAATTTGATTACTATTGTTTGGTCAGTGATGCTGCAGGATGAACAATGGGAAGGAAACTATTTGAATAATTTTACAATTGATGGAAACAACTGCTCTATTTACTATTTACCCTAAAGCATGTTTTTATTGAATAGAAAAGCTCTCTAAGGCCCGGATCTTATAACTGGATACATGTGGGTGGACCCTTTAGCCCCCGCAGAGCCAATTGGGCTTCATGCAAGTGCAAGGGTCTGTCCACAAGGATTCAGTTGCAGGGTCAGGCCTTGGCCTCCCTCAGTGTCTGAGCAACTGGGATTGCTTGCTTCATGATGTACATGTGGGACTTTTGCAGAGAAGACTGAGGCTCAGTTAATGCAGTGTTGAGGGCACTAGAGATAAAAAGTTGATATTTTTATCTTATGTCTACCCCAGTTGCATACAGGTTGTAAGTAAAATCGTCAATAACCAAAAAATGTTCTGTGCAATAGAGCCCACACAAACCTTGTAGAATGATATCAACTATCCTTTGAAATGATCAACCAGGGAAAATTTCACTGACAGGCAGATATTTACTTCCACTAGCCACTGAGACCTTAGCTATAGCATGTAGCCAGCAAGAAGGCAGCACCACCCGACCCTTTCCCAGGCTCTCCCTCAATTAAGCTGGAGACTCCGCCTCTTATATTTCCTGTTATGCCCCTCTGCTTCTGGTGCAAGGGGCGGGCTCTCCTGGCTCCTCCCACCAGGGGCGGGGCATGGTTCCTCCCTCTCTGTGTCAGAGGGAAGCTATTCAATCACACTACAAACTCCTTTCTCTTATCAACTCAGCTAATTATTATTGCAATTTCCTTATCAGTGGTTGAGGACTTTATTCCTTTAATAGGTAATCATTTAAGATAGCTACATTATGTTGTTACCCTGTGTATGATTCGGCAGATTTGTTGTACAGAACACTTTTTCTTTGGATAGCCCTGTTTCCTTAATAGATATTTGCTAAAGTAGACTCTGAGGTAGAGTTATGTAAACTTAGATTTATGTTTGTCTCACTTGCTTTTAATGCATTTGTGCTACTTTCTCAAGAATTAACCCTAGAATGGATTTTTTTTTGACTTTCACTAAACACTTTTTACAGCTAGAGTTAAAAAGGACAAAATCAGGGCAAATATACCTATTCAGCCAAGTAATTCCTGACCACCAGAAGTCCTATACAATTTCAGATGAAAATATTGGACAAAGGAGTAATATCTCTCCTGCATTTTAAAAAAGCAGCACATGGTGTAAATTACAACCTTATAGTACTTACCATCACAAAGTCTTTAAAAACTGCAGACCTGATTCTGCTCTCATTTACACTTATAAGATAATCTGGTTCTATATCACTCTTTTCTTTGACCTAACGTTGAAATAATTACCCCAGTAATGGAGCATAACTCAAGAGGAGAGTTCTAATAACAGGAGGAGAGTCTGGAATCCAGTGCAGGGGTTCAAATTATGGGGAAGCAGATGACATGACAGGAGAAGCTAATGGGGAAGATAGACTTGTGAGGTACAGTGGCAGGAATCATTGTGATCAGAGAAGAGACGTTGGTAGTAATCAAGGGGAGAAATGACCAAGGGGATGGGCCAGAATTTGGTGGTAGGGATGGGAAGTATGAAATATGGAGATCTTACAAAGAAGAGCCAGCAGGATTTAACAACCAAGAGCAGGGACTAGAGAATGTCTGTTTACCAGAAGCTGAGAATGAGCGACAGGGGATGGATCACTTGATGATTACCTGTTCTGTTCATTCCATCTGGGGCACCTGGCACTGGCCACTGTCGGAAAACAGGATACTGGATAGATGGACCTTTGGTCTGACCCAGTGTGGCCGTTCTTATGGCCCCTGAAACATGGACTAAGCTGTATCAATCCCTTCCTCTGGAGGAATATACAGGAGCTGACACCCTGTGAATAACCTGAGGAGCTGCTGGAACTGTTGGCTGCAGAGGTCCCTGAAGAGTCTGGGTGCCCATGAGTGACAAAGCCCAGGTAGGGGTAGGAAATAGCCCAGGGAAACCAGACATTAATCTAGTTGTGTTTGATGAAGTCACAGTCAGTGTGTTTTAGCAGAATCCCTGCTGACCCAGTGGCAGGATTCTCCACCATTGTTAGGGCCCTGGGCTGGCACATGGTGGAGTAGGGTGGACCCAGGTCTCCTTACTCCCTGCTACCAATCCCACCCCTGGTATTGTAGACTACCCACCTGAGGCCAGATGGCCTGCATTTGTTTGCTGTCTGCCCCCATCAGGGAGCTGGGCCACCAACTGCTTTACTTATTCCTAGCCAGGGAGCTGGGCCATAGACTGTTTGCTGTTGGCCTCAGTTGGGGAGCCAGACCAAAGACTGCTTCTGCTCTGTCCCAGCCAGAGGGCTTGAGCCTGACTGCTGGGTATTGCTTGGCCCCGCTCAGATGGCTGAGCCTAATTGTGTTCGCAGCCCACCACAGTCAGAGGGCTGGATACTGACTCTTTACGAACTTACAGTGCCAGTCCCCTGTTGATGGACTTTTAGCCATTAAGTGGCATAGTAAGGTGCGGTGGCCTCCCTCAAACACAGACAGGGAGGAACTATTCCAAGCCACCACAGAGCTGTTAGAATAAATCTTTTAATTTAGGCCAAACCACAACAGGTGGATTAACCCAATGGGGTGCTTGGAAGAATCCATTTGTTAACACACAAGATTGTGTATTATATTTTTTTCCTGCTATGTTAAGTGATAGAGGTATAAGTAGATGCAAACAGCAGATGTCACACAGCTTACAACATTCAGGGCTGAAACCAAGTCTCTGAATGTTGCAGTGGCATTCAGGACATGAATCTGACAAAAAGTCTCTTTGACAGTCACGAAAGAACTTTCAAGAGAAAATAGTAACTAAAATGTAACAACTTCTTAGGCTTATTTCATTTTACTGCTACAGATGTGACTTACATCTTTTGAGAGACTGAGTCACAAAAAGTAACACGTTTCAAATGAGAAGTGTCATCTCCAAGAATGACTGCTAGCAAGTTCTCTGGCAGGTAAAAAAAGGACAATTGTTAGAGTTGGACTTGGGCATCTGTGTTTTGGTTTTGAAAAGCTTCAGTCATATCAGTCAACTTTGTTTTCTGGTAAGTGTTTTAGAGACATAGGGAATTGTAATGTTTCTGCTGCTCCCTTATGACATTAAGTTAAATAAAATCTATTTTCTCCCTTTAAATAATTCTCCCCCCACATATAGGAGGAATAAATTAACATACAAAGCCTGGGATCAGAGCTACAAATCTCCATACCATGTAAGACCACAGTGTAAACCAGCCCCTATCATTTCAAACGACCCAAAAGGCATGGAGTTAATGGGTTCCTTGGCAAGGCTGGTATAACCACTAGGTGAACTAGGAGGCTGCCTAGTGCCAAGATTTGGGGGAATCAAAAAGAGGTGCTCCAAATTTTTTTTTACGCTATTGCTGGAAAACGAATGAATAAAGAAAAGAAAAACATTGTTGAATGTGCATTTTAACTTGTCGTTCTCTCGTACATTACAGCTATAGCCTATGCCAGCGCTGCATTGCGGGCACAAGCGTGCTGCTTCACTATGGTACAAAGTGGCAATGATGTCATTTTTCTTGTCGCGCGCAGCCGTTACCCGTTCTGACAGGCTCTTTATAATGCTAAATTTACTAGTTTTCAGAGGCTGTCAACTGAGGCTAACTATTTTTCTTCAGTTGTTTCAGATCTAAAACTCTGGCAAGTGCTGCTGCATCATTTCACTAATACTTTGTGTCAATTGTGTGTGTATGTTAAGTGTTTGAGTGTATATGTTTATGTGCGAATATGCGTGTGTAGGTTGAAATTTGTCATATTGATATTGTCAGTTGTTGCTGTATGACGGAGTAACTGCCATTCTAATTTTATAAATTTTATTAATAATAATAATTGGATATTCTAAAGGTAGAATAAAATGTAGTAGATTTTTATATGAAAGAATGAAGGAAAGAAGAATACGTGACTAAAAAGGGTGTATTTTTGAAAGTATGTTGAAAGTTTATAATAAGCGATGGTCTGAGGGGATGGGAGGCAGGTGGAGACTCGAGGCAGAAGTTTTGCCTAGGGCACAAAATATCCTTGCGCCGGCCCTGTTCCTTGGAATTGCTAAGATTGCCATTGGTATTTGTTGCAGGTGCTGGTGAAAATTCAGGGGGAAGGAGGGGTAGATATGAGAATGAAGGCCAGTGAACAAATGAAGGTTGATGGAGAAATAATGACTGGGTCTACATGGGGCATCCTTTCTACCCCCACAGTTTGGATCAAGCTCAAACTGAAGATTTGCCCACATCTCAGAGCCATCTGTGTACATATTATACACAGACAGTGATTAAACTGAGGGGAGTTAAAGTCAAGTGTTATGAGCTGCTCAAAATACCATAAATTTACTATTATGCATACTGTCCTTTAAAATGTATGGTGGGAGGAGGATTACTCACTTACCTGGTGATTTTCTCTAATTTTGTGAATAATCAAAGATAGGGTGGTGAATCTGTACATAAAAGCAGACATTTCTGTGTGTTTCCATTTGCTGACACACCTTCAACTAACATTCCACTTTACCAAACACCATTTTAAATTAATTTCTTTCATTTCCTTTTCTCTTTTCCTTTCTTTCTACCTTAGTTTTTCTTTCTTCCCTTCTTTGTGTTTTCGCTCCTCTCTGTGGTCTTTCATGAGAACCCCTCTTTCTCTTCAGTCTTTGCTGCTTCCTCTTTGCATCCTAACCACTTCCATCAGGCTTTGCCTTCTGCATCTTCCCAGTCTCCACCTTCCTCCTGTTCTCATTTATAAATTACCCTCCACAGTATCTCCTTCCAATCTCTACTTTGCCTCCTCACACCCATTATTCGTTTTCTACCGACATCACGATGGGATTCCTTTGCCCTTCCTATCTGGCCCTATCTGAATTGTATACATCCAACACTCCATACCTGCACAGTGCAGGAACAGTCCCTAAATGTTGTTTAAAGGAGATAATCATGGTCTTGAGGGAGGCATGGGGATAATGGGACTGGGGATTCACCTGAGAGTTCCCACAAAGAAGTGTTCTTAACTCTGCACTTGAAACCTTAGCCAGAGTCTCGCATTTAAAAATGGCTTCTGGACACAGCACTAGCAGGTGTACACACACAACAGTGAAAAAGGGGCCACAGTTGAGGTACTGGGTAGCAAAACCAGATGATGTGCCACATGAGAGCACTAACTGACCATTCTCATCAGCACAAGGGTGCTAGTAGTGGTATAAGAGAAGGCATGAGAGGAGTGGGATGCTGAATACAGGGAGGTGAAGATCCAGTGGAAGGTGGAAGTTAGTTCTTAGAGAACTAGACCTGTTACAGCTCTTCATATTCCTTTCAGAGATAAAAGAACATGGGTTTTTCCCCTTATAAAATGTTACCTTTGAAAAGATTTGTTTTATTTATTTAGAGATGTTTCTGTGGCTGGCACCAGCCTGTTGTCTGACCTGTTACCCTCCCATCACCTTTCTGGGGTACATTAAAGTGTTACCCAGAGAGAGAGAGAGAGAGATTCTGATTCCAATCCTGGACAGTGCCTCCAGGAAGAGCAGCACAGATGGTACAGCTCAGGCATAGGGGAGGTGAAAGTAGCTACCATTGCATCCTCCAGATTGCTGCTCTGTGAGGTCAAAATGGCCACCATGTTAAGATGGAGCAGATAAGGGCTCTGTAGTATCTGACAGACACATCAAGCTGTATATGGGCTACACTGCTGTCCAGATACCTTATAGATCATGCTCCACTGGCTCTCCTACTCCTAGCCCTCAGCCACAGCCCAGCATTCCCTCCATGCCACCATAAATGGCCCTACCCTGTACCAGAGGAGTTCTCCTATGGTCTTCCTAGGTCACGTGATCAGTGGTGTATAGGGGCCTGAACAAGAGGAGGGAGTATAGGGGAGGAACAAAATCTGCCATTTTATGAGTTGTCCATGGTCCCGCAGGGAGTCTGTGTGAGATCCAGGAATAGGGTCCCGGACTTCTACCATTCTACGGCCTTAGCCTGAAGACCATATTTCCATTTTCCAGAGAAAAACCTTGTTGTCCAATTCAATTAAATATCACATTGTATTTAACTGAAGTTGTTTTGATGATATGTTTTTGTACTAACTCAGAAAAAGGAAGGGAGGAGGAGTTGTGATTTGTAATTTGCATGACGAATGTTCCCAATCATTAGATAAAATGTAACATATGCTGTGGTTAGCAACCAAGGAATCCTCTGGAATTACAAGTTCAATTTAGACAGAATATTTTCACAGCATACAAAATAAAATGATAACACAGAATTTTGTGGTGCAATGTTATAAAAACTATTATCTGCAAGAAAAAGAGAGCCAACATTTCTGAAGCACTCTCAGCTATTACGGCAGTTCAAGAAGTTATCTTATGGTATTTTTCATAGTATGACATCTTGGGAGAATGCACTGAAGTTAAGCTGCTTTAAAATAGAAATATGAATGTATGAATGGATAAAATACATATGAATGTAAAATAAGTCAATGAACGAATTTTTTGATAAAACAGGTGAGCGGTGAAAAGATTATTGAAAATGAGAACTTTTTAAGTACTTTTGGGAACACACAGAAAAATATTAATAATTACAACTAGGAATCTTAGATTTAAGCATATCTGTAACTTTATGCACATGATGAGTCCCATTGAGTTATGCATGTGTTTAACTCTCTGGGGCTTATAATACATTTGTAACATATAACATTCTGTATAATCTGGAAGATCATAAATGTATTCTTATGTGTTGAGAAAAATATATACACTTACAATAGCTGATCTGCTACAGGAAAAAAATAAAGCTATTGCCCAGTTACTAACTAATATTTGTGCATCTTTTGAGTTTCCTTATTTTCAAGAAGGATGAGAGGACACAAAGATGTCTTCCTACCGAGGTTCTTATTTGTACAGCTGTCCCCCTTTTCAAGGAGGATTTTGATATTTTGAAATTTGGTTGTGCTCTGGTTTGGATTGGAATGCCCCCACTTCAAAATTCTCTGTGAAAGGGAATGGAATCCTGGCTCAAGTAGTGCTTCTGATTGACTGTTTTAGAGCTATGGACCCTGGAAGCTTTGTGGTCCCGGGTGCTTTCCACTTACCAGGCTGCCTTGGAGCTGTGGATCTTAGAAGCAAACATGACCAAGGAATAACTGATAGCTCTCATTTCCCTACAGGTGGTATAGTGGATATAGTAGCAGGTACTACAGTCACATCTGTGGTGATGGGAAGATCTTCCTGGCTCCAGTTCTCAGGGATTCCAGGGAGGTCTTAACTACAGATGAGGTCCTTTCTTGTGAAGGCAATTAACTTTTAAATTCTGAGATAGATAAGGCCCTCCATTTGTTAAAGGATTCCAGGAGAACTCTGCATTCTTTGGACCTGTTTCTCATCTTGAAGAAGTGCACAAGTGAGACCACAACATTCCTTCAGACAGCTGGCCAGTACTATTATGAGCCTCAGATAATCTCAGAGCTGCCAAGAGAAGCAGTGGTGACCTTCCACATCTTCTGCTATCGTATAATCTCTGTCTTTCACCAGGCAGGAGGTTTGATGAGGCCTAACTCATTTTTATGCCCCAGTTTGGGAATCCCCTCCCTTTTTGGCACCACAGTTCAGGATTGATGGGTCCCTCATTTAAGCTCTTAGTAATTTGTTCCCTATACCAGTGGTCTTCAAACTGGGGTGCACAAGATCCCAGCGCCACCGCCGAGCCCGCCCGGAAGACCGCCGAACTCCCGGGTGGGCTATTTTCGTCCTGCCGAAATGCCACCGTGGAAAGCGGAAGCTTCCGCTTTCTGCAGTGGCATTTCGGCAGACATACCCTCAGGGAGCCGTCAGACTTTTCCCTCTGCAGAAATGGGCCACGGGGGGGAAAGTTTGAAGACCCCTGCCCTATACCATTTATCAATGTAGACTATATTGACTATTATATTAGTCTGAAGGATAGGGGAGATTCAGGCCCTTATGATAGATCCCCCTTATGCAGTGTTTCATAGGACAAAGAGTCCAGTGGCACCTTAAAGACAAAAGTATTGAAGCATAAGCTTTTGTGGGCTAATACCCACTTCGTGGGATTCAGGAATCCAAGATCCCACCTCCAGGAGGACAGAAAACTACTTGTCAGTCACCAAAATTTGAATCCACGTGGACAGTCATTTGAAGAAAAAAGAATGATTACTTATCCTGAGTAACTGAGGCTCTTCAAGATATATTGTCCACATGAATTCCGTGACCCGCTCTTGTTCTCTGTTACTGCTATGTCCTACTCCTCTAGAAATCTGTATTCATGAAGGAAGTCAGGGATTGTTCGGCCCATTCTACCCTTTCTGAACTTGGGTGTCAGTATGCAAAGACATTTGGGCACAGCTGCAGCTCCAGCTGACACTAATTCCTAAAAGAATCCAACCTTCTTCTTTTTGTACATCTCGGGGAGGTCTTGGAATACTGTACACAATCCTTGACACCTCCAAATATATATAAAAAATCAATATATACATCTATTAAGTGGATTAGATGTCATGGGCTCTAAAGAAAGATTGAGGGAATGTAAAATGTACAGTTTAAGGAACAGAGGACTAAGGAGGGACTTTTGAGAAAATGACAGAGAGGGAGAAGAATGATTTATAGTGATTAAGGATGAAAATTTAAACTTGATCTTATAATGAGGTTGCAATGGAATATTTATGCCTGCTGAAGGTACTGTAAACATAAACTAATGTTGAGAACAAGAGCAATGCTTCACAAGCACATTGCATTGTAACTTGTTTTATATTTTGTTGTCTCTGTAGAAGCCAAGGCTTCAGAGTAGTGATGGGCAACCTGCAGGCTGCACGCGGTCCACCAAGGTAATCCACTGAGGGTGGCCGCAAAAATGTTTGTTTACATTGACTGTCCACAGGCATGGCCGCCCGCAACTCCCCATAGCCACGGATCACTGTTCCCAGCTACTGGAACTTGGCAGCCATGCTTGTGAACAGACAATGTAAACAAATGGCCTTGCAGCCCCCCAGCAGATTACCCTGATGGGCCACGTGCGGCCTGTGGGCCACAGGTTGCCCAACACTGCTTCAGAGGGACACAGTGATGTGGAAAGGAAGAGCAGGGGTTTGGATTGTGCCTCTAAAGGACACTTTAGAGTAGAGATGAAGGCAGCCTAATGTAGCTCATATGCCTTGGTGCCTGCAAATAAGTCCCTAATACTTTACATAATTGAAACCAATAGTAGCTACCATGGTAACATCTGTCAGAAGTTTCCTATGCTGTGCTACGTTGGGAGTAGCAATATTCCAGATGTCGATACTTGAATAATTCATAGCCACAAATGATTACATCACCACTCGCAGAAACTCCCACAAAATGTAAAATGGAAAAGAAACCTCACAACTTTCTGCTCGAAAAGAAAGCAGGCCTCCATTACCTGAGCTAGCAAAGGAAGATTCTCTGTAGTGCCAATATTTAGACTTATAGCCTTTTTTCTCACCAACCAGTAGAGGGCAGCATTAGCAAATTCACTTAAAAAGGTCTAATTCCAGCCAGGAAGAAGCAGGGGGTACTCAGACATACAGTCATTACATTTCTTCAAAGATTGATCAAACTGTATAAATACCTGGTGCATCTGTGTATCTATGAAAAACACCAGATCTTGCTCTGCTTTAAAGTGCTTTCCCCTCCCTTGAGCTTAGGAGGGAAGGAAGGGAAGTGTGGATTGAAAACACTTCTGAAGATTTCTTTTTTTATTATTATTATTCTGAAAAAAACCACCCACTATTTGCTGAGAGCTAAAATAGCATATTTAAGTCCCTTTCGGAAAGAGAAGGGGAGATGTCTCCATTTACTTTAGTTGAAGTTCTTCACTAGCTTTTCCCCCGTCTCACTTGAGTTTGGGACCTTGGCCGGCTTTATGGGGTTTTTTGCATTATTTATTTATTTATTTATTTATTTTAATCTGGCTTGCTCACTAGGCACATGTTCCCATGCTTTCAAAGCTGTTCTTTTTAGGCACTCAAATGTAATCCAACCACAGTCTCTCTTTTGCTTTCTTCCCAACAGCTTGATATCTCTTGGCATTAATGTTATACCCCCAGATTGAGGGTAGACAGCGATGTCGCTGTCCAGCACATGAGTGATAACTAACTGCAGCACAAATAATGAATTGATAACATGCATGTGTTCCTCCCCCATGGAGTATATGCAGGGGTAAGTCAGCTGTAACTGATTTATATTACGTACCAAAGCTATGTTAAATCAAGCCAAATAATATTGGCCTTTTATATGAGCGAAGTATTTCCCACGAAGCTGCAAACTTCTAACTGTTAACTTACAAGCCATATAACCCAAATGTGTTTGTTTTGTCATTCAGTAGGAACCATCACAGAAAACTGAAGAAAGTCTCCAGAGGGTTATGCTAACTTAAAAGCTGAGAGACGAATTATACCACTAAAATGAAGAAGGCACATTCAAGAAAACAGTGCGGGTAGAAGTGAAAATCAATAGAATAAGAAACCTCAGCTTTTGAAAATATTTTTTTAATTGGGTCTGATTCGCTGTTGGTTACCTCCACTAACATGAATAAAAGCAAACTGGTGCAATACTTGCCTCCCACAAAACTTAAAAGATGTCTGTGTTGTTCATCAACAACTATTAATGGTACCTTTAATTTATTAATTTTTCTCTCAGATTCTGGTTACATTTGGCAAAGGTAGACAAAATATGTTGTGACGGAGTCAGATCAGAAGGGTATAGGAGAGTGCTGGAAGGCAGGTATATTAGTCTCAGGATGTGCAGGTCCCTGTTCCCTGGATAGCCAAACAAAGGCTCCTCCAGGCCAATCAAGACACCTGGGGCCAATTAAGAACCTTCTAGAAAGGAGTAGAAACAGCTAGCCTGATTGGGACACCTGAAGCCAATCAGGGACTGGCTGAAACCAGATAAAAACCTCCCAGTTAGTCAGGTGGATGTGGGTGTCAGGAGCTGTGAGAGGAAGTTGTGCTGTTGGTGTGACTGAGTGGTGGACAACATATCATACAGAAGGAAGGAGGCCCGGAGGTAAGGGTGAAGTGGAGTTTGAAGAAGCGGGGACCGCTGTGGGGAAGTAGCCCAGGGAATTGTATTGTGTTTTGTGCCTAAAAGGTCAGCCATCTTAGCTGATACTATTAGGGTCCCTGGGCTGGAGTCCGGAGCAGAGGGAGGGCCCGGGCTCCCCTCTTTTCTGCCTCCCTTAATTAGTTACTGAGAAAGGGAGGTCACTCTGGGCCTAGAGGAGTTTCGGAGGCCCCTAAATCTGCCAGGAAGCGCAGGACCCATCAATACAGACTCGGAACTTTGTCACAATGTATACAAAGTTCTTTAAAGAAAGGTTTGTTCCCTCTTTTTCTAACGTTTTAATTGTAAAGAAGATGTAGACAAACTCACATTGAAAATTGTAACACTTCTTCATTAAAAGCTAAACTTCATTGACAGTAATTTAGCTATGACTGTTTTTGATGGTAAACTGGAAACAGCATACATTGATCACTACCACATGTATTTGTACTTGAGTTGGCTAGACTTGAATTCTCCCAGGGAAACTGGGTAGCGCAACTGGATTTCATTTTTTTAAATTTCCAACTTAGTTTCCAATCTGTTTATTCACAAGAATTCTTAGGGTTTCCACTAACTGTTGCAGATGTTCTTTTCTACTCTGGGTCCTGCAGTCTTGGAACAAGTTCTTGGGAGAGAAAAGATTTATTTTATAGGTTCAGTCTGTCAGTTAGCAGTTAAGTCTACTGATCAGCTGTTCTAATATTCTGTAGAGCATTTGTTCTCAAACTGGGGGTTGCGACCCCTTGGGGGGTCGTGACCCAGTTATGTGGGGGGGTCGCGAGCCCCAACCCCAGCGTGCGGCTGCAAGTTGCGAGCCCCAACCCCTGTGCCAGGCTGTGAGCCCCGACTGCGATGCATGGCTGTGAGCCCTGATCTCTGTGTGGAGCTGTGGGGCTATGAGCCTCAGCCTGGGCACGTGGCTGTGAGTACCAACCCTGAGCCCTGCACCGGGCTGCGAGCCCTGACCCTCATCCTTACACAGGGCTGCGAGTCCAGACCCCAACCCTGGCCAGGAGCAGGGCCGCAATCCTCGAGTCTGACTGCCATGAGGGGTTGCGAGTCCTGACCCCAACCAGGAGCGGGGCTGTGAGTCCTGAGCTGGGGCTTCCAGGACGCTGTGAGCCCTGACCAGGGCCAGTGCAAGGATATTTCACGCCCTAGGCAAAACTTCCACCTTGTGTCCCCTCCCACCCAGGGAGCCCTGTGGCAGCTCCTCATTCCCCCACCCCTACCACTCTGTGGCACCCCCCCCCCCCGCAGCAACTCCCTGCCCCCCTTCCACCTGGGGAACCCCCACCCCCCCAGAAGCTCCCCTCTGCCTGCGGAGCTCCACTGAGGCAGCTCCCACCCCTGCCCCAGCTCACCTCGGCTCCGCCTCCTTCCCTGAGCACCCCGGTGCCACTCCACGTCTCCCACGCTTTCAGCGCCAATCAGCTGTTTGGCGCAGCAAGCCTGGGCAGGGAGGAGAATTAGAGTAGGGTGGCATGCTGAGGGAAGGAGGCGGAGCTGAGGTGAGCTGGGGCTGGGAATGGTTCCCCTGCCCCCCCGTTACTTGCTGCGGGTGGCCCTCCCCATGCCCCTCTGCCCCAGCTCACCTGCACTCCACCGCCTCCCTTTGAGCATGCTTTTTGGTGCCTCCAACCATTTGGCGCCCTAGGTGGTTGCCTAGTTGGCCTAGTGGTTGCACCGGCCCTGCCCTGACCCCTGTACTAGGGTTGTCAGGTAGCATCTGGCCATGCTGAGGATTATCAGCCAGGAGCACACACAGGGTTGTCAGTCCCAAGCCCCCACCACTGTGTTTTAGTCTTACTTTAAAAGCAGTGAGAAAAGGTAAATTCATTTTAAGCAATAGGGTTTAAATTTACTATTTAACATAGTGTAAATATCAAAAACGTGTTTTTAATTTTTCAGGGGGGGTCGCACTCAGAGGCTTGGTGTTTGAAAGGAGTCACCAATACAAAAAGGTTGAGAACCACTGCTGTAGAGCATACTAAGTAACACCTTTTAATTACCTATCCATCTCTGCATTGCTTCGGAAGTAAATTTATGAGGGCAAGTGATGGAGAGATAAAGAAAGAGAGGCAAAGGGAAAAAGACCAAACTCATGCCCTAATCCTACTCTAATTAATGATAGATGACCAGTGGTGAAAGTAACTGAAGCGTCTTACTGGTACGGGGATTTTGCTGGGGCCAGCTCTGGCCCCCAGAAGGGCCGGGGCCTCGGCCGGAAGGGGTGGGGCTGGGGGCAGAGCGAGCCCCAGCCCAGTCCCCATACCGGTAAGGGGCCTCCCCCACACCCTCTCCCACCCTACCCCTGCACCCCCTCCACCCCTTGGGCTCCAGCAGCAGTTTAAAGGGCCCGAGGTGGTAGCAGCAGCCCAGCCGCAGGCCCTTTAAATAGCTGACGAAGTCCAGCCGCCACCTTCCTAGGGCTCCGGAAACAGGGCTCCCGTCCCTGCAGAGCCCTGCTGCGGGGCCCTGGCAGCTATTTAAAGGGCCCACGGCTGGGCTGCCACTACTGCCCCGGGCCCTTTAAACTACCGCCAGAGCCCCAGCTGTGGGAGCCCAGGGGAGGCTCCAGCAGGGCTCTGGCTGCAGTTTAAAGGGCACACGGCGGTAACGGTGGCCCAGCTGTGGGCCCTTTAAATAGCTGCCAGGGTCCCACGGCAGCCTTCCCAGGGCTCCACGGGGATGGAAACCCTGTTGCCAGAGTCCTAGGGAAGTGGTGGCAGGACTCTGGCAGCTATTTAAAGAGCCCACGGGTGGTCCGCCGCTACCACCCCGGGCCCTTTAAATTGCCCTCAGAGCCTGGCTGCAACCTCCCCAGGCTCCCGCAGCAGGGGCTCTGGCAGCAATTTAAAGGGCCTGAGGCTCCAGCCGCTCCTGGGAGTCCCAGGACCCTTAAATTGCACCCAGGAAGTCGATCCACCCTGGTATGGCGCACCAGCTCTTGCCGGTACGCTGTACTGGGGTGTACCGGCTTACTTTCACCTCTGTAGATGACATTTCCACATTAACGTCATTGGGAACATATGACTGAGGTTCTCATCCTATTCTCTATGGAATTAAGAATTCAACTAGAGTTTGAAACAGGGGCAACAATTGTTGGATGTACTGCTGCTGTGCCCACCTGGAGGAACTTGCAGGATCAGGGCCTAACCTCTGATCAGTCACTGTGAGGGCATCTAAGATTTCAACCCTTGTCACAGGGATTTTTGGGTGCAGTAGTTAGGTGGATGTGATGGCTACAGATGAACCAGTTTTCTCTGATGAACCAGTTTTATAGAGATCCTTTAGATCGGCCAGATAGAAGTAGGATTGTTTGGAAGGCTAAGAGAGCAGAAACCCATAAATAATTGTGCTGTCCTCTTTCCTTCACTAGTGCAGCTGTGGGGCGCATTTGGCAGCAGGCAGTGTGTTGGCACTGTAGCTATTTTAAAATGATTTTAAACTCTTCATGAAATGTTGTTATATTAGTTGAAAGAGTTTTTATTGAAAAAAGAAACAAGTTATTGTAATTAAAATGATGTGTCCCTTCCCCTTCGCTTGATGACTTTTGGCATTTTTACTGTAAATTCATTATTATTTTTTCTTCCATCACTAGACCACTTTGACAACAATTTCCATTTGAGGGAGAGTCTGAAATCACTTAAAATATTTTATACCTATTTTTCAGATGGGAAAACTAAGCAACACAGGAATTAGGGGATAGTCCAGGGATCAGCAACCTTGGCACGTGGGACCGCCGGGTAAGCACCCTTAGTGGGCCCTGCCAGTTTGTTTATTTGCTGGTTCACCAACCACGGCTCCCACTGGCCGCGGTTCGCTGTCCCAGTCCAATGGGGGCTGCGGGAAGTGGAGCGGTCGACAGCTAGTGTCCCTCCATTAAGAAAGACCTCCTTCTAGTTCTCAATCATGAAAGTCCAGGGATTGTCAGTAAAAGTAACTCCCCTGATCTCAGGTGATGGAGCACAAAGAGAATGGTATGCTCTCAAATAGTCTTCTGTCAAATTATATAGATTGAAACCAATACTGTGAATTGCCCTCAGAAGCAGATAGAAAGCTGTCCCTAGAGCACAGGTAAAACACACATTTTTACTTACTACTTTAAGTATGTGAGGCTGCATTTAATTAAAATCATAACATAATTAATCCATATTATGTAGCAAAACTAAATGGTGTATAGGATTATTTTAGGTCACAGTGAACAAGTGTTTTGACTAGCCTATGCATCATGATGACATGACCCATGTGACTTACTGCACTATGGGAATCAGAACATACAGACTCCGTGTATCTGAATGTTAGAGGGGAAATCTGTTTTTGAGTTGGTTACCATTCCTCCTCTAAAAGAGTAAAACAGAGGCTAGTCACAAAAATGAAATTACACAATGAGCAGAGAGTACAGAAAATTTGCAAGACCAGTGCTGGCAGATATCTGTAATATTTGGCTGAAATTGCTCTTATATTTAAAAACAAAAATCTGCTCCCTCCTCTTGTCCATTTGCATATATTAACTTCAGCCCATCACTGATCCAGTTGCCTGCTTTTCAAAAGGGAATCCACCTTTAACCCATCAGCCCCAGAAACTTCTTGGAGCAGGTGTATTGAAAGCTCTGGGGAATCCAACAGACTGCGAAAGGGAATGCTCCCAATAGCTTCCTGTCATAGCCCTAGAAACTACTTCATTCGTTGTGTTTCTTTAATGAAATGAAATATTTTTTTATAGTCTAGATGATACAGACAGCTGTTCAGTTTGTTTCAAATGCTCCGTTTCTGGTGTATTCATTTAGAGCTGGTAGCTTAATCTCAGAGCAATGTCTGCTTGACTGCATAAATTAGGGTGAAAAACCAAAGATCATGGATTGAAGGGAACTTTTGGGTAAATTTTTGTAGTTCTTGTTAATTACTTTCAACTTTCTTATTTTTCTCTTCGTCTTGCAGCCAGACAGTCTTCCCACAAAAGTTGGAGGGTTTTTTTTTTAAAAAAATGACTGTCTGTAAAATTAATCTGTAATATAATCTTCTTTTGTGTGAGGATTTTGGCATTTTCTTCCTTATATTTTTTCTTGGTCACACTACGTTGTTGCCATTTCAGTGACTCCAACACTTGTGACTCATGCCCTGATCTTTAAGATAGTTGGGTCATGTGCACTCACCCTCCTCAGCATGGTAGGAGAGTTTTGCCAGTTTCACTTGTGGTTCTAATTTACATCTGCTTTATGCTGGCTTCATTAATGAAAAAGTTAGTAACACTCTGCTTATGGCGGCACCATCAGAACTGTCCATTTCACAGAACAGTCAAATTGGTGTTACTGGTAGGAAACATAGTTATGTAACGAGCATGTTATTATGATGATAGTGCCATCTGTGTGTATATAATTAGTTGGCTTACATATAAAAGTTCCAGAAAAAGTTTATAAAGAAACACAGTGACAAAATGAATGAATTACAATGATCAACAGAAATGACAGACAAAGTCCATCCCAATGGAAATGCAATATTGGGCTAAAAGAAGAGTAAAGTGGAGGGACATTAATGCACTGGAGTAGATAGCGGAAAGGAAGGAACTGAGATTGGTCACAGCTCAGGCCCTAACCACTTCTTCTCAGGACACAGGGATCCATTAGCACTACAAATCTATGCTTTCTGGCCAATCTAGGAGTGGATGAACACAGTCTTCAGAGAGCCACCAGAGATGACCTTTCTAGGCTACAAATCCTGAAGCTGGGCACCTCTTTCCTTTCTCCTCTTATTTTTGGGACTGTTTTACCTATCTTACATGAGTGCTGTGGCCATTAGTTCAATTATTTTGTAAAGAATGTAGTGGTATTATGGATGAATGGATGGAGAAAGAGAATACTAGATGAGGGAAGATTGAAGAGGAAGTAGAATACAGGTGGGAGTAAGGGGGACAGTAACTGGAATGCAGGCAGGAAAGGAGAGAGAGAATAAACTTGAAATTGTCAAGAACAAACAATGCTAAACCAACCTTATTTCTTTCTTGGACAGGTTTACTGACATTGTGGGTAAGAGGAAGCAGTAGATGTGATATTACTTGATTTTAGTAGGGCTTCTGACCAGTCCCACATGTCATTCTCATAAGCAAACTAGGGAAATGTGGTTTGCATGAAAGAGAAGGGTAGAAGGATACTGGGCCTTGCCCATTCCAGATGTCAGCCTACGTTGAAAGAACACATGGGCTTGTTGGGCAGGGGAGCTGTGTATGGGGAGAGAGCGTTGTATGGTTAGGGACAGGACTCTTAAAGATGAGCTAAGCATGAGTGTTTTGGATACTTGTCTGAAATGAATGTAATTTCCAACACTTTTTAAGTTCAGGAATCTCTCATGAAAATCAAACAAGTATTAGGAGGGAAATATGGTTTTCATTCATTAATATACTGGCAGAAGAACAGGTGAATCACTGTCAATTTTTTTCATTGTTTTTTTATGGAAAATAACTCTTAAAGCAATTAAAATATCTGAATTACAGAGCATCAGTCTGAAAGGAGACAAATGCAGTTGATTTCTATGAACCATTGCCCAACTGCAAAATATTTTTTCATTGTCATGGATGCATATTCCAGATATCCATTGTTGGCATTTTTTCATCTGCTCCATCGGAGGCTGTGCTTCCTGTTTGGAATCATATATTGTGCACATGTAGTATTGCAACTTTTATCAAAACTGACAGTAGACCACTGTTCAATGGTCTAGTTTTTGAAATATGTGGGGAACTTTGGGGATTTAAACACACGGAAGATCACACCCTATTGGCCACAGTCCAATGTAATGGTTGTGTGCTTTATGCAAAACAACTTGCCTTGAAGATCATAAATGGAATTCTATTAAAACAATCTCTGCATCAGTTTTGAGACATTACAGGGTCATGCCTTATCTTGCTATGGGAAAATGTTTGAATGATTTAATCTTTCAGAGGCAAATAAAGATGACTTTTCTAGAAATCAAGCAGAGCAAGATGGAGTGTGACACCTCCATAAGAAGTCAGGTCACAATTACTAATGTTAAAGCCAAGAAATACATTATAAGGGACGGGAAGGGTGACAAAGTCCTCTTTGGAAAGTGAGGGCTTTTTACTTGTTGAAATATTCACAAAAGCCCAAAACAACATGATTCTTTTGAACTCTGCTTCCTACAGAGGAATCCAATCCTTATGGGAAAGTCCTATAGAAGTTGAAAGAATTTTAACCCTTCTATAGAATTTGTATATCAACCTATAGAATTCTAAAGCAGGGATGCAATCCTGTATTAAATACTATTGGTTGGTTTACAGATTTATAGAAAGGAGCTCATTATTTGTTAAATTCTATAGATCCCTATTGTACAATGCTATTGGTTTAATCCATATTACATTTTACAGGACTTTTCCATAAGGGCAAGGAAGGCCCTTAATTACTGATATATATGAGGAAGACAGATAACTGGAGACTCCCCATCTAAAGATCATGAGTCACCTCATTGGGATTATCCCATTGCTATAATTAATTTGAAGGAAAGAGAGGAGCGAAAAACTCAGGACAGGTTCTCAGCTGATGCAAATGGATGTAGCTCTGTTTACATCAATGAAGTTAGACACGTTTACACCAGCTGAGAATCTGGCCCTCAGTTTCTTCAAAAGCATGAGGTACATTTAACGGTTCATTGCATTCGATGGTTCCTTTGTTGTCTTTTACCTGTTTGCAAAATGGAGTCATGATCCTTGACAGGGTTCCTAGGAGCTACTGTTAAGTAATAAAAAGTCTCGCTGAAGAAAACAAACTTTGTTTTAATACATACAGATCTATGATGTCTTCAAGAAAGCGAGGTCTAAGCTGAAACGTTTAGTTAGAAGTTGAATGTTGTGAAAGGTTAAATGGAAAAAAGTATGAAGCAGGAATAGTGTTCAGTAACATGACTAATAAATGGAAGCTCTGTGTGTTCCTTTCCAAGTGTCTGATAGCATGTAGGCTAGGGAGATGGGAGTGGGCAGTATAATACAGTGCACCAGCATGGACAGAGTTGCAACAGCAAGTACAGAACATATAATAAATACATTTTCTTATTTTATTTTATTTTATTTTTATTTTTATTTTCAAGTGGGAAGAAGCATAAAATGCATGTGAATTTGAACAAATCTCATTTTGTGAGACATGCACAAAAAAATACCCTGCCCTCATTAACCTCAGAAGAGGTGCAGTATGTAATCCATACTGAGCAGTGGTCCCATTCCCATCAGATGGCAAAGCAACACTTACCTGATTGTTGTGAAAACCAGAACAGACAGGGTTGATGGCAGAAAGTGGCCAGACTGAGGCTATCCAGGGTTACTGAGGCAATGTGTAATATTCCTTGGTGCCACTGTTCTATAAGGTTCAGAGTAGTACTTGGCTATGTGACAGCGACTATGGGACTTTTACAGTCAGCCCATTGATAAATTCACCTAGCACGACCGTGGGGTGGTATAAAGAGACAGGAGAGATGAACGAGTTTGTGTGACTCATCGAACATAAACTAAATCCACTGCCTCAGCTTCACAAGGAGGGAAACTGATGGGAGTATGCAATGCAGTTAGTTACTGTTCATATTTAACTCAAAGATCAGTTCCAAGAGGTAGGTAGGCAGGTGGATAGTGGTGGGGAGGAGGAGGGAAGTGCATCTGCTATGTTTTAATGGATTAGGCATAGACCCCAGGATCGAGATAACTTGCTTCTAATATTGGTTCTTACATTGACTTGCTGAATGTTACTGGACAAGGCACTGAGGCCAAAGTTTTCAAATGTGCCTTCCCCACACTGTAATGTAGCTAAACTCAAGCCCTCCAAAGCAGATATAAATCTGACCCCAGGCTATGTCTGAGATTTAAAAATATTGCTTATTTTATTACCATGCCCCCCCAGTTTACACCCTTCTTCAGTAATTTATTATTATTCTGATGGCAGTCTCCCCAGACCCTATGGAATATTATTACCAGAAATAAGAAAGGTGTGTTTTTCCACGAGTAGTCTGCTCTGTGAACTCCACAATGATAACTTCAATTTCAGTTCAAAAATTCAGCCTAACAAAAAATGAGCCTGGAATGTCAGCTCACCAGATGTGTCTGAATTCCTTTACGTTATTCTAACACATACTTAATTGTAAAGCTAGACGCTGACAATGAAATTAGTGTCCTGGATAAAAAAAAAAAAGGAACCCGCTTCAGCCTTTCGGTGCACCTGTTTACAGCATTGAGGCCGTCTCAGTCAGGGCGTGTGTGTGTGACTGAGTCTGCCACTGCAGCTGTTCCATTACCATAAAACCCATGGTCTTTATTAAGTTTTAAGCCTTTCTGAACTCCATAACTTGGGCTTATAAAAAAAGAAGCTGTAATGCCATGTCTGGATTGTGATAATAGTTTAGATAAAGATCCAGCTTGTGACTCTTAATGACAGCATTAAGTCTACTGGAAGGCACTATATCAAACTATCTACAGCAACCAGACAGCAACTATGAACCATGACAAATTAATGATTAACTGCCTTTCGTATGGTTCGTTAGGAACAGCACTGCTATTTCAAGGGTTTGCAATTTCTTTCAAAGAAAGTGCAACTCCCCTTTGTGAGTTAGAGCAAGGTAAAAAGCACAGATACAATGTGTACAGGTTTTGTATTGCTTGTCAGCATAGGCAAATTAACAATAATTCCCTTTGTACATTATAAACTGACGTTCAAATTCCAAGTCCCCAACATTGCAGCTGATTCTGCATTGACAGACCACTGTCCCCCCACAGAATTGTATTGAATCTGATGACAGGCACAGGATCCAGAACAATTCCTTCAAAATCAGGGCTATTTAAATGTAATTGCCTAGGGCTATTTTTGTGACATCTTTATACATTTAATGAGCAACCTTCATCTTAGCTTTTTATTTTTAAACGCAGACTTTTGAGGGCTTGACTTTGCAGCCGTAACGCTTTGTCACATCATGGGTGAATGTGGTATATATTACATTAGTGCCACAGAGGGAGGCCCCGGAGCACTCAGTGCTGTAGGAACTGTGAAACTGTCAGGTTGCCCTCCAAAGATAAAAAGCCAAAATCTCATTTATACTAAGGCCCCTTACATTAAGGTCTGTGGAGCACTATTTAGGGCCTCCACCTTCCCCCCCCCCCCCACCATGTTCCCTTCTCAGGCACCACTGCTCCTACCAGAATCTGACATCCCAGTCCATTATTCCCTACATCTACCCGCTCCCAGAACATAAGAATGGCCACACTGGGTCAGATCAAAGGTCCATCTAGCCCAATATCCTTCTTCTGACAGTGGCCAATGCCAGGTGCCCCAGAGGGAATGAACAGAACAGGTAATCATCAAGTGATCCATCCCCTCTTGCCCACTCCCAGCTTCTGGCGAACAGAGGCTAGGGACACCATCCCTGCCCATCCTGGCTAATAGCCACTAACAGACCTATCCTCCAAAAATTTTTCTAGTTTTTTTAAACCCTGTTATAGTCTTGGCCTCCACAATATCATCTGGCAAGGAGTGCTACAGGTTGACTGTGTGTTGTGTGAAGAAATACTTCCTTTTGTTTGTTTTAAACCTGCTTCCCATTAATTTCATTTGGTGACCCCTAATTCTTGTGCTATGAGAGAGAGTATAAATAACACGTCCTTACCTACGTTCTCCACACCAGTCATGATTTTATATCCCTCCTCAGCTGTCTCTTTTTCAAGCTGAAAAGTCCTAGTCGTTTTACTCTTCCCTTATATGGGAAGCCTCAGTCCTCAAGGGATTCCCCCTTACTGTCCTTTCCCAGAAGCCCCTACCTCCCCAACCCTGCTCCTTCCATTTCTCTCTCCCGGCTGGCGAGCCTCACCCTTGCGTGATGGTTCTGTCCTACTTCCCAGCCAGTCCCTGACACCAAAAGGAGCCCTAGCAATTTTGGCAGGTGAGGCCGCAGAGCAGGACCCAGCATCTGGCTGCAGTACACTCCTAGCCATGATGTGCATGGCCACTAGTTATGGGATCACTGTGCACGCAGCTGCACATGTGTGCAGCAAAAAGCCTGGAAAATTACATCTCTTGACTGGCAACTGTCAAGACAGTAGAAAAACTGGCCAGGCTGGCCAAAAACCACCCAAGTGGCAATCCAATTTTCCAGGCACTTGCTTAACCATGGTTGGGCCATAGCCTGCATGTCCCCCACAGCGCCACAGGCTATGCCTTACATCACTCTAGCAGTTTGAAAGTGTGTAAATTACATTTATAACAACTTTCTGGGCCCTGTGCTTACCTTGCTGCAGTACTGTCAAGGGGTTTAAATGAAAATAAGGCCCGAAGTGTAGAGAAGGTAAGTAACTGTGGTGGAATCAGACACAATAGAGTCTTTCTGCATCCGTATGCATTTGTTTCCTGCTGCTAGGTTAGTTGGATTGTGATGGGCTCCTCATGTGTCAGCATATAAGAAATTCTCCAGGGAGTGAAATTCTATGTTTAACTCAGGCAGCTGCATTCATGTAGCCAGATTTCCCTTTCAACCATTCAGCATGATCATAGGAATACCCCATTCCTACATTTTTACAAACAGAAAAACAAAACAACAGCTTACCTCACTACACCCTAACCTTCCACAGATCCCAAAGTCCTTCAAAGGATTTGTTCCATGGCTCTTTTATAACTCATGCTGGCTTAAGAGTTGTCACTTAACTTCACCTTCCCTTTCAAAATTGAAGCTTAATATCATGTGATCCAGTGCTTTAAAGGTACGTATCTGTCCTTATCAAAGACAAAAATAATAACCTTCCTGTTCCAGGGGACCACTGGGGTACTATTCTAAAACAAAGTGACTTGCTGTGCTTCAAAGAAACACTCTTCCTCACATATGTAAATCTAATTTTGCTGTACTACGTAACAAAGACAACTAATAGAACTCCACAACCAGTATAGTATGTACTGTGCATTTGGAACTTGACCCAGCACTCCAGATTGGAGGAAGAGGACTGGATTCAGGATTTCCCACATCCTAGGTGAGTGCACGAACCACTAGGCTATAGACTCACTCTCATCTCTGTTCACATTCTCTGATGTTCTCTCTTTCTTGCTCTGCCCAATGATGCTTTAACTGTTTATCCAGAGTGCAACAGCTTCAATGGGAGAGATTGAGAGCACTCCTTTCAGGCTATTGCATAGTCCAGCAGTTAAAGCGCTCACCTCAGAGGTGATAAATCCTTCTGTTCTTTCAAGTGGAGAGGGAATTTGCACAGGGGGTCTCCCACATTCCAAGTAACTACTCTAACCCTTGGGCTAAAAGTGATAAGGGAATTCCTCCTCAACTTTTTGCTAAAGCAGGGTAGGTGCCCAAGTCCAGGAGAGGGTTCACACTGAAAGTTGTTAGCAGAGGGAGGCATCTCCCTGCAGCCTGGACTTATGCTTCCATCTCCATGGGCAGAGTGCACATAGGACATTCTCCTCTCGTTGGTAATTTCCATCAGCTATCTTAAGCAACTTCCTATCTCACATGCTGGTTTTTGTAGATGGCAACTCTCTCTCTCCATTCTTTGTGTAGAAGTTGTTACCAGATGTGCCTGTTATTTGGGGGGTATGCTCATTTATTAGGGTTACTCTTCTGAAGGGTGTGTGTGCTGTAATTCTATTAATGTTCTGCTTATGTCACTTGTGTGTTGATATGGAGCTCTACTCCTTCCTTCTGCAAGTCCTCTCTCAATGGAGCTATCCTGCAGGACCTGGGTTCCCCAGGGCTGGGTTCCTCCAGCCCTAGAACTAGATGAACACACACACACAGCAAGTCTGAGCAGACTGGGTCAATCAGCACTCTCCAGCTGATCCTCTCATATATCCCTGTGGTCAATGGGCTGGATTAAGCAGCACTTTCAAGCTGGTACCCTTATGCTCCCCTGGTCTCGATAGGCTGGGCTGAGCAGCACTTTCAGCTGCCTCCCCTTATATGCCCCAAGTTTAACATGACCCTATCCCACTTTCAGTTGTACTGGTGGTAACCCACTCAATGAGCAAACCCCACAGTATTTTGGGGCACTACAGGGATCTTTAGCTTAGGTAAAAGAAGCACTGCTGCAGAGTAAATGGGGGAAGCTAAAAACATAAAAGATTAAAATTCAGAGAGAGAGAGAGAGAGAAGCAACCAGCCGAACCATAAAAGTTATTTATTGAATAATTGTGATAACTACACAAGGAGAGCTAAACAAGCATAACAGTTACATTTTAAAGGTTAATACCTGAGGTAGAAAAGAAAACACAGAGAGAGAGGTCTCACCCACTCCATGAGGCTCGAACCGGTCGGGGTCCCAGGTGAAGGTGGTAGCTCAGGGTCCTGAGTGCTGGAGACAGGCAGAGCTCCCAGCATGATCAGTCTGGAGATGGAATCCCAGTGGAACTGATGCACAGTTTGGGTCTTTACATCAGAACACTGACTTGGGCATAGGTAGAGAAGATACAATGGTTCAAGGGAAACAATAGATTTGTTTATGGTAAACTGATGATTCAAGGGTTTTCTTTAGGCTAAGCAACAGGAACTGATCACTCTTGACTATGCGTTGTGTTTTCTTCCAGGGAGCTCACAAGGCAACTAGGCTGCTTCAGTATTTTGGACATTAATCGAAGATTTATTACTAGAATTGGTCTGATAACTGCTGAGCTGGCTGTGTGCAGGCATAGGTTCATTAGCATCTGGAGCAGGGGTTCCCATGATGCAGTGCATCCCTGCTTTTTTTGGTCCCAGAGTTCAGTGCAGTTCTCTGTTCCTCATTCTTTATGCTAATCCCTCTCTCATTTTTCATGCAGATGAGGCTAGGGGAGATGTCTCTGTTTTTCATTCTGTATGCAAACGAAGATGTCTTAATCCTGTCACCTTGTCAGGAGGGATCGAGGTGTGTCTCCCAACGCCCTTCACTGTTCTCTGCACGCCTTTTCTCTGATCGGTTTTGGTTCAAACAGAGACTGGGGTGTGTGCGTCTTTCTAGTCAGACAGGCTAGATCAGTGGTTCTCAAACTTTTGTACTGGTGACCCCTTTCACATAGCATGCCTCTAAGTGTGACCCCCCTCCCCTTTTTAAATTAAAAACATTTTATATATTTAACACCATTATAAATGCTGGAGGCAAAGCAGAGTTTGGGATTAAGCTGACAGCTCGTGACCTCCCCCATGTAATAACTGTGACACCCCCTGAGGGATCCTGAACCCCAGTCTGAGAACTGCTGGGCTAGATACTGCGTCCTGGTTCCCCCCAAACACAGAGCTGACTGGTATCAGAACCAAGATGCCAAACTAAGGCCATGTAAGATGCAGTGATTTTCTAGCCACCTAAAAGTTAGGTACTTTGATGCTTTGCATTATAATTTCTTTTTCCTTTTGTGCATCCAGGCCATGGTTTCTAAACTAGCCTTCAAATTTCACCCCATTGCTAACACTGATGCAGCTCCTTTAGAAATAGCAGAGGTGGGATTCTAGTACACACAGAGCTGCAAATGGCTGCTGGCATTTTAACTACCATGTCATTTAAGCCTATTCAGCGTAGGTCTAAATGATCTAGTGGTAAAACTACCTTGTGGCCCTTTCTACATCAAGTCTCTCGATGCTGCTAACTCTGGTGGAGTTGCGTTAGCAATGATGAGAAATATTTCTGGAAAAAGTTTGTACAAAGACAGATTTCAAACCTGAAATGTGTTAGCTCCTATCTAGCAGGACCTGCGTAGCTCAGGGGTCGGCAACCTGTGGCATGTGTGCCAAAGGCGACACACGATCTGTTTCTTAGTGGCACTCTGCTGCCAGCTGGGGTCTCAGCTGCTGACTCTGTTCAGCCTGTTGCCAGCCTGGATGGATGGAACACTGGGCCGGCAGTGGGTTGAGTGGGGCTAGCGGCCAGGACTCAGGCTGGCAAGAGCTGGCGGCTGGAACCACAGACCAGCAGCGGGCTGAGCAGCTCAGCCCACCACTGGCCCCGTTCAGCCAGTTGCTGGCCTGGATGGACAGAACCCCAGGCCAGCAGTGGGCTGAGCGGGACTGAGTGGCTCAGCCTGCTTCCAGTCTGGGGTTCCATCTGCTGCCCACTCTGCCGGTCTGGGGTTCCCTCCGCTGGCCCCTTTAAATGTAAAATGTATTACTGGCATGTGAAACCTTAAATTAATGAAGACTTGGCACACCACTTCTCAAAGGTTGCCAACCCTTGGTGTAGCTCTAGCCAGTATCCACAGGACTTACCCAATAGTGCAAATCAGTTCACATAGATGCATTCTATCTTATGTAGTAAATTATTTTTAACATTGGCCAGAGAAACCCCAATACCACCTTATTAGTGAAAAGCAGATTTAAACATTGTTTGGGCTATGGGTGCTAACATGGTTTCAAATCTCAAAGAAATTAAGGTTTCTCTTCCAAGCAGAAAAGCTCTCCCAAAGCTGGTGTAGAGAGTCCTATGTAACTGCCAGTCTGGGCTTATTCTCTTGGGAGCTCAGACATGACACCTCCAGAATGAAATCTGTCTCTACGATTCTAGGCATCTTGAATCTCAACTGCAGTCTGAAGGGAGCTTTGAAGTTACATTTGGATGTTTTAAAGGTTGTTTTGGGTGGTTGGTTTTAAATTCAGTTAGGGTGACCAGTCCTGATTTTGGGGGCTTTTTCTTATGTAGGCACCTATTAGTCCCCACCCCCTTGCCTGGCTATCTGGTCACCTTAAATTCAGTTGATTTAAAGATGCGGTGGAGGACCTGGAAATAATTTGTCAAGATTTTTTTGTATTGACTCCTTTGCTATTTACCACATTTCTGATGGATCTGCTGTATGGGGGTGGAGGAAATGTTGCATCACATTACAATGCGCTGTGTCACTCTGTGTCGTATTATACGGTGTAAGCCAATACGATATGGGCACTGTTCACACATTTTAATATCCTCTTTCAAATCTAAATTAAAAAATAAGCAAGCTTGTCTAAACTTTTGGTTAATTCTCAGAGGATCAAGTAACTGCTACACGTGAAGAATAATGTAAATGACCCTGCTGTACTTTGAATTTACTGGCATGAACTGGCCTCTTATTAAACATCAATTATTACATTATAGCCTTGTCAACAACAGCGGCAAAAGTACTTGCATGACTGCATGCCAGAATATATTGCTGTATGTTTCTCTAAACAGAAGTGCACTGTGTATTGATTATTGTTTTGTCTCTGATATTTACACGGCAAGGATTGCTAAGACTTCCGGAATAAACTATTTTAAAAAAATCTTGATAATTTAAATGAGTATTTAATGGACGTTTAAATGTTTCAAACTCTATGCTTAGAAAAGCCTTTTTATACCAAGGATCTTCATTGCAAGGAGATTAGACGTAGAGCATAATAGTGAGTGGCGCAGCAAGGCAAAGGCTACAGCTTCACACAAGTGAATCTTAGATATATAAAATAAATACATGCGGGACCATGAAAGAATTATGGAAAACTTTGCTATCGTAAACTCAGACACTTTGGGGCTTACAGGTCAGTGTAAGCTGAAGGGGCAACTCAACAGAATTAATGCAGTAGAATCTTCCATATAAATCAAAACAATGCCTGGCACAATGGGTCCCTGAACCCTGACTGGGGTCTACAGCAGTGCTACTGTGCTATAGATAATATTAATTATCTATGGCCTGAGCTAAATTGCCTGGTTCTGTTAACCCAGGCTGTAACAGGCTTATCAATCTCTAGTTGGCCCAGCTGCCACTTCAAGGGGATAGAGTACTCCACCAAGCCAGCAGGGTTTGCCCACTAAGTTACATTGGGGAACAAAACTAGCTTCCATATTGGGGAGCTGCAAAGGTGGTGTACAGTAAACCTACCTTGGGGCATCCCTCCCTACAGGGAAGCACGGATCACCCAGACCAAAGCTTCTTGGCACAGTAAAATGAAGCAGACTCTTTTTACGCTTGAATTTCTTAGAATTTTTTAGTTTAAATCAGTCCCTTTTTTAATGTTCATATGAATGCTAATTGATACCAAATAATACCTTGTTCACTAATAATAAAGTTTAGAACCGAGTAGTGCTTCCTGTTGCAAAATGGGTCGTCCTCTGCCTGCTTTCTGACTGGTTTTAAGGAGTTTGAATGAACGACCTTATTCCACTGCAAAGAGCTGGCAGACTTTGCACATTAAAATTCAAAACTGTCTAAGTAGGTGTGAAACTAATTTTGTGTTTATTTTTTAAAACCACCTATGATCATTTGGGGCCATCCATTTCACTTTGGGAGGCCCTTACCTAGCTGTAGGTGGGTCCCAGGAGACAATAAAGCCCACCTTAGAGGGTAATTTTTGAAATATCTTTACCTGAATATTTATAATGTTCTGGAATAGCTGTAGCTACTTATTCATGTTCCCAGCCACAACTTTTCTTAATAAGAAGGGCTTTGAAAAACTTGCTAAATCTGGACATTAAAAGGAAACAGAAGTTTTCCTAGAGCAGTGGAATTTTTTTTAAGTCATATAGTGCCTCATTGATGAAATGAGGAAGAAAGCACTTTTCCACCAGACTTTGGAGAGCTTATTTACAAAACATCGGATTTTTTCATTAATGTGTAGGCGAGGCAAAGCTATGACAAGGTTTCCTGCAATGTGAAGATGCTTGTGTGGCTTTTAATTTAATCAGTACATGATCTTGTACAAGTGACTGTGGTTGTTAGAGTGTATTTATAAGTAAACAAGCCATTTCAGAACCCTGCTAAGGGAGAGGAAAGTGGTCACAGATTTCTTCTTTTAAATAAAAGTCTAATCTAATGTGAGAAAACATGTAGGGTTCTTGTTAGCCAGTTTTCAGATTAATTGAATTAAAATGCCTTCATTTGTTTTGATGAGTACAGTTCAGAGGGGTAAACACCTGTAACATACCCCAGGGCTGAGTCTATCCAGCCTTTCATATTGCCTAATCATTTATATATCTACCAGTGCTAAACAGTACCAAATCACTCATGATTCAATCCTCAGTCCACCAAAGTCAATGAAAGTTTGGTCAGGATTTCAAAAACGCCCCCCGCCCCCCTCTGGTGACCAGACAACAAATGTGAAAAATCAGGATAGAGGGTGGGGGGTAATAGGAGCCTATATAAGAAAAAGACCCAAAAATCGGGACATCTGGTCACCCTCCCCTCCCCCCCCGCCCCCTCCGGCCCTATGTGTGTTACATACATTTTGCACACTGTGCAACAGCAAGATAGAACATAGTGGAGAATCAAGCTGCTCATTTCCACACAACATATGCACGCATCATTCTAATTGCACTTCCTCTGATCATGGCTATGCTTTGTTATTGGCCAGGGTCGGGTGTCACTCTGCACATTGCCAGTATGCAAGCTGTGCCTCTGCTCTCACTGTGCAATCTCACAATGCTATTGTTCAGTCTTTTGCGACAGTGCTGGGAGATCAGGACATTGCCTTTGTCACCATGGGCAGTGGGTATCAAAGGCCAGGGGAGGATGAGCCTTCCCAAACAGCTTGGTGTGGCCCCTTCCATGCTCCGCCCGCAGGCTCCCTTCTGCCTGCTTCCTGTTCCTGCTCTTTGGCTGGGGCAGGCCGGCCTGTGGCTAGACCTCAGGTGGCTGGAGCTGGTGCATGCTCCAGTCTGCAGCCAGGACTGGGGGCACTGGGGCTGCCTAGGGCTGGGGGGCTAGCTGTTGCATTGTGGGGGCCTCAGCTCTGGAGGGGGAAGGGTGGGAGGGCTGAGGCCTCGGGCAGAAGGAGAGGGGACAGGGGTTAGCTTCACCCAGTAGGCAGTTCATGCACCTCCCCCCGCACTCCCCATGTTTGTCATCTGTCCAGCCACTTGCATGCTGGTCACCTGCAGTGCCAAGAGAATGAAAAATACAACTTCAATAACATTTCCAAAATATAAAACATATTTTGTATCCCCTAGGGATTTACCTGCTTAACACAAAGAGCAAAACCAATGGTATATACACACACGCAAACTTGCATGTGCACAGAGGCCACTCTCCTCCCACAATGCGCCTAATGCATTGGGGGCAGCCATGTCAGTTCATTCACTACTTCTTCAGCACATCCCAAACTCTTGAGATCTGAAAATGAGAAAAGTGAAGAATGCCATTAGTTAAAGGTCACCCAGCAAAATCTCTTACCTCAGTGTCCTGCTCTAGTATCTACTCCTCTCCCCTATCCCAGGTGAGGAGTAATACATTCCCTGTGACAGGGCATCAGGTGGTAGAGGGGGAAATTTCTGGGGCACATTGAGGGACCTGAAGTGATATTCTGCTGGACTTAACCTGAAGCATTCCTGGCTCTGGCTCCTATGAAGAAAGATGGAAGGAAACTAATAGTGTACTTACAAGTTGCCAAAGTAAGAACAGAATAAATAAATTAAAGACAGGCAGTTAAACTACAGTAAGGATGAAAAACAAAATAGGAATGACAGAATAAAAGAAGAAACCCCAGTTCCTTCTGTGGTCATTTGTCCTTGAAGAGTGAAAGGAATTTGATTCAAATGGAACTATGCACTCTCAAGGCAGCCCATTTTATACCAAGGCGAAGATATACTTAGGCTCAATCCTTCCGTCCTCATTCAGTTGTTATTTCAATAATGAATGAGCTAAAATTGACCCAGAACAGAAACATTGATTACTATCACTTAGAGCTGAGAGCAGAATTTGCAGTGAGCAATTAATTCAACTAGTTATGCCTCTTTTGTGCTCATGGAGTGTCCATGAACAGATGATGATTTCCCCAAATTCATTTATTTACATTTATCTGATTGGTATCTTTTTTTGTTCAACTTCATGCATTGATGGTGAATATTTGAAACTTGAGCTGTGTTGCTTAGTTATGATTGGTCAGAACAGTCATAAAATTGTTTCGGCTCCCAGTCACTGATTGGTTGAGAATGTGAAAACTTCTCCACTGTGGTGGATACTTACATTTACAAATTAACAAGTTGGTTTCCATTAATATTTTCACACGTGACTTTGAAATGCAATTTCTGTTAATAGAATAGGAAGCTCAATCATTTGAACAAAGAATGAATACTAAAGAGGAACAAAGTGAAGTAATTTGAAAATTAAGTTGAGTATTCTTGGATTTTTTTGTATTATTCATCCATTCTGTAACTTAAATATAAGTTGTTTAAATGGATTCTGCATACAAGGCATTTGATTAAAAGAACATTTCATTTGGAATCAGGAATGTCACAGGTATCACTGTATTTGTTACTATCAATGAGAATGAAGTGAAAGCTTTAGTCTTTGCTTTTTAAATGACCTTAGAATGCTCTGTCTTCTAAAGTAGATGAAGATTCTGGTCTCAATCCACTTCCCAGTGGACAGGTATCCAGGTAATAAAAAGCAGAACCATTGGGCCAGATTTTCAGAAATGCTCAGCTCCCACATATAGAGGGAGATTTTCAAAAGTATTCAGTGCCTAATAGCTTCGTTGTTCTCCGAGGGAATTGCTGGGAGCAGCTTCTGAAAATCTGGCTCCTGTTTCTCAAAAGTACAGTGAGAACAGGCGAGGTATTGTAAGGTGCAAAGTCAGTTTCTTACTCTCATGATGGGTTATTCCTCATTTGGCAAACTATGCCTCCCAGTTTTACTCTCCTACTGAAAAATAGAAGAGCTGTTGTGTACTGAGCTCCTTTGGAAATCTGGCCTCTTGTTGTTATCAGCTAAGATGCTAAAGACTGAATGGGCATAGAAACTAAGGCCCAGATCCACAAAGGCATTCAGATGCCTGAATGTCATTGAAATCAATGGGATTTAGGCAGGGTTTAAATTCTTACAGAGCAATTCCTGGAGCCCCTTATACCATCCCCAACATGCTATGAAAAATCCAGCGGGGCTGAAAACATTTACCTGGAGTTGTGTTCTGGAGAGCTCTGACTGAATTTAAGCCCTGGATTGTAGGTGCCTAATACCTTTCAGAATCTGGGCCTGGACTGTTATCTCACTATGGCATATGGCCCCTCCTGATCAGGACTGGTTAACAATGGGGGGCAGTGTGGATGAGTTTGCACTTTCTTAAACCAATACCCACTTTGTGGCTCAGCAGAAGCCCAGTAGCATATTAACAAATAAACAATCAGACAAAAAAGATGTGTACTCTTTTACTGTAATGTGAATACCATTGCTTAGTCCTGCTCTGCTCCCATTGAAGACAGTGGGAAATTTGCTCCTTAGTTAAATGTTTTGAACACGTTTTCACAACATAATAAAAAAGAAGACAGCGCATTGATTATAGTATCAAGCTGAACTCCAGATGTTTTATGGATATTCTGGTTCCATAACCCATGCCCATATGCACTTAAGAGGAAAAGAAAAGCAAAGAACTGTTTATAATCGTCAGAATATTAAAACTTGTGCTTATTCAATGTTTTTTCTTCACTCACCCGTGTACACAGCCAAAGAATTGATTTATGACATATGGATCATTCAGTGCTTGAGCTTTGCTTTCCAGACTTGCTTAGAAGTGTTTTATGGCCATAGTCGGATGTCTTTCTTTTTATAAATGACAATAATTTTGAGACTCTCTTTAAACTACCTAATGAAACCACACTCCATAATAACTCACTTTTTCTCAGCTCACCCCATCCTATTAAGACAAATAGCTATTTTCATTGTAGTTTGCCAAAAGAGAGGTATACAGTATGCCCTTCTTCTGTTACATAACATTTTAACAGCTATTTGAGCTGGAGAAAGAGGAACTGAGGCTTACTGACTAGCAGGTATTCTGCAATGTTGTAACTGGTAGCCAATTTCTTATGTGGATTAGGATGCATGTATCTTGGTATAGGAAATCCAAATGCTATTCTGCTCAACGTTTGCTAATAGATTTGTTACTATTGCATTAACCCTCTTCTGAAATTAAAGATTGTGGACCAAATCTCACTTGCCTTACCCATACAAACACCTCCCTTGGCTTCAAAGGGTTCACTCATGTAAGCAAGACAAACAGAAGTTAGTCACAGAACATAAAAAAAAATTATCTTACATTTTTACAGCTGCTATAAAATATATATATTTTTCGGAGTTGTGAAACAGCAAAACATTTCTCATAGTTCATTTCTGGCTTTAACTCAGACTGATAAAGTATCTTAAAATGGTTTCAGAGATTTATCATTTTACTTCATTTGACAGCATTCCAAAAAAAATAATTCAGACTTCACAGATTTGTTTGAGTCCATTGCAGCTGCATTTTATTGTCTGACAGTAAAATTGGGATGTATGCTTTTCCAAGGAACAATGGGCTTGCTAGCATAAGACTATCATTAACTAGATTTAGGTTCTTAAACTGCCTGAATTTATGCCTCATGTGTATTATGCTTTGATGCAATTTAAATGAAAAATTGGAGTAACACCGTTCTCTTGTTTAAATTATAAAATGTCTAAAAGATGTCATGGAAAAAACATTTTTTTTTCCTTTTTTGACCTTTTTTTCCAGTAATTTTTTGATAGTTTAAAGCTCTGCTATGAGAATTTACCTTCCTTGATGTGTTTCCTTAAGTTGAATTGGAAAAAAAAATAAAAATAAAATCTCTTTCATAAGCCAAAACCTAAATGAGTAATATGTTTGACTGAAAACAATGAAGGACAGATCTTCAGCTAGTGTAAATCAATGTAGTACCACTGAGTACAGCAACACCATGATCTCCAGCAGCCAGTGTTTAACAAAAAAAAAAAAAAAAAAGTTGGAGTTCATAGGATTAAATAGCTTAGCAACTTAAATATTTCATTAGTCTGCTAGACTTCCGAGACTGGATTCCAAGTCCTGATACTAATGGATGGTTCAGTGATTTTCTTCTGATGTACAGGACAGAGCTGAGATGCTGTCTTGATTAGACTACCAGTACACTGACTCTTGGGAAATACCGTCAAACAGAACATAAGGTTCCTCTTTAGTCTTAAATCAGAAATAGCTGCTAAATTCATAAGATGCTTATTATTTCAGTTACACAGCACAGAGGATACAGTTAATGTGATTGTCTCATAACATAATCAGAGCATCCTGGAAAAAAAACACCTTAGGTTACCTCATTATTTTACCTAGTTACCCTCCTGAAAATTCAAGTTTGTTCCCAACAACGTATTTTCTTCATCTAATCCAGATTTAATGCGTGTTGGCAAAGTTACTATTTACTGAAAATAACAGGGAGTTGTAAATGTTGATGTCTCACACAAAACAGAATTTTTTGTATTCATCAAATAGCTTGATTTTTCAGGAGCACAGAAGAGTATAGATAATGCAGAAGGAACTAATAACTGAGCCATTCATTATTGTTTAATGCAGTTTGGGACTACAAGAACTGAGTGGAAGAAACTGGAAGCTCAACAAACATGAGTTAGCACATGGCTTTTCAATTCAGGGGGGTTATGATTATCTGCCCTTTCTTTGGTGCTAGATGGGAATAGATCCTGAAACATTTGTTCTGTTATAGCATAGAATCATGATATGGAAAAGGAGAGAACTAACTCCTAGTTTAGAAGAATATACAGTACATACACTAAAGCCGCTGATCTATGCCAGTTTCACTCGGTCTTTAGGCCACCAGCAAATACAGATTCCCTGATGGTCTCTTCCCTAGCATCTTTCACACCAGCATAAGCAGAGCAGGTGTGGCCATCCTTTTCAAGGTCTGTAAGGGATGCACAGGAACCCTTGCATGTCTGTTACACTCACTGTTCTCCTCTCTCTGAATAGCTCCTCTTTGGCACTTATGTGGTGTAGTGGACCGCATGCTAAATTTCATCCTCAGAGAATGAGAAAGGTGGCCCTGTGGTTAGGGTCTGAGCATAGGATTTAGCAGACTTGGCTTCAGGTCCTTGCTCCATCACAAGCTCCCTGTAGGATGTTGGGCAAATCACTTAGCCAGATTTTTAAAGGTCTTTAGGTACCTTAAGATCCAGATAGGCATTGAGTGGGACCTTTCTAAAGTGACGAAGTGTTCAACTTGGAGCGAGGCACCAAGGGGCTTTTGAAAATCTCAGTAGGCATCTAAATACCTTTGAAAATCTGGTCCTTAGTCTCTCTGGCCCAGATCTTCAAAGGTATTTAGGCATCAGTCTGTCAGTGATTGCAATAGAAGTTAAAGACCTAAATACCGTTGAAGATCTGGACCTGAGTTCCCCATCTGTAAAATATGGGGATGATAATACAGGATTTCCCTACCTCACAGGGCTGTTTTAAGGCACTCAGCTATTATGTTAATGAGGGGCCACATGAGACACTGTGGTAGAGAGAGTAAACAATAAATTACAATCTACATTTTCTGTTTGTTTCGTTGACCGTTAAAGAGTTAGTCTTGTGAACTGAACATTAACTTTCCCTAGAGCTACTTATGTTTCTAGTCATTAATGTAAAATGCTGCTATCTCTATCAATAGAGGATTCAGGGAGTTCAAGTTCACCATGATAATGTAGTCTCAGAATACTTGGATTGCTGAACTGATTCTGGGTCTGGATTAAAAATGTTCTGAAGAACATTTTTGCCCAGTTGCGTTGGGACTGAGGAGTGTACAAAGTAACTTTGAACAGCTGAGATCTTTTTTAAAAGTGAAGAATGGAAAATAGATGAAATATCAGACAGTTTGGCACCTAAAGCAGACAGAAGACAGCAAGAGGGAGGGTGATATAATAAATATTGTTGAGTAATAAAAAACTCTCTCCATTTTCCACCCAAAGGAATACTTATTTGCAACTTCCCTTTGCTAAGTGTCAAATATCTGAGGAACTTGATAATGGACACTAATACTAACAAAATAAAACAAAAAAGAGGGAATTTGATAACACAAAATGGGAACACTCCAATCTGTGAGTTATTTTATGCCAAACTGATGGTATCAGCCAAAGATAATCCATATTGCAGAACAGAGACAGGTCACTCAAGTACAGAAGAACCTCACAGTTACGAACACCTCGGGAATGGAGGTTGTTTGTAATTCTGAAACGTTTGTAACTCTGAACAAAATGGTGTTTGTTTCTAAAAGTTTACTACTAAACATTGACTTAATACAGCATTGAAGCTTTGCTATGCAGAAGGAAAATGCTGCTTTTAACCATCTTAATTTAAATTAAATGAGCACAGAAACAGTTTCCTTACCTTGACAAATCTTTTTTTAAATATTCCCTTTAATTTTGTAGTAGTTTACGTTTAACACAACGAAGTATTGTACTGTGTTTGCTTGGTGGTGGTGGTGGTTGTCTCTGCTGCTGCCTGATTGTGTACGTCTGATTCCAAATAAGGTGTATGGCTGACTGGCCAGTTCATAAATCTGGTGTTCATAACTCTGAGATTCTACTGTATACTATAGCATTATAGTATAGCCTTAAACTATAAACCAGGGATCGGCAACGTTGGCACGCGGGACCACAAGGTTAGCACCCTTAGAGGGCCCCGCTGCTTTATTTACCTGGCGGTTCACCGATTGCAGCTCGCACTGGCCCCGACTCGCTGTCCTGGTCCAATGGGGGCTGCGGAAAGCGGCACGGTGCTGGCCTCCGCTTCCCGCAGCCCCCATTGGACTGGGACGGCGAGCCGGCGCCAGTGGGAGCCGTGATCAGCAAACTGCTGGGTAAATAAAGCAGCGGGGCCCTCTAAGGGTGCTTACCCTGCAGTCCCGCGTGCCAACGTTGCCAATCCCTGCTGTAAACTCTCCTCCTTAGAGATTAAATTGTGCAGCTTCTTAGGACATATAATGGTCTGTCTAGACCAAAGTCAATGATTCATTCAAAAGCCAATCAATGTGATTAAACTGCATTTTACTGTTCTCAGTTTTTGTGTCAGTGATGCAGAAGAACCTCAGAGTTAGGAACGCCAGAGTTACAAACTGACCAGCAACCACACACGTCATTTGGAGCTGGAAGTATGCAATCAGGCAGCAGCACAGACACATACGCGCAAAAGAAAAAAAAGAATAGCAAATACAGTACTGTATTAATCATAAACTACCAGAAAAATAAAAGGAAAGTTTAAACAAAAAGATTTGACCAGGTAAGGAAACTGTTTCTGTGCTTGTTTCATTTAAATTAAGAAGGTTAAAATCAATATTTTTTTCTGCATAGGAAAGTTTCAGAGCTGTATTAAGTCAATGGTCAGCTGTAAACTTTCGAAAGAGCAACCATAATGTTTTGTTCAGAGTTACACTCATTTAAGAGTTATAAACAACCTCCATTCCCTAGGTATTAGTAACTCTGAGGTTCTGCTGTATGTTGGGAAAACAATGTTGACGCTATTCATTAAAGGAGGGAAGGAAAGAAAGAAAAACAGTTATGCAATAATTTAACATTGTTTTCAGGAACTACCCCCAAACCCTTATATGGGACATACAAGGCCTGATTGGAGCAAGACAATTACCCCCATATGTGAGCTCCGATGACCTAATCACCCACTTCTCCCACCACAACCACTCCTGGCCCCATATCCTCTCCCCACTCCCTTCTGCATACCAGCTCATTATTGCCTTTCCAAACATCCCAACTGAACTCTTGTCCTGACCATCTTTCACCAACAGACTATTCACAGCTGGCTAGCCACTCTCTTTACTCCTACATTCCCCCTCAATTTTCCCCTCTGATTGATGGAGTGACCATAAGAAAACATTTTAATTCTTCATTGGCCATGGCAGATAGCCAGCGAGCCATGCAGAGTGAAATATTCATTCTTTCTCCCTATAGGCCCAGGATAGGTAGAACCAAGAGCCATAAGACAGCAGGGGTCTTCTTACCCATTTGAGAGGGAGACGCTAAGGGAGAAACTGACTCAGGAGGCTGCAGAGGTTGGCAACTCTGAAAAATAGGGGTAAGAAGGGAGTCTCTGAATTGAAGTTTCCATTGGCTAGTGCTGATGCTACTCTTCCAAGAGTTGCACATGTTAAACACGTGATGGGACAGAAGAACGCTGCCAATCATAGCCACTTCATTGGAGCTCTGCATTTCTGTGCTCTCCATTTTTACAAGTACATTTACTCTTTCTCTTTATGCACAGTGAAGTTCATTCAATTACTTAAAGTCATGGCTTACGGTTAGGGTATTCAGTAGTTTTCATTGTGAAGACCCCCCGATCCCATTCCTAACCTGATAGGAGGAGCATGTGCCCTGGCCTTACTTAATTTGTTGGCTTTATTTAATACACAGTATGACAGATATGGCAATTTCCTGCAGTATCCTTGGGAGACCTTACTGAATTAAGTTTAAGCATCTTCGGAGTTCACTGTATTAAATAAACACTTTATTTGTTATTGTGGGTTAGGATTACATGTTACTTTTCAAGGGAAAACAGGTGACAAATGTGGGGATTCAAAGGACTATGCTGAACAATGTGTCAGACAAGAATGAACTCTTGGAATAAAAAGCGTTAAGCAGTTTTCCTGGAGAATAGCTAGGAGGAGATGAAAGCAAATTCCCGATGTCTGCTTATGCCCAAACCCAGCTTTTTGAAGCTATACCCTGAGGAGTGGACCATGGTCTCCTTATCCCGTTACATAAAGGCAAGATCAAAGCCCAAGCTCTATAAAGGAAAGACTGAACTTTTCATTATTGTTCTGGTTCTGACTTTCAGACTATTATGAACTTATAACTACTGGGACAACCCAGTTCTGGGTTTTGGAGAACTGACTGCCAGATCCAAAAGCTGGATTTGGAATGTGCCCTCTGGTAAGTTTTTAGCATGTCTGTATGTTCTTTTGTTGTTTTTAACATTTTTTCTTTGTAACGCTTTTACCTTCAGAATAAACATGCTTGCTTATAAAGAGTGGTATGGTCACTTGTAATGACTGGCAATTATACTGTTTTTAGCCTTCAGAGAGAAAGCAAAGCACAGACACTGGCCTGCTTAGGTAGTCTGTCTTGGGGTTACTACAATGTAGGCAGTGAACTGTGGAGCCTGGGAAAAGCCCAGTCAAGAGGTAGTGAAATATGGATCTCTGCCCAAGAGAGGTGATGGCTGAGGAGTTGGGAGCCTAGAGTGGGTTCCCTCACATTACCTTGGAGGAGAAACACAGGTGCAATTGCCCTGAACTGTGACACATGACACATAACAACTAGTTATTAGAGTACATTGCCCTTAGAGAGCATCTGTTCAAACACAGAAATGTAGGAGGTTCCAAAATATCTAGATATGAATTAGTGCTTAATATGAAAGTCTGTGTAGCAAATGTTTTTGTAGTGTTTTCTCTCTCTCTCTCACCTTTTAAAGAAGTCTAGAACGTCTGTAACTTTGATAGCTACTAAACTTCTGCTTAAAACAAAACCAGGGCTCATGTTTCTTTTCAGCTTGAAACAACCTGATCCTCATCTAACCCTGGAAGGCTGACCATCTCTTTGTTCTCTACTTGGATCAATTCACTATACATGCACAACTTTTTAAAATCTCTCAGCTGCACACTTATGACACCAGAGAGATGTTCCAAGCTGGTGGTCACTGAATTCTTTAAATTAAATCAAAACCATTCTCTGCAAATCTAAATTTAACCATCTTTTTCTTCCTAGTCTGATGATAAATAGGCTCATAAACTAGAAATATCAGTATCTTGTTCCAATGTAGTGCAAAAAATTAAAAAAAAAATCCATATCAGATATTTAGGCTAACAATTACAGTAGAGGCCAATTTCAGCCCTCTGATGCATTTATTGGGACCGTGCTGAAGTCAATGGGAACCATCTGTGTACATAATTTGGCCCCAAAATAGAAGCCTGAGCACAGATTTGATTAAATTATTTGAGTTCAAAAGACTAATAAAGTTCCTTTTTGTTGTTAGCATTTTCATGGCTGTTGTAGCAATAATGGTAAAGATATGAAACTCATGCATGCAAGACCCAGCTCCTCAAGGTAAATAGGCACCTAACTCTCATAATTTTGTGGATCTGGGTCATAATAAAATAGACTTGACCCAAGGCGAGAAAGAAAATCCCAACAAAAACATGTATGGATCCATTTCAGTGGCGGTTTTAAGTATGCCATACCTCTGAAATCCAGCACTTAAATTTATTGCAGACCATTCCAGCTAGAAAACAATTTGGCCCAACAAGCAACTAAGGCATTTGGCAATATATTGTCTTTTGAAACATTTTTTTTTTCAGAACAAAATGGATACCTTCATACCTGATTAGAAATAAAGGGCAGACAGTTGTGTCTTTGTGTTTAAGAGAAGCTGCCTTTTGTATTACAAGGAGACCTCAGAAGTTCCCATGCAGGAACCTATGCACAGACTGGGGCTGATTAAGAATAAGTGAGACCCCGCTTGGTCTCAAATGGTACTGATTTAATTAAATTAGTGCCACTTCCATGTGTGGCCATTTTCAGATTGGTTTCAGAGTATCCACATTAAGGGACTACACTGATTTCAGTTTCTAAACTAATTTAGTTAAATTTTTGCAATTTGCAAGATGAGTCATCTTTTTGGATGCAAAAACAAAGGCCTTTTCAATATTAAAAATGGTACAGGTTTAAGTAAATGTGTGATTCTTTTCTGATTTAGTTAGTCTGATGCTAAGACTCTGTGTTAGATACATGTTTGATTTGAACCTGTTTCTAGAGCTGGTTGAAAACCAGAAGTTCCATCCCACAGGAAATTTCAATATTTCAAAATTTATTTTCATTCTGAATCAAAATATCATTTTTTTCATATAATGACAAATTTGAAAAGTTTCAATCTGAAATGTTGACGTTTGGGTCCTTTTGGCATCAGTCTGTTCACTTGAGCTAATGCAGTGCTACAGGCCCCCATTTTTCTGTAGGGACAGGGCTCCCTTGCTGGACTATACTTCCCATGGTGCACTGTAGTAACATGACTTCCATGATTCAGTATAATCAATCATGGGAAATGTAGTCCAGCCCATAGAGTAGTCTGGGGGAAGGAGGCACCCAGCCTGCAAATACTGTGATGCACTGTGGAATCTCAAATGAATATTGAACTGACTCCAAATGCAAACAAAATGTTTCAGTTTGGCTTGACAAACCCAAATGTTTCAAATTTATTTAACCCACCCAAATTAAATATTTTGTTTTGATTCTCTCTATAGAATTTTTTTGGAAAAATTGAATTTTTCTTACAAAATTTCAATTGTGCAGAAACTTTATTTTCCATCAAAGTGGATTTTTGAGGTGAAATTTTTGACCAGCTTTATTATCTAATAAGAATTTAGCATAACCTGCTTCCTAAATCTATAAATAACAGATTTATATGGTGTCCAAATGTGGGAGTTTACCTGAACTGAAACTTTTATCATCTGGGACTATTACATATGATTTATCAGTTCATTTAGGGTACATACTAATATAAGCAACAATGAGAGAACAAACCACATGTGACAGATGTGTAGTCACATTACTTAATACACTACTGGAAGGCATTCAGATACTACAGGGATGAGTGTTGTATAAGATCCTATATAGTATAAAAAAACACACACACACAAGAACTTGTAACTTTCTCCTGTGTCTTCTCTCTTCTTCTCTGAACTCCATCTGCCCCAAATCACCTTCGTCTGTCTTTGCTGTAGTAGCCTCCTCACTGAATCCTTGCATAGTCTGCCTGTCTCTTACTACATTGTATTTTGACTCCTTGTTCTGTGCGTTCATTTATTTGTACTCTCCTTCTCTCTCTTTAGCATTCTTTCAGTATTTTTTCTGACTGCCTCATTCATCCACAGGCACCTGCTTCTTCCTTTCCCTGAGGGTGCTCAACCCCCACTTACTCCTAGAACTCATCTACACTCCACCCCTGCCCCTCAAGGTCCCAGTCCCATCCTGCCTCTTCCCATCCCTGCTCCATCTCCACCCCTCTTCTTCCCACCCCCACTGTCTCTCTGCCCCACCTCTTCCCACCCAGTTCCACCCCCTCCACCAAGCATGCTCTGTCCCTGCTCCTTCACCTCCCCCCAGCACCTCCTGCACTTTTTGGAACAGGTGATCGCTATGGGCGGGAGGCGCTGTGGGGAAAGAGTTGATCATCGAGGCCACTGGCGGGCGGGAGGCACTGGGATGGGAGGGGAGAGCTGGCTGCCGATGGGTGCTAAGCACCAACTAATTTTTTTCCATGGGTGATTCCGGCACCTATCCCTTCATCCCTTTTTTCCTTTGTGCTTTCTAACTTGTTTCTCCCCCTGCATATATGTTCCCTGTACACATCTGGCTAGAGCTCTTTTTCATATTTTCATACCTCTTCTTAAATCCCATTTTTACAAGCAATCCCTCCAACCTTGTTCTCCTCATCAACAACGCACATATTGTCAGTTAACTGAATATGTCCATTTACTTGTCTAGTCTTTGGTTCACCTAAATTATAAATTTTGGGGATAGAGAACATGTCTTCTTATATGTTCACGTTTCCAGAGTTATATAATTATTGATAATAATGATAATTAATACTAATTTTAAAAGAGGAAGAATCTTCACTGACTTTCACTCCATGTAAAAAGTATACGCTTGAACTATGCCTGGCATGAGTGATTTAAACATGTACACTACTCTTTTCAGTGGGGCTGCAGGTGTAAGTCAGTGAGGAATTTAGCCTAACATTTAGGTAGTTCTCATCAATTTATTGTGCTAATAATTGAAGATGAAAAGTCCATTAGTTAGAACAGACCTGCTTATTTGCCTGCAGAAGCATGATTTTTGAGGTCAGAAAGTATCCAGTTCATAGTCCTGCTCTTCCTCATCTAAATAATAGCCCCAGTGGTGTAGCAGCAATGTCCAGTTGTTAGACTGTGGTGGAAAGAAGCACTCTTGAAATAGTTGAAATATTCTACTATACTTGAAAGTGAAATGCTTTTTCAATAAAAAATATAATCTTGAACTATGCCAGGAATGAGTGCTTTAAACATGCACACTAATCTTTTGAAATTCTTTCTCCCTTTTTAACCAGAAAAACACGAGTTAATTGTACAGAGATCTCATACTTGCATACTTTAAAGGAAGTGACTGGACGCCAATGGGTTTTCAAGGACATGGGAGACATTCACTTGTCTTCAAGCAAGGAATGAAACCACTAGAGCAGTGGTCTCAGACATACCAAAGAAATCAAAATGTTGAATGAAATAGAAGAGCTCTAGTGCACTTTTAAACAGTTACCTATTTAGGACCAGAATAGGATACCTTTTCTCATAGTAAATAGTACCTTACTCCACAAGTGGTCCCATTGCTTTTAATCATGCTATAAGGTAATATTCAGTATGAGTAAGGGTATCACAACTTGGCCCTTTATAAACAGACTGGCTACTAGGTAACTTATTCAACAGGTTTCTATTATACTAAATATAATATATATGAAATGAAGTGACAGAGGCCAAAAGGTATTCAAGAATAGCTTTTCCAATCTGGCTTAGCTATCTGTAAATGAAGCTTTGCCCACAATGAGGTAACGACTCAGGATAGTCATTATTCTAGTATTAATTTTCAGCACTACAGCAGATTACTTGAAATCTCATTACTTTGTGTGGCTTGATTTTTCTTCAAGAGCCAGTCCAGGTGAATGAAACAATATCATTAAGGTCAAATTGTATGCCAAATGGAATAAGGTTATAGGGTCCATCCACATTTGACAGGTCCATAGACTGCTTCCTGGTTATTAAATTTTGTGTCCTGCTGATATCTTGTCTAAGACATAAGTTAAATAAATAGTTCAGGATTTTCAAAAATAGGAATCTGAAGTTAGGTTCCTAAGTTTATACTTGGGCACCTGCCTGCTTTTCAAAACTTTTGAACATTCATTGGCTCCCATTTACCTCAACTTTAGATTCCTGTTTTTGAACATCCGGGCCACCAATAATTAATCATCTGTATGTGATATTAAACTGAAGACTCAGGAGCTCATAGATTTTCCATTGTAAAATGTCTTTTTTCTGTTTTCCACTCTTTGGGATGCCACCAATACTAACCCTAAAACCCCTGGTTGGCTATAAAAACTTGTCCAAAATATATTTACCTGAGGCTGCTTCTTTGGTCATTCATTACTATTTAGTACGTACACAGAACTTTACTCTTTCAAACTACCATACACAGGTTAACTAATTAATCTGATTTACTTGTATACACTGATTAAAAACAAATCTGTTTTAAAATGCCACCCAAAGTCACAGTAAAAATGTGTGATTGCCGGCCTGAGGGATAGGAGTGCCCTGGCTGCTCTCAAAGCTCAGTCTCCCATATGGCATCACATTGCTCTGCACACTTCAGTCACAGGACAAGCAGTGAGCACTCTTTTGAAGTACTACATTAAACAAGAGATAAGGAATAGTAAACTTAACTGAAGCCTACACTGATGGCAAACAATTCGGTCTTCCCATGAATGATAAGAGATTGCCGAAACTGTCTTTCAACCTGTGTAATGTAATCATGACAACAATCAACCAAGCCTAATCTCTCCCCCCTCCCCCGCTCTCAAATTTATTCCTTTACCTAAATAGACCTTCCCTGTGAAGCTAAAGACTTTGCCATGCCACACACTTCTCAGAAAAGCAGTGCAGAAGGTAATGACAGCTTTCATCCTTGTAGGTAGGGGTGGCCGTAAACAGTTCCCAAGTTTCCTGTTCCTTCAGGATATTGCAGTAGGTACTGCAATCAAACAATATATTATCATGCAGATTAGCTACAGGTCAGTGTTAGGTGATAGGAGACTTCAGTGCTTTCTATTTATTCTGTCAAGTTGGGTGATCTAACATAAAATTTGTTGTCCCCTCCAGCATTCCTTTTTGTAAGCCAGGCATTTTAGTGAAAGTTTTATCTGAGAAGGCGGCTTGGAGCAGGTTGAGCTAGCCGTTTATGAACAGGCTTCTGACCAGCATTTTGGCTACTGTCACAGCCTTTAAGAATAGGAATTAAAGGGTTTATATTGTTTCTGAAAGAACGATGGGAACTGTAGGCTGTTCTGTAAATATCTGGGAAAGGGGTCAGTGAAGAAACCTAAGGGCTTGTCTACACTACTGTGCAGGGTTGATCTAAGATACACTATTCACGTAGCTGAAATTGTGTAGCCAAAATCGATGTACTTACATCTACTTAAGTATAGTGGAGACACCGTGGTAAGTTGACAGCTGACGTTCTCTCCCATCGACTCTGCTTGCACCTCTTGTTCTGGTGGAGTACCAGAGACAATGGGAGAGCGCTCAGTGAGATATTAGATGTGATAAATCGATCCCTGCTGGATCGATTGTTGCCCACCAATCCGGCGGGTACTGTAGACAAGCCCTAAGAGGCAAGCAAATACAGGAAGTGGCCTGGGGGAAAAAGTAAAGTATTAGTGGTAGAGTATGGAGTGGAAATCTGCTTCGATGTTCAAGGTGGCAGGCAGAAGGAGGGCATGTGTTCCCCTGTGGCACTGAAGTAGCATCTAAAGGCAATATTGTTATACTCCTGTGTCCAAGAAGAAGGACTTGGTAAGCTCTTGAAACCAAGCTGAGAAGGAAACACAGATTTTAGACATATAGCTTTGACCAAAGAGTTTGAACTTTTGTTTACCCCAGAAGAAAATCACCTTTTAGCTTGGGGGGCTAATCTGCCCAAGCAGAAAGGGGAAACTGAGGAAAAGCCACATCTGATGTCAGAAAGTTAAGTAACCCTCACACAGGGCATTTGCTTTGTCACTTAGAATATTTTCACTGAACCATACCTCTCCTCCCCCCTCTAAAAAAAAAAGTGGGGGCTGGGCAGTGGAAAAAAGGACAATGTATTTAGAGTAATAAGCAATTGCCAGAACAATAACATAATCCATATGTGATCACAGGAATAGATCCTGGTTGTTTTTATTATGGAAAATGTTATGGTTTTATATGTGTTTGAATTTTTATATGTTTGAATGAGTCATAAGAATCAATATAATTAAAGACACCGAAAGAAATACAAACAGAATGAGACAGATCAGAGCACTTTTGTGCCGTTACAAGGCTAAAGGCATGCAACTGTTTATTTTAATATGTGATTTTTGACAGACATTTGGCTTGTTGGATTGGTATCTATCAAATCATATCTCCTCATGTAGTGTCAGTTTGTATCAGGCTCTATAAAATATCACTTTCTTGGTAATTACATAGATGCAATAGATTAAATTGCATAGCAAATACAGTATAACTTATTCCAAAGGACACTACCTATCTTTGCAAGGTTGTTTTTAGAATCCTGAAAATAGAATTTTTTTTTATTTCCCTTCCCAGCTCAGTTGTCCTGAATTTGGCAAATACTTAATTTGTTGTGTTTCTAGCTCTGTGATAGATAGCATGGCTGTTTATGTCATGATCACTAACAATGACCATTAATTTTCACCAAGGTATTGTGAGGGGTAATTAGTTAAAGTTTGGACAATGTTTTGACCATAGGTGTGTGTATGGGGTGTGCTGGGTGTGCCCAGGCAAACCCTAATACAAGGGTGGGCAAACTACGGCCCGTACATCAGGGCTCTGGATCCAGCCCACGGATCTGCCACCACCATAGTGCTGCGGTTCACTCAGCTCTGGGAAGCACGTCTCTGTGGCCCCTGGGGGAGGGGGAGCAGAGAGCTCCACGTGCTGTTCTTGCCTGTGGATACCTCCCCTGAAGCTCCCATTGGCTGGGAATGGGGAGCCATGGCCAATAGGAGCTTCGGGGAGGCACAGGCGCGCAGAGTCATCTGCTCCCACTTCTCCAGGGCCGGGGTGCTGGCTGCTTCTCAGAGCAGAGCAGCGTGGGCCAGGGCCAAGGCCAGGGCAGGCAGGTAGGGAGCCTGCCCTGGCCCTGCTGCCAGCCTGTAGCCACTCTAGGTAAGCGGTGCTGGCCGGAGTCCACACCCCGAATCCCTCCTGCCCCCCTGCTGCACCTCAGCCCTGAGCCCCCTGTCGCACCCCACATCCCTCCTGCACCCCAGCCCCCTGCTGCATCCTGTGCCCCTCCTGCACCCCAACCCCCTGCCCTGAGCCTTCTGCCACACCCTCTGCCCCAGCCTCTTTGTAATACGCCTGGTTATCACTACAGCAAAAATTTGGTATTTTGTGTCTCATTTTTTTAAGTTTATAATTTTTAAGTAAAGTGTAGTTGTTAATTTTTTTAAAAAAAGTTTAGTTAAGTTTTAATTTCTTTAGTTTGTTTAATGAATAACAATAATATCCTTTATGACTGAGTATTCAATAAATGTTCGCCTTTCAAAAAAAAAATTCCCTGGGTGCACACCCTAATGAAATGTACTGCGCACACCTATGATTTTGACCATGTAAAGCAGTGGTGGGCAACCTGCAGGCTGCATCTGCCGGCGGACGGCCAGACAGTTTGTTTACATTTGCACAGCTGCCTACAGCTCCCAGTGGCCGCGGTTCACTATTCCCAGCCAATGGGAACTGCGGGAAGTGGCGTGGGCCACAGGGTCATGCTGGCTGCCGCTTTCCAGAGCTCCCATTGGCTGAGAACGGCAAACCATGGCCACTGGAAAATGCATGTGGCTGTGCAAATGTAAACAAACTATATGGCGGCCTGCCAGTGGATTACTCTGATGGACCGTGTGTGGCCCATGGGCACAGGTTGCCCACTACTGATGTAAAGTGATATGTCTGTGCCATTGCACTGGCAGGAGGAGACTGGATGTCTTGGGAATACTTTGATCCTACTTGCACAGCTCCTACTGAAGACAGAGGGAGTTCTGTGCATGGTTTGGCTTGCAATACATCAGGCCTACTATTTGCTAGTTAGTGTTGCTACAAAGCCACCAAGCTAAACCCTCCTTTGGCTTATGTCCTGGGTAACATAATGGAAATCAATGGCAAGGCTTGGCCCACTGTTTTTAAGTGGTGTGACGGAGTCAGACCAGAAGGGTATAGGAGAGTGCTGGAAGGCAGGTATATCAGCCTCAGGATGTGCAGGTCCCTGTTCCCTGGATAGCCAAACAAAGGCTACTCCAGGCCAATCAGGAAGCTTCTAGAAAGTAGCAGAAATAGCTAGCCTGATTGGGACACCTGAAGCCAATGAGGGGCTCGCTGGAACCAGCTAAAAACCTCCCAGTCAGTCAGGTAGGGGAGCCAAGGAGAAAGGAGCTGGAGGAGAGGAAGCTTTGCGATACCCAGAGGTAAGTGAGAAGTGGGAGAGCTGTGGGGAAGTAGCCCAGTGAAAAAGTAGCAACTCTGTCAGTGAAAGATTGGCTGACAATAGCTACTACCATTAGGGTCCCTGGGCTGGAACCCGGAGTAGAGGGTGGGCCCGGGTTCCCTCCAACCTGCTACTACTGAAACACCTCCTGGAAGGGGAAGGCAGACCCCTAGCAGGACAGGAGGTTATACTGTGCTGAAATAAGCCCAAAGGGACAACAGAGACTGCGGGAGTTCTCTCACCAACAGCTTTGCTGGCTGATGATGAAAAGGGCTCAGTAGAGACTGTAACCCTGGCCTAGAGAGAGAAGGGCTACGTGAAGGGTCGCAGTGAGCCTCTGAGGCTAGCACAAACCGCTTGGAAGCGCAGGACCCACAGGAACAAGGCCAGAGCTTTGCCACAGGGGGCTGAGAAAAACTATAGAAAACTTATTTTGCAAACTTTTTGAAAAATTGTCCACTATTCCACTTGACTTAGCATATTTTGTCTCCCACATATTTTGCATTTCCATCAACATAACCAGCACTAGATTGTTGTCCAAAGCCATAGTGGGAGGTATCTAGCATGCCAGAAAAAGCCAGCTATTCCTGGAGTTGGTTTACTAGTAATTCTTTGATTTACCCGCTTAATTATAAAACATTCAGGAGGCAGTAGTTCTCAAAGTACCTTGAAGTGAACAAGAATTTTCTGAGGAGACACTACTAGAGCATATCATGTTTTAAAGTAACTGGTAGAAAGAGCCTGGTCTAACAGAAGCACTGAATATCTCCACAACAATTGGCTCAGGTGGCCTCTGCGAACTTTAACACAGCTCACATAGGGTAGCACAAGGCTCTTGTAACACTTCTCTTACTTCTGTCTATGATGCCACACTGTGTTCTGACAAGTCGAGTGAAGCTTGTGATGGTATGTTTATTTTATTTTAATGCCTGTAAGACTGCCATCGATTCACTTAATTTATATTCTTTTAGTAGGAAATGTTTTTTTCCTCCTTCTCTCTGTAATTTCATTCTTATACCAGGCTCATCCCTAGGTTATCCAGTGGCGCTTTTCCTCAGCCTTCTTTTGGGCATGCCATAGGTGTCATGAGAGAAACACTGGCCACCGAGGTGGCCAGCATTATGAAATGAGCAATATCAACTGAAACCAAATAAGCAGCAACTAACTGCACATTCCCCGGCCTTGTTCAAATTAAAGCTGCTCAAAATTCAGAATTTCCATTCCACATTTAGAAATTCCCTTTAAAAAAATCAACATTTCCCACAAAATGAAAATGACAAAAAAATCCATTTCAGAAATATCAAAACTACTTCACTGGAGCACTTCAAATTTCAATAGGGTCAAAAAACTTCATATCAACTTGTATAGTACATATAAAAGTCAGAACAACAAAGTCAAAACAACAAAGTCAAAACAAAGCCCTTCAATAATTTTTTCATCAAGTGTTGAACTTGATATAGTCCTGTGAAATGATTTAATTTTTCTGATACAAGCATTTTACTTGGAAAAACGTTCTGTCAGAAAATGTTCAACCAGCTCTAATCCAAAACCCAGTGACGTCAACAGAATGACAGACTGACTTGAGTGGGCTTTTGATCGTAGCTTTGTGACTGTTACATTAGTTTACCCCTATGAGGGCCACGTAGAACCAATGACTGGTATGCCTAAATTCTGAAAAGAATTTCATTTTTGAATTTCACTAACCTGCTGTATCTGCAGCAGGTTAGTGAATAGATAGGCCCCTGTATGCTAGGCCAAAAGTCTATTTGAAAGGAACTATCGCTTAAAAGTGTTCCTTGGCTTAAATTACCTTGGAACGAGTTACTAGAAAAGGCAAATGAAAGTGAGTTTAAATGGTTATGAAACATTTGTATTCTTTGGTGGAGAAGTGGGGAAGTTATTAAGATAAACCAAATCATGGCTGGCATATGGCTTCTTCCTGCCTCTAATACTTCTTATGTTATAAGGTCTCCAAAGTAATTTTGTCCCTATTGTTATGGTGACTGTTTCTGTTTTAAACCTGTTTTCCTAGTATTCAATCTTTCACCAGCTGCCTCACTCTTAAAAAAAGAAAAAGCTGGAAAAGTCTTTAAGACCCTCTTTGGCTTCTGTTACCCTTGAAACTTTGCACTGTATGTTAGTTTCCTTTATATTTGCTTTCTGCTTGTTTTTGCCCCAGCTGTTGGGCCCTCCTATACGGCTACTGTCATAGCAAAACAGATGCTGACTGAGGATCACATGGGCTATACTCAATCTGAATGCAAGCAGCTTTGGTCATTAATCCTGTCTGTAGAATATTCAGACTTTTTTTCCCCACAAAGTTTTTTTCATTCTAGATTTTAATCATGTTTTTTATTTTTAATTAAGAAACGGGAGAGGGAAGGAGGAGAGCTCGGGCAGGTGGCTGAGAGTTTTGAAGCATAAAAAATACAAGAAAAAGAAATCTTGCAAGCTTTTATTCATGGGAAAGGGCAAATACCTAGCCCAGTTTAACAATTCTGTATGTCTGCTAGATTCGGAAGTAATGCTTTTGGCAGTACATAAACTCTTGTTTTCTTGCTTTTTGTCTTCCAGTCTAAAACACTTGTGAAAAATTCACCTGTCTATTACAAAGTTAAACTATTGGCTTTAACATAGTTGCATGGGAACTTCAGTTTATTAATGAATACAACATGCCCTCTTTGATTTGAATGCTTTCAGAGTGCTGAAAAGATTCAAAAGGCATCGCTTCCTGCACCAGCGGCATGCCTTTATACATCTCGGTGGTTCACCCCTACCCAGCTGCTATATCTCATTAACAAGCATTTGGCCATTGCAGCAAACTTCAGAGTGTTGACACTTGAAAGGCCCAGGCAGGCGTTGACAGGCCATCGACTGTGGCAACAGGAAACTGCCCGAAGACAACACTGAGAAAACAGCAGCTGCAAAAGCCAAAAACAAAGAGGGGACAGAAAAAATTAGGTGTTTCTAGGCTATATTTTATTTTTCAGTATGGACTGCAGTGCAGTTAAACAAAAAAAGGATTGTTGGAATAAGATGGCAAATATAAACTCAATATACACTTACTAAAACATGGACATGCTCTTCTGTTACATTTCAGCGGTTTCCTAAAATCTGTTTTCATGCAAATAAAAATCTGCCTGTCTACCGTATTCACAAAAGCTGGCCTTGGGCCTATCAGTAAGTCAGACTCTAAATGATCTCTGGTCTAAAGTTACTACAATCTGGTTCATTCTCCACTGAGCCCCATTATCAGTGTTCCTTTCTTGTAGCAAGCCATTTCTCTCTATGGGTCGAAGATTCATCATGATAACGTCTTGTTTAATATTCTCTATAGTTATATTTTCAAATAATCCTGTGTCCAAATATAAGCTTATTATTTCATATTTATATTACAGGACTGGCCAAAGACCCCAGCTCAGATTGGAACCCCATTGTGCTAGGTGTTGTACAAACACATATGAAGACACACCATCTCTCCCCTGATGAGTTTACAAACTATCTTTGAAACACTGATGGAGGCTAGGTAGATGCCATCTGAAAAGGTGGCCTTCTGTCCACCATACACAAAAGCACCTATTTATCACTAGGAAAATAAATCATTCTCCCACTGGAGAAGCAACTAAACTGCCCAAAGACAATAGTCTTTGCAAGTAGAGGGCAGGTGTTACCATCTTTACTCATATTATGACCATTTCTGACCTTGGCCCCTGCACTGTGTGGTAGTGGAATAGAAGGCCTCTAAAGGGGCTAGAATGGGGAGCAGGAGGTCATTCTCAATCCTCTCCCTCATGGGCCTTAGTTTGTCAAGGCTAGGAGTAGGGCTGGGCTGTGGGTGGGAGGTGCACTTGAAGGGTTAGATGCTGGGTGGTAGTGGAGATGTAGGCAGTTGTGGGGAAACTACCTTAAGAGTCTGAGCTGTTAAAGAAGGCCCTTTCAGCTTCCACAGCAGCCCAGAATTTGGGTGGTGCAAAGGTGGTTTAAAGCTACTTTTGGGCCTCATTCCCTTTGGCTGTGACCAGAACCTTACTCCACGAGTAGCCTTACTTAGGTCAATGGAACTGCTTGTGCAATAAAGTGCTATTCAGTATGAGTAGGGGTATCAGAATCTGGCCCTGGGTTAGTTCACCACACAGTGTGATGTGTGAAAGATGAATTTCTCCACAAAAAATATAACAGGTAAGAGGTAAGAATAGGTACTGTGAAAAATCATACTCACAGAGCCTGATTTTGATCTCCTTTAACAGTGTGGGCCTGATTCTGCTCCTAGTTACGTTGGTGTAAATCAGGAATAACTCCAGTTAAGCCCAGAGAGCTACACAACTTTAAACATATGTTAGTATAGTCAGAATCTGGCCCGGTGGAATTGCACCTAATTTCAGCTCTTTCATATTTGTCCCTTTTATGAGTCAAATAGTATCTCATGTTTGTTTGGTCTTAAAATAATATACTTACTGCCTTGTTTCTGTTTTCATATACTTGTAGTTCCAAAAATGAAAGGATCTAATTCTGCGACCCTGTCTCACTTTGAAGAGCCCTTTTACTCACTTGTAGAACGGGACTTGGAATGAATAGGCATGGGGAAAATGTTATTACTTTTGTGTATTACTATTACTTATTACTCTCGGCAAAATTTAGATCAGAGGCCTAATTCTCCACAGCCTTGTACCTTATTTAGTCACTTACACCTGGGCAAAGCTTGTGTAAATGCTGCCATTCTGATTAGATAGCATTTTATGCTCACTTAACACAAGGTGCAGGGCAACAGAGAGTCAGGCCCATGGTGTGAGCAGCCGCAAATCTTGTGGAAATCTCTGGGCCAAATTCAATGGTGATGTAAACAATAGTGGATGTTACACTTCCCAGATAAGTTAATGATTCAGTGGTGACTTGCACCAAGCTGGTGCTCTGGCCTACATCCTCAAAGCTATTTAAGCACTTAACTCCCGCTGAAATCAATGGACGTCGGGTGAAGGGCCTGCTCCAGGCACCAGCCTAGCAAGTAGGTGCCTGGGGCAGCAAACGGTAGGGGGGGTGGCATTCTGGGCGCTGTCAGAGCGGCACTCAGGTGGCTTTTGGCAGCATACCTGTGGCAGCTCTGCTGCCCTTCCCTCTTCGGCAGAGCTGCTTGTGGCGGCAAAAAAGGTAGAGCCAGCCCTGGTCAGACACCTAAATACCTGTGAGGGCTTGGGCCTTAGTGGCTGGGCAATATTATTGTAACCTCTGTCCCCACAGTGCACAGGTTGTGTATAGAAATTAAAGGGAGGAGGTGCAAAAAAAAAGCAGGCCTCACAGTATCTTACGGACTTCTGCTGAATGCTTTCTTTAACGCAGCCCTTCTGTCCTTGCCATATGTATGCTGCCTTTATTTTGTGCATGCGCGCGCGCACACACACACACACACACACACACACACACACACACAATGTTGAATGGTTGTGAGTTACGCTCTTTAACCACCTGCAGTACATTAGTCACTTGAAACACTTTCCTGCTTGAACCTGCTTATAATATAATTTCCTATCCAACTTGCACTCAGCTTGAACTACCATTCACATCTCTGCAGAATTTGGCCCAGCTGTTGTAGGTAGCACCAATGCAAAACCTAGTTGGTCTTGATTTGAACCGGAGTTACTGGAAGCAGAATTTGGGCAGATTAATTGAAACCATGAGATACTATTGCTGCAGAAGTAGTGGCAGCAATTCTATAAATGATAACAGCAGAGTCTGTGTGCCAAAAAACAACAGCTGAGTAGAGGTAAGAGTTCTTACAGAGGCTTAATATTTAGCATTTTTTTAATTTGGGGATGGGGTGGGGAGGTCAAGATAGACCTTAGAGTTTTTGTAATCTTATGTTAATTTAATGTAATGTCTATATTTGCTTTCAATAAGTTTCAGCATCAAACTCTATTGTTTTCTTTTTCTCAAACCTCCTTAGAAGAGTTTCACAGCTGTGACAGTTTTGCAGGTGCATGTTTGGCTAATTCAAGTTTGTATTTTACATTTACAGGTGTAAGTTGTATATACTATCGTCATTACAGATAATGGAAAATATTTTATAACACCATGCACGTCAAACTCAGTAGTTTCTACTAAAAGTGGATTATATAGTCAGTTGTGTACACTTTGTGTTTCCTGTTCTGGGGAACCACAAAACAGAAATACTGCAACTTGTGAAGTTTCCCTTCCTCGGAACTCAGCTTAACATAATCATACATGGTTTCCAGCTCAGCTGCATATGGTTCTAACTTTCTAATGTGTCGTTCAGTTAGTGAGTGACTCAGGTATTCAGTAGATGGCATGCCTCTCTCTCTCTCAATATTGAAACAGTGACCCAGCATACTGGTTGGTGGCACTGTTAAATGTACCATCTTTCAAATCACATATAAGATCAATGTCTTGATAGCCTGTGGTTATTAAATCTCCCATGGAAATTTTTGGCAAGGATAGAAATACTAACCCCCATGGCCCGTCCAGCTTTCAAGTTACATTCTACCTCAGCCTTTGCTTTCTTGTCCATAAACTGTTTTGTAATGTTAGTGTGCACGATTAGCCAGTTGCTACATTCCACACCATAAGTGGCTGTACTTCCTGGTGGCTGAAGTGACTTCTGCATGTTCAGAAAAGATGGGAGGTGCTGCTGGTTTCTGAGTTTTTTGTGTGTAGGGACATAGCAGGAATGATGTCTGCCCCCATTATGCAGCAGGGTCACTCTCTCTTGACCCTAAAGGTGGAATTTCAGCTGCTTTTGGAATCCTGGTATCTCCTGGATTCTCAGGTGGTCTCAGTGCCTGCACCTAATAAAGTGATTCGTAGAGTCTGAGGCCAGAAAGGACTACTGTGATCATCTAGTCTGACCTCCTATATAACATAGGCCATTGAACTTCCCTAAAATAATTACTGGAGCATAGCTCTGAGAAGAAAAAAAAACCAATCTTGATTTTCAAATTGCCAGTGATGGAGAATCCACCACAACCCTTGGTCAATTGTTTCAGTGGTTAATAACCTTTCCTTTCACATGTGGACCTTCCACGCTTACCCATGCTGTTGTGACCTCAAGACAGTATTACTGCCATGTGGCTAGCCATGAAGACCTCTGGGAAGCTTCAGCTAATGCAGAATGTGGTTTTCCAATTTCTTACTGGTTTGAATGGCAAGGAGCATATGATACCAGTTCTCCAAAGACTATACTGATTCCCTGTGGGCTTCCTGGTCCGATTCTAGGCGTTGGTTTTGAAATATAAAGCCATGGTTTGTGTCTTTGCTACCTAGCAGACTGCCTTTCCCCTATGTGTCCCAATGACAGTTAAAGTCAGTTAATAGTCATCTGCAGCTGGTGTGATTTTGGGAGAAAGTGAGCATTTAGATTCCATACTTAACACATGCCAGCAGAGTGTAGAACCACAATAGAGGATCCATGAAAGAAAGTTCGTACTTTCAACCACAGTCATCAACACAGTTACATGCAGCTGGCCATGAGGAACAGCATGGCATGACAGGGATTGTATGGCCACCTGGGTAAAAATTATGTGTGAAAAAGAGGTGGCATTTCCCTTTCGTGTCCAGCCTCCCTGTTCTAGGATGGCTCAAACCACAGCCACTGGCATTGCAAGTGAAGGGGATGCTAGACAAGTAGCCCATTTGACTGAATCCCTGGATGGGCAATGGACCATGATGATAATTCAGCAGGCAGAAGGGCACAGAAAAATACAATACCATCCCCATCTCTGGGCCCTGGGGGCCAGTTTGTAAACTGGTTTAGTGGAATAAGAAGTAACCATTGCATAGTCCAGATCTCTCTCTTCGTCATAGCTCCAGGAACATAGTGTTATCCATTGGTGAGTGTATCTTGCAGGTTCCCCTCTGTGCCAATTCACAGAGGATATTAGTTGTTACAGCCCCTAACTGCATAGGTGAAACTCAGCTGTAGCAACTGTCCCTTTTAGGTCTGGAGATCCCTGGTTCCAAGATGATGGCTGTCACATTAGCTGTAAGAAAAACTTGTCTTGAGTGGTTTCCTATTACAAGGGCAACAGAATATGAGGCAGACCAGCAAATTTCCACTTCTAGCAGCAGGAGATTTCAATCAATTCTAGGCAAAGAAACTCGGATGCCATCCTAGCCAGTGCTGGCATACTGGTACAGATGATGAGCAAGGAGAGCAAGCCTGATAGATTGATCTGTTATTTGCTACAACCTCCAGGATGAATTTGTTTATGTATATCTCTGTGTGCTTTCTGGTCCATTTCTCTGAATGCATGATTCCTTTTCTGCTATGCTCACTTGAGCAGTTTCCTATATATTTTCCACCATTGTATGCTTTGGCATGATTTGTCTCTCGGTCTGTACTTGGGCAAAACTCTAATTTACTTCGATTGCCTGAGGAAGGACTGCAAGATTCTGCCCCAATTCTGTACAAAAAGGGTCTGTTGAACTGTAAGTCATCATCACTTCTCCATGTGGCAGCCAGAGAGTGAATGCATAAAAAGTATGTTGAAAAGGTAATTCAAGAGTTTGGGACTGTAATATTGTTCCATGGTGTGTTGCAATAAGAAAACAATGTATTTATTGGAATCACGGTGATTATTCATTAGCACAAAAAGAGAAGAATGATTTCCAAGCAAAAGATCTTTACAGAAATCAAGAACATAGTTTTATGAGTCAACACCATGATGTAGGAGCCAACTGCATGCATTCTTGTGCTCATCAGAATTGCTGATGCAATCTCAAGGTCTTCTAGAGAAGAAGATGAACCTGTTCTTAGGGCTCCATGACTTGATTGCATTATCTGAAATTTGTACACATGTAGGCAATCAAATGCAAGCTGAAGACATTCCTAGGAAATTCAGAATACAATGCCAATATTTACTGAATTTGTTTTCTACAAACTGGGTTTGAAACAGAGCCACTGGAATATACCGTGTGAATACCTATGTAACTACCTTTTTTAAAAGTGATTTTGATTTGTAACCTGATAACACCCAGCATTCATTCTGCAAGAATTGTTATACTGGACATATCTTGTGAATCTACGATTCTTGAAAGCGACCTATAATGTACCATATTCTGCCATAACGTATCATATTAATATGCTATGTGCTGCAAGAATTAGTAATATGAAATCTGTACGATATATTATTGTCAGGGCCTGTTAAAAAGTGGCCAATTCTCAAACGAAAAGAATGTTGTCATGTTATAATTTTTAAGAGACAAAAATGGACATCATGAGAATCCCACTCCGATTTTTTTCCAAATGGAGCAGTTTTTCTATTTATGAGAGTTCAAAGAGAAATTAAAACTAGTCAGCTTCTATTTTTACTTTTGAAATTCTGTCACTTAAGCATTGCCAGACATTTAAGAACATCGGTGAAAGGGGAAGGGGGCAGTTGAAAAAGAAAAACCCAACCTATAATAATTTCTGAGCTGAGACCTTTAATGTCAAGCTTCAATCCAGAGCAACTTTGTCTGGCTGAGTCATAAAGTCCTGAAAAAGTAGAGCTGTGACAGAAATAGAAGTGTCTTTAATTACAGGGACACTCTTGGGCATCTCTTTAATGAAATCCTCCTGTCACAAATGTCTTGTGAAAGAAGCAAATCCCGAAGCAGTAAATTGACTGCATGGGTTGGGTTTTTTGTTCATCAATCTTTGATTCTTTTCTAATAAACAAAACAACTATGACCCGGTCTAGCAAAGCACATGAACATGTGTTAAACTTTAAGCTCACCTAACGTGCCACTGAAGTCAATGGAGCCATGCATGCGCTTGAGTGATTTTCTGGGTCGATTCTTTAAGTGATCCTGGTTCATCTGAAATGAGAAAGACACTATAAAATGACTTTCTTCAGCTTGATCAGGTTCACTAAAGACAGTAAAGGACTACAATGCCTTGATTTGCTCGTGAGCACATGCATCTCCACCACTCCGGTGAATACTTTGTAATATTGCTGTCAGACATGATCCTCTCTACTCCTGTAGAAGTGAACGAAAGGGTTACTATTAAAAGTAATACACAGTAAATTCCCTACACTGAGGCATTTAGGGCCACTGCCACGTCTCATTTTAATAATACATTCATATGTCACTGAAATAGGGCCACAATTAATCCCTGAGCAATAGAGAGAAAGTTAGTGGAGGACAGGTATATCCACATTATTGTTGTAGTCAGTCTAGTGTGGTCAATAAAATGAGTGCATTCAGTTTTGGTTTTATGTTACAGCAGGATTACCTGCTCACTCAACAGAGAATAGATACATATCTTTGTTTACAGCTGTCTGTGTGGGAAGGATGCAAGTGATTGCTCCATTTCTGCTCTGACAGTTTGGATGCAGAGTATGTATCATATTATTTATCATTTAACGCCCAGGCAAATCAGTACTGCTGAAAGATTACTTGGTTGGGCTCTGTAAATTTATTAGCAAGGCAACTGCATGCATGTGGTTTAGTGATTTTTCTGGATTGGTGCTTTAAGTGATTCTGGTTTGTTAGCAAGGAAATTGAATGGGAAACTCTGCCTGACCCTGAGAAAATGTCTATTTGCTACCGCTCAAGTGAGTTGTTTCAGGTAGATTTTGATAATTGTTAGCTTTTGAAGTATTGTTTGCATAAATAAGAATAAAAAGCTAATTTTAGAATTAAGTTTACGTTAGCGATGTTCTGAATGCAGATCTCCATCACTAAAACATATAATTCTAAGCATAGATTCTGTGCATAAATTCTACCCATATGTGACATCTGTGGGATTGCAAGGATGCAAGCGAAGGCAAAATTTGGCCCCAGTGTTTGCTGTGCTATATGCTTAAACTGATCAAGCCTGATTTATTTTAGATTTTCATTATAGCTTAAATTGAATGAAATTGACTCTACCATGTTACTGGTACTCTCTCTTCTATGGGCAGCCTTACGACTCCATATGTCAGGTGCTAGGATTTAATGTGTAGACACTAATATCAACCAGCTGGAGGGGCTGTAGCAATAAGGACAGAAAGGTAATGGAAGGGCTCCTGAGAGGAAACTTCATAAAGAGTTTGTTTTACATAGTTACATACTCTTTAAGGCCAGAAAGGACTGTTAGATCATATAATCTGGTCTCCTGTATAACTCAGGCCATAGGCTTTCACCCAGTTAGTTCCTATATTGAGCCTAATAAGTTTTTGAGTCTGGCTAAAGTGTGTCTTCCAGCAAAGCATCCAGACTTGATTTAAAGATTTCAAGTGTGATGGAGAATACGTCTCCCTTTTTAGTTTGTCCCAAGAGTTAATTGCCATCACTGAAAAAAAGTGTGCTCTGTTTCTAATTTGAAAGTATCTAGCTTTAACTTCCAACTGTTCATTCTTATTATTCCTTTCTCCTCTAACTTAAGGAGTTATAATTATACAGTCCTGAACTGACTTAGTTCTGGCTTATGGGTGCTTGGGATGAAGAAAAAGATGAAGGTTAAGCTATTGCTGTTTCAAATTGTCAATAATGAAAATGAGAGAGACAGGGTGGAGGAGGTAATATCTTTTATTGGACTAACTTCTGCTGGTGAAAGAGAAGCTTTCAAGCTCCACAGAGCTCTTCTTCAGATCTGGTCATTTTCACTTTTTTATGTCCCATAATCAGGATCTATTTATAGTGGTCTCTGTAGAATCTCTCATCGCTCAGATGTGCCAGGCCATCGATGTAAAAATATAGGGAGGATTCTTTATTGAGTCTGTGGGACTGAGATGGACCCTATAATTTTCTTTGATTCTTTAGCTGCCACAGTAACAAAAAGATTATACATAACCTATGTTACAGATTGTCACCACACAGCGTCTGCATAAGTCCTGGCCTGGCTCAGCAGTAATGGAAGGGATAGCTGATGACAATCAATCTGGATCATATGCTTTAGAAATTCAATTTACAACTGACCCTCTTCAAATTACTTCCCCCTCCATCCTTCCCTTCACCCCCAAGTGAGACAGAATGTAGAGAGGCAGTTCTAAGAGATTTCCTGTGGTTCTTTTTGTTAAAGTTCACAAATATCCATATGTTAACCACATGTGTATCATGTTGCCAATAGTTCCTAGAAGCTAATGGTGGTTAGATAGTGAAAATAGTGAAACCATTGAAAAACTACTTGAAAATACACAAACATGTTGAAAAATCGTGAATCAATGAGCAATTACAGCTATGGGACTAGGAAGATAAATAAAACAGGAAAATCAGAATAAGAACGGGAATAAATGTTCTCACCGTGGCATTATCCTCTCTTTAGCAATTCTTAGCTTTCTTCAAGTTCCTTATATTCTTCTTTTAGTCAGTAGATAGAGATTCAAAGGTCCAGATTGTTTCCCCAATCTTAGCAGCTCAGAGGATTCCCCTTGGTATGGATTTCCTTGTCCTACATAGCAATCTCTCCTTTCCACTGCAAAGGGTTAGGAAAGAGAGGGAAGAGTAGGGTCAGAGATGTGTCCTCCGAAAAGCTGATGTCTAATGGGTTGCTGGCAAAATCTTCCATCTGGTGAAGGCGTGTTTTCCTTGGGAATCAAGGCTAGGTCTCCTGCATCTCAAGTCAGTTTCCAGTCTCCTAGATCACTGTCCCTCTCAAATAAATTGATTACTTTTTCTGAGTCCTAGTTTCTCAGTCTGTTAAAGGAAAGTGCTAACACTTACTTACCTTTGCCTGTGAATGACTTTAATCCAGTAAATTTTCAGATAATACTACTGAAAAAGATCATTGTCTTGTTTTACAGCAAAGGAAATTGAGATCAGGGCCGGCTCCAGGCACCAGCGTCCCAAGCATGCTCTTGGGGCAGTGAACATCGGGGAAGTGGCGTGCTGTCCGTAACTGGGGCCGTGCTCCGCAGCTTTTGGCAGCATTTCAGTGGCAATACCAGCTTCGCCGCTTCGTCTGGCAGCAGCGTTTCGGCTGGAGCTCCACGAGTTTATATATATATATATATATGTATGTGTGTATATATTTTTTGCGCCGCTTGGGGCAGCAAAAAGGCTGGAGCCGGCCCTGATTGAGAGACAGAGGCAATGGTCTCTATCCTACAGATGCATAACCCACCATTATAGATGAAGTCCATAGACCAACAGTGGGCAACCTACGGCCAGCGGGCCACATGTGTCCGGTCAGGGTAATCCGCTGGCAGGCCATGAGACAGTTTTGAATGGCAAACCGTGGCTACTGGGAGCTGCGGGCGGCCATGCCTGCAGACAATCAATGTAAACAAACTGTCTTGTGGCCTGCCAGTGGATTACCCCAATGGGCCGCATGTGGCCCACGGGCTGCAGGGTTGCTCACCACTACCATAGAGCTAATGCCAGGGGTAAGCACTATCCCGGTAGCATCTCCACACTAGTCCCTGTTTCATTTGTCTGAGAGGTCTAGTGGAATAGGCATCAGTATAAGAGGATCCTAGTTCGCTGTGTTATTTACTAAGAATGAGACACACAAACCTAATCACAAAGGTCAGAGTAGGTCTGAGCTTGCTGGCTTCAATGTTTGGTCTCCCTGCCTTGAAGTTTTACTGATTTAAGGCCTTCTCTTGCTCCCATTGAAGTCAACGGTAAAACTCTCCTTAACTTCAACTGATTCAGGACACGGCCAAGCATTTGAAGTTTTCTTTTCTTTTAAAGTGTATGTGTATTGGGATGTGATGGGGTGTACTTGCCCTGCCCTGCAAAGGAAGGGGTTAACCCCACACCCAGGGCAGAGGACGCCACTTTCCCTCCCCCCTCTGGGCATGCACCAACAGTTGCTGCAGTATAAAAGGGAGCAGCTCAGGTCATTCTAGACGGACTGCCGGAGAGGAAGGACACACCTCACAAACTCCAGCCTGGGAGCAGCTGGAACCCCAGACTGCAGAAAACACCAAGACCCACATACCTGTGGACACCCAGGAGAGGCTGGAGCCACCAGGAGCAACACAAACTGAGGAAGCCGTAGGTGCTGAAGACATCCAAATTGCAGCGTTGGAGGAAATGGTAGGAAGTAGCCCAGGGGACCCTGACAGTTGACAATGGACTGGTTATTGAACCAGATCCTGAGTCAGCTTGTTTTGGCTGGATCCCTCATTTGCCGCTTTCAGGGCTCTGGGGTGGGACCCAGGAGGTGGTTTATTTCCCCATCTCTGACCATTAGGCTGCATAGCCCCACTGGGGAGAGCAACTGTGATAAATGAAAGGGAGGGGGTAGCTCCCTTTTATAGACACCCACTCATCTAGTAGCTATAAAATCCTTCTTAGTTGCTGTTCTCTAACTCAGGGGTGAGCAAATGTTTTAGCCTGAGGGCCTCCTTGGGTTTCCGAAATTGTATGGAGGGCTGGTTAGGGGAGGCTGTACCTCCCCAAACAGTCAATCATGGCATGGCCCCTGTGCCCTGCTTCTCACCTCCTGACTGCTTATCTGGGACTCCTGCCCAATCCAAACCCCCTTCTCCTTCCTGACGACCCCCCTAGAACCTCTGCCCCATCCACCCCCACCCCCGCTGTCTGTCCCCTGACCATCCCTGGATTCCCCCACCCCTAACTATCCCCCGCCGCCCCATCCAACTCTTCTCCTTCCTGACGGCACCCCTCCTGGATCCCTGCCCCATAAAACTACCCCTTCTCCCTGTCCCCTGACTGCCCCAGAACCTCCATCCCTATTTGCCCCCTGCTGCCCCATCCAACCGCTCCTCTCATTCCTGACTGCCCCCTGGAGATCCCTGCCCTGTCCAACCACCCCTTCTTCCTGACCGCCCCCAGAAACCCTGCCTCTGACTGCCCCCCGCTGCCCCATCCAACCCCCTCTCTCCTTTCTGACTGCTCCCCAGAGATCCCTGCTCCCATTCAATTCCCCTGTTCCCTGCCCTCTGACCGATCTGACCCTTATCCACACCCCTGACCACCCTCCGAACTCCACTGCTTATATCCAACCCACCCCCCTACTCCCTGTCCCCTTACCGTGCTGCCTGGAGCACCGTGGCTGGCAGAGCAGCTGCACCAGGATCGGCAGTCGTGCATTGCACAGCACGGGGCACTGGGTCTGGCTGTAGCTCTGCAGCTGCACTGCCCCGGGAGCTCGCAGCCCGCCACCCAGAGCATTGAGCCAGTGGTGTAGTGCGCTGAGGATGTGGGGCAGCGGGAACAGTAGGGGAGAAGCTGGGGTAGCTCCCCAGCCAGGAGCTAAAGGGCTGGGCAGGAAGGTCCCACGTGCCGAATGTGGCCTGTGGGCCGTAGTTTGCCCACCCCTGTCATAGCTTCTTTGCTGAATTATCTGTTATAATTAAGCACCTTTGGTTTTACAGGTATTTTGGAAAAGGTGAGTTTCCACATCAGCAAACCTAGAAGGGATACAGTTCAGAGGGCTAGTGGGAAGAGTTTACACTAGGTTTTAAGCTGTAGTTACCAATAATCAGTTGCACAAATGTCACTTTCAGGCCTTGGGAAACCCATATCTCACATGCTTCAAATACTGGACTGAGGTTCTCTTCATCTTGTGAAGAAGAAAAGCACTTGAAACACTCTTCCAATACTGCTGGTAATGACACTAATTTCCTTACTCACGGAGAATGAAATTCACCCCTGGGCAAAGTGCAAGTGCAAAGCCTATGCTCTGCCTAAGTCTCACTGAAGCCCTGTGCTGAGGGCATAAATGAGATGAGTGATGTGCTGGCTTTGCACAGACTATCTGCACAAGAGTTAATATCACTCCATGGCAGAACCTGCACAGTATTTCAAAATGCTCCAAATCATTTTCTGTTTAATAGATCATCCTAATCAACAGACTGTCAGGCCTCCTGGTTGAGTTAATATTCAGAACTTGTGATCCCATGTCATGGAGCAAGTACACTCTGTCTCCCTTTGGAGTGAGGCGAGGGCATCACGGCCCCATGGTTAAGTCCACCTGCCAGCCTTTAGCCTCAGGGCAGTATGACCTAATAGCCAGAGTCAATACTGTCACCCTTGACATCAGGGCATATGGCCTAATGGCCAGAGTCAGTACAATTGCCCTCTAACTCAGGCAGTATGGCCTACTGGCCACAGTCAATATGACTGACCTCATCATGGTTGTGTATCCTAGTGGCCAGAGTCAATAGGGTTGTTGTCAAGGCTGATTTCCCACTCTGGCACTTAAAGTGCAGAAGGTGGGGGCCCACAATGATTCTAAAAAGTAATACTGGCCACTACAGGCTTATATTAAACTCCCAAGGGTTACAGCTTTTCTTTGACCTTGGATTGGTAGATGCTGCTTCCACCCAAAGGCAGAACCCCTTTGAGAGATCAGGAAGGCTCACTTGGAAATTCCTTTCTGCGGGGTATCCTCAAGCCCTTTCACACACCCACTCTGGGAAAGAGCAGAGAAAAGAGAGAGAGAGAGAGAAAAAAGAAATCAGCTGTTGCCACCAGCTAATTAAATAGCATGTGCACAAACCTCTTAAGACACAAAAATCCAATTTTGTTCTTAAAAAGGTAAATTTTATTAATAAAAAAAGAAAGAAAATACATCTGGGAATTTAGGTATTTGCTAGATTTAAAAAAACACTACAAGGATTGAGCACCAAGAATAGCTTTCTTGAGGTCCAGCTTAAAGGTTACAAGCAAAACAAAAGCACCTAGGGTTAGCACAGAGGAATCCACAAGCCATAATGAAATAAAAGGAATAAACCTAATTGCATCTTCCTAGACATTTCCAGATCTACTTATATATCTGGGGTTTTTAAATGAGTAGTTTCTATGTATGATACTGATGATTTTTTCATACCTGGCCCAAGCTCTTACAGCATAGCTCTGTCCTGTCCGCCTCTCCCTGGAGAACAACCACAGACAGACAAAAGGGGAGTCTTGTTTCAATTTTAAAAAGTTCTAGCCTTCCCATTGGCTCTGTTGGCCAGCTGCCCATCACTTCCTTTTACCTATGCATAGCAGTGAGAGTTTTTAACCATTTACAGGTAGAGCAATAAAAACCTGGGGTGGGCAAACTATGGCCTGTGGGCCACATCCAGCCTGTGGACTCGTCCTGCCTGGCCCACCTGAACTCCTGGCTGGGGAGGCTGCCTCTGGCCCCACCCCGGGCTTCCTCCCTCCCCTGGAGCCTCAGTGCGCCATGCGGGCAGTGCTCTGGGAGGCGGGGCAGCGTCTCTGGCTCCATGTGGCTGCCAGACACACTGCTGAGTGGTGTGGTAAGGGGGCCGGAGCCTGGGGGTTGCATAATGGGTGGAGAGTGCCAGGGGGCAGTCTGGGAGCAGATGGGGTTGGATGGGGCATGGGAGTCTCGGGGGTTTGTCAGGGGTAGGGGGGGTAGGGGCGGAGGGGATCTTGGAAGGGGGTGGTCAAGGGACAAGGAGCATGGAGGGGGATTGTATGGTGGTGGGGTCCCAGAGGGGTGGTTAGGGGCTGGGGTCTCTGGAGGGAGCGGTCAGAGGACACGGAGCAGCAGGGGTTGGATGGGTTGGGGATTCTGAAGGGGGCAATCAGGGGGCGGGAAATGGGAGGAGTTGGATACAGGGTGGGTCCAGGCTGTTTGGGGACGCACAGCCTTCTCTACCCGGCCCTCCATGCAATTTTCAACCCCGATGTGGCCCTCAGGCCAAAAAGTTTGCCCACCCCTGTGTTAGGAGGATCATTAGCTTCAAACAATGACCAAACATTGAGCTCAAACAATGATACACGTTGCTGAGGAGTGCCCACTAACCAAATTCAGTGGTGGGCTCAGAGAGCTCCAATTGGCTACTGAGAACTCCATTGCTTGGCTCAGCAAATAGGCAACCACTAAATAAATCAAGCTCGCCAAATATGTGTACTTGAGCTGGGAATCACACCCCAATTCACAGTGTATAGCCTATAAGAGCATTCCTGGACATAGATTCTTTTTAAAAAGCATCCTAAAAATTATTTTGAGAAATATGAAAAAATATTCCTTACATAAATACAGATAAAAAGGTGATGTACAATACAGAAGAGCCCTCCTGCTAAAAGATTCAAGGAAGAAAAAGCATTTGTAAACAAATAACTAGAGTTTTTTTTGACAGTTTTTGATGGGCTGCAGTTTGTATTACTGAATTTCACCTGCTTTAGTAATGTAAAATTATTTTCAAAAAAATGATTTGCCTTGGGTGTCAATATATTATTAAATAAATATTGTTTGATCATCTTCTAGAGTTTGTTGATTAATTTCAAAGGATATTGATGATTTTTCAATGCTTGGGCTTAGCAGTACAGAGAATATAACAAAAGTACATTTCAGTCTCTCTTCCCCCTTCTTTACGTATCAATAATCCCTTTCATAAGCCTCATTTCTGAAGCAGCGATTAAAAACAACACAATACTAGATGTCCTTTTATTTACTTTGTATTCTGCTTTTTAACCAACATATCCTCTTCTTTCAAACATTTCAAGAGCCAATAGTTCTGTATGAATTAAGCAGCTTCAAGTATTAGTAATAACAGTTCTTATGCACACAACATTTTTAAAGCATGTAAAACAGTGTTTTTTCCCTTAGTATTGTTAACTAACTTTAAGTTGGCTGAACCAACCTATTTATCTGCAACAAGCATTCCCTCCCACCCCCACATTAAGGGCTTGATCCTACAAGCACTTTTATACATGAATTTAAGCATATGATTAGTCCTATAGAAATCAATGGGATTACTCATATGCTTAAAGTTAATCATGTACATAACTACTTGCAGGATAAGGGTCTACATCTCTGTAAAATATAACAGAGGGCCAGATTATGAAATCCTTACTCACATGAGTGAGCCAGTGCTCACAAACATAATTCCATTAACTTCAATTGGACAGGATATCTAAGTGCTCACTAGTTTGAGCAAAAGGTTCCCAGCTCTGAGAAAATAGCTCATAAAAGGCATACAGGATATCAGAGAGGAAACTTTAACAAATAAAAATACCCCAAACTATCCTCAATGACCCAAAGCAGGAAGTTAGTGTTAAATGACAAATTCAAGTGCTCTTTCTAGGTATCTCTCTATCCCTTCTTTCTTCTACTACACAACAACAAAACAGAACTGTGCTTAATGTTGTCCAGCTGCCACAAAAACAAAAGGCTTTGGTTTGGGAAACGGGAAGAAGATAACACAGCCTACATTGCAGGGGAGGGAGTTCTCTCAGCAGGAGTGAACTCTGAATTTTGGAGAGCAATTACATTGTTCAGAAAGAGACAACAGGAAGTAGGAACAGACTGTCTCCCTCCCCAACACAAACACATAGAGAATTAACCTACCGCTGAACTTTTGCCCTTGAGTGAGCAGTGCCATTAGGTTACAGGTCAAAAGGTTGCAGGGTGACAGAAAATGGCACTTTATTGAATGAAAGAGAAGATGAAAAATTCCTTTGTTTGCTTAACTCTGTGGGGTTTGTATAGCCACTGTGATCCTGTAATGGAGTCCACAGTGAAAAAGTAACTTGATTTATTACATGCAGAGAAAGGCAGTGGGAATTTCACTAAAGGGAAAAACTAAGGATAAAAGTCAAAGAATAAAAAAAATGTAACTTTAATCAATAGAAGCACTTTGTGATATATAAGAGGCTGAAAAGGAGTTCTCTTTCATTAGGAGAAGTCATTAGGGGCACCAATGAGATATTCTCAAAAATAGATTCCTCCTATTGAAGGTGGAAAAAACTATACATATAAACGTGCATCTGGCTGAGAACTGTTTTTGCAGAGCAGTTTGAGAAAGAAGTTCTAATGCTCAAAACTGTAGCCCTTTATATATGTACATGCAATTGCAAAATACAATCATTTCTAAAGGAGAAACAAGCCTATATGAAAGGATATGAGGAAGAAAAATCCTGCATGGTAGACGCTTGGTTGAAACCAGAGACTTCCGCTGAGTATAGCTAAATCTAACCTTAAATCGAAACACATTTGCGATACTTATGTTTTTAAAAAATCAAAGTAAAGATACAATGAGCCCAAATCAGATATGCTGAAGGGAGGTGCCAGTCCTTTAAATGTCAGTGGAACAGCAATGCTAATCCCAGATCTTAACTTCTTCTGTAGTGTTGTAATGGCTGATGCTCTGACTTTACACCAATAAACAGAAGTCAATGGAGCTATCTTAGTGTAATTCTGGAGTAAGTGAGATCGGAATCTGGCCCAGAAATTCCATCATTCATTAAAATACTTAGAAGTTATCAGCACCATTTAGATAAAAGAAAAATGAAAGAGACAGTTTTAGCCTCTTTAAGGCTACATGATTTGGCTTTCATGGCAGTAAGGGGCAGATTCTGCCACTCTTACTCATGCTGAGCACTACCCTACTCAGTATATAGTCCCACTGAAATAAATGGTACTGCCTGAGGAGTAAGGTGCTATTTTTCTGTGTGGGTTCCACAGGGTTCTATCCTTGGTCCCCTTCCCCTCTCCCTCTGCACTTCATTCTGGGCAATCAGATCCACAAATGTGAATTTAACTATCATCTCCATGTGGGTGGCTCACAGATCTAATTCTGTTCTCCAGCTCTGTCTCCTACTGTCCAAACTAACATCTCAGCCTATCTCTCTTACTTCTCCTCATGGATGGCTAGCTGTTAGCTCAAGCTCAGCATTGCTAAAAGAATGTTCCTAATCTTCTCCCCCAGTCCCTCTCCTCTCCCTTCTTTCTCAATCACTGTGGACAATACCACAACCCTGCCTGTCACTCAGGTCCATATCTGATCATCTTCTTTTACTTGGACCTCTCTCTCCAGGTTATGTCTATATCTGGCCAATTCGTTCTGCGTAACATCTCTCTGATACAACCTTTCTCATCTAGGCTCTCATCATCTTATGTCTCGATTATGACAATAGACTTTTCTTTTTTAACCTTTATAAATTTTGCCCCTCTCATAGCCATGCAGAATGTTGCTGCAAAGATCATTCTCCTAGCCCATCACATTGACTAAGGAACCCCTTTCTTTACATCTCTTCACTGGCTCTCCCTTCTCTTTCTCACCAAACTTAAATTACTTATCTTCACGTTCTACTTCACTTGCCAACCTATCCCTATTCTATCTATTGTCTCTCATTCACTATTGTGACAAAGCTCCAAGCCTGTACTTGTGGGTCCTGCGCTTCCTGGCAGATTTAGGGGCCTCAGAAACTCATCTAGGCCCCAGAGTGACCTCCCTTTCTCAGTATAATTGGCAAGAGTCACCACCTAGTGAGTTGCCTTCATCACAGGCCAGTATGGAAGATGGAAAAAGGGGGGAGCCCGGGCCCACCCTCTACTCCGGACTCCAGCCCAGGGACCCTAATAGTATCAGCTAAGATGGCTGACCTTTTAGGCACAAAACACAATACAATTCCCTGGGCTACTTCCCCACACCAGTCCCTGCTTCTTCAAACTCCACTTCACCCTTACCTCCGGGCCTCCTTCCTTCTGTATGATATGTTGTCCAACACTCAGTCTCACCAACAGCATAACTTCCTTCCACAGCTCCTGACACCCACACCCACCTGACTAACTGGGAGGTTTTTATCTGGTTTCAGCCAGTCCCTGATTGGCTTCAGGTGTCCCAATTAGGCTAGCTGTTTCTACTCCTTTCTAGAAGGTTCTTAATTGGCCTCAGGTGTCTTGATTGGCCTGGAGTAGCCTTTGTTTGGCTATCCAGGGAACAAGGACCTGCACATCCTGAGACTAATATACCTGCCTTCCAGCACTCTCCTATATCCTTCTGGTCTGACTCCGTCACACTATCAAGATGTCAGATCCCACCTCTGATTGGGCTATGGTGCCAGTCTCATGGTTTTTTTCTGTGCTGCCTTTCACACAAGCATTCACAGAGCTACCTCATTATCTTCCTTCAAAACGTGCCTTAAAACTCTCCTTTTTCACGATGCCTGCAAAAAACTGACATGAAGGCCACTGCTGTTCGGACACTACTGCCTATTGTGGCACCCAGTATAGTCTCATTGTTTACTTGTACTGCCCTATGTGTCTGTCTATATCCATCTGTTGTCACTTGAGTGATATATAGATTATAAATTCTTTGGGACAGGGACCATCTTTTTGTTCTGTATTTGTATACTGCCTTGCACAGTGTGGTCCTGGCTCAGGATTAGGGCTCCTAAGAGCTACAGTAATACAAATAAATAATAATAATGTTCTCAGTTACACCAAGATAAATCCAGAGAAGTTCTACTGACTTTAATGGAAGTACCCCAAATTTATGATGGTGTAAAGGAAAGGAGAATTTTTATTTGACGTTATTATAGTGCATCATTTTCTGCATTAATATCTCATGGAAACTCACACATTTAAAGTGTTATAGAAATAAATAGTCCAGAAACATTTTAAACCATTCTTCATCATGTCTAGACTTTGCAGAATTCAATTTTTAATTTTTATAATTTTGATAGATAATATTGTGGTTTATGTTTAAGCATATTTTTATTTTTAATCAATGTGCATTTTCAGTTGCTCAAAACTATGAGTTTTAACCTTTTAAAAGTTATTTTATCAATTTAAATTTTCACAGTTGAGCGAGATTATGAGGGCACAGACAATAGTGGAGGTCTGATAATTATTTAAGGACAATAGACGTTGAGATTCAAAAAGCTAAGGCTTTATAACTTTAAAACACAAATTGTCAACATCACATGTCAAAATATATAAAGTAAATATCCTTAAATCAAACTCTTATAAGGTCTGAGGCAACATTTTTCTTACTTTGCCAGTCTGTACATTTCTACTTTTATCAAGGGAAATATTCTTTCCTCTGTATTGGTATAGTGAAATTGACGTTTACTGACATTCACCGATAAAAATCTAATCCTTCCAGGCTTAATCATATCATATATTTATAGACTTTTAGAGTGCAGATTGTCATGTAAATGGATATCCCTAGACTTTTCAAATCATATATTATGTCCCAATGGAAGGAACCATCACAGTAATTATAGCATTATGTTTCATTTATACAGTATTTTACATCTTGGAAATGCTTTTAAAATTAATCATTGAATCAGATTGCCATGTAAACCTGTACTTAAAAAGCTGTCTCTGAACTCAGGCCAGATTCTGCTCTCTGTCAACCACAGATGTCAATGGGGTTGAACAGATATAACCAAGAGCAGATTTTGACCCAGTGATTCTTAAAACTTTTAAAACCATTTAAGCAAGAGTGGTCAAGTCCTCCTTCCTGCACAGACCTGAGGTCCTGTGTATCTATCACCAACCCCCAGCATTCAATAATTGGGAGTCAGGCCTGCAAAATCAGGAGATGGCCTTTAAAATTGAGATTTATAAAGAGTAATAAATGTTTTCTTTTCATGCGTCTTTTGGTTTCTGAGCTTTTAGAGTGCACTTTTCAAATCTAATTTCAAACTCTTCTGCACACCATGAAGACCAGTAACTTACTTTTAAAAAAAACAACCAACCCTGACATTCTCACTTTATCACAAGATTCCAGGAACTGGGGCTTTAAGAAAATGCCCTGTGAACTACAAGTCTGCCTGAAACTGTATTATTAAAATGACTATATGTATATGTTTAAAAATGTGCTCTTTTATCTGCATGAAATTCTTGTCATTTTGAGATTCATTCTCTTCCCTCCCAGCCCCAAACATATTTAGACATACTGTAGGTTAATGGCCTCACACTTTCTCTTTGAAAGCAATGAATGCTGTTTTTAAAATGATCTGATTATGAAAATAGTTTGAGAGGGAAAGGAATTTTATATTTTATAAAGTAAATTTACTCCTAGTTTAAGACCCTGTGTGCCAAGTTTCAACTTTTCAGTACATTTTACAGTCACGATATAAACACCTCTAACTACTGCTTTAATACATTTAGGCATCTGGGCTAACCTGTATTGTTACCAAAATGGCAGGAGAAAGCCCCAACAACCTTTTGTGTGACTGATGGGGAACCAGTGGCATTCAATATGCATCACCATCATTATTATTATTATATTATATTATATTATATTATATTATATTATATTATATTATATTAGCATTGTCTCTGTTCAGCAGGTGTTAATGAGTACCCTGAAAAGGAAAGAGAAGATGGTAACAAAAGCTAAAAGTTTTTGTGGGTGGGTTAATGATTAGGCTTCAGCACATTGCTGGAGACGGTAAGTAACTTGTGGAAGGCTCTTTTCAAAACCGTGCAGCAGAGATAATGTTAGACGTGGGAATAGTGTATATTGTGTACCGTACATCAGCATTATAGCAGGCCATACCCCAGGGAAGGATCACAAAGAGTCACTACATTTCATCATCTTTAATTACTCTTCAGGGAGCCGGTGATGGGGAAATTAGTATAATCTAACCTCCCCTCAACTTCCCGCTTAGCAATAACATCTGCTAAAAGATTGGTACACTTCAGTCTTTACAAATTAACCAGATACGGCTTCCCCTATGCATCTGATTCAGTGGATGCCGTTCAGAATGTTGAAGATCTGGGGACTATGATCTGTTTGCTGCATCTCCCAAACTCCCTTCGATATCAAGTAGAGCTTTGGGAGTGCAAAGCATGGGCTTTTGAACATGATTGACGGGCTCATATCTGATGTTAGTGTTTTACATGAGACAAAATCCATTTATAAACAAGCAGTGAAGCATTGCAAAAGGCACAGAATGCTACCTAATGCTAGAAGAGCATTCAGGGATGAATTTGGGACAATGTAAAACAAACTAAAAATACTATTTTGATAAATATGATGAAAGCAGGTTAATAACTTTCCAGATATCTGCAAGTGAGAGAGAATAGTAGCTCATTCACCATGTGCAATCAATCCATGGCTTCTCTTTAACAACTCCCAGCCAGTTCCGGTTATGATGTAGACAGCCATCTCGTGGGAATGAACTGAGTTCACTGCGTCATTTTGCACAAGCCACAGAACAGCTGCCAGATATGAATGACTTTCAGTCACTGGATCTGGGATCGATTCAAATTGGTGATCTGGAAGGGAAGGACTGCATATTGCACTACAAATTTCCCATTCCGTTCACTGTTCTGCAGTGAGAGGTGTAACTGTGTCTGCCAGATCTGACTTTGGTTTGCCAATGTCTGAAATAATTTGAATGCCTATGCTCATGAGCTCTTTGAATCTATGGGAAGTGAATAGTATATCGTTTGCCACCCGTCCCACTACTTCGTGGAAGTACTGATGCTGATATTTCATTGGTGCAATTGGTAGTTAAGAGTTTATTAACTTCGATAACTGAGATTTTATTTCCTGCGCATTCTCATGAGAATTATTCTTCAACTCCTTATAGTCACAGTATATGTATTATATTACAAGAAAAAGCTAAGAGGTGGATGGGTTACTTTTAGGTCTCTGAAGTAAAATTCAAAAGTTTTGGACTTAGCTCCTGACTCTGCCATAGACTTCTTTGTGCCTTCGTGCCCCATCTGGAAAATGATGATAGAACTTCCCTACTCCACGGGTGGTTTGAGACTAAATCTGTAGATGATCTGAGCTTCTTTCTGCTTATATAAGTAGGAACATGGGTGACCTAGTATAGGTCTTGTCCAGAAGTACCAATTCTGTAGACAATTCTCAGTGGAACTTTTGCCTGAGTCAAGAGTGCAGGATTAAGATTTCTGATTTCATGGTATCTAAAGATTCATAAACATCCTTCATTTTCCTAGATTTTGGCTTTGGACCTAAGCCATTTCCCCCCTTCCTCCCTGAATACCAAAGAAAATGGATCAGTTGAAAATGTTCACAGTAACAGTTTTTCTCTTTCCATTAGGATTACAAAATCAATTCATTTAGCATTAATAAGAACTGTAGAGATTTTGCTGACAGAATTAATTATTTTGAATGATTAGTTTGTTGTTTTCCTTTCAGGGGCCAAGTTCTAAGGAGGAAGTACTTTGCCTTTCAATTAAAAATATTCGAACAATTCTATGGAGTCTTGATCTCAGAAATCAAAACAACTCTTCAACTGTAGATAAATGAAGATTGGTTGATTCTGAGCTGTAGAAAGCCAGAGGAAGCCCTCTGCTCTGACCCCATGCCCTCCGGCATCACAGGTGGTGCATAAGCACAAAGACAAGTTGGATGTAGAGGCTGCTGTGGGCACTTTACACAGGCCAGATTGTAAATTTGTCCATTTATGAGTGTCCTGCGGGGGTTCCCACGAACTTAGCAGACAAAGTATGGGCTGAAGTGAACAAAGTATATTCATAAAAGCTCCTCTGATTGCCACTATTAATAAAAATGAGGCCATAAACAAACTTATTGTGTGCTATTTCCTAAGTTTGGTGTATGTGTGTGTTTGCTTGTTTTTTTACCTTTTTTGAACTGTAGGAGGTGTGTGTGGAGACAAAATAGGTGGGGAGGGTTTATACACTCTGTGAATAATGAGTCTGGCTCTAAGGAATGATTTAACATAGGAAGAAACAGTATATTAACCTGCAGGCAGTTCTTTCATCCTACTTGAACTTTCCAGGTTTACTGCACCTTGGCAGAAATCTACAAGCTTTCTTCATCAACATAGTTAAAACAGATCCACTGCATTTTTATTTTCCAAATTCAGATGAGTGCTTTCAGGTACACCCCAGCTTGTTTCAAGATGCTCCTATGTGTTCGGAGATTCCCTGGAAATGTTCCTGGTTTTTCTTCCCCTTCATCCTTTCCAGTGACTAGAGCAACAGAATCTTGTTCTTGAGGCCATGCCTCTATAAAACAAACAAACAAATAAATATCGTTTACCGCAGATGGTCCAAAATTACAACAGCTTTACACAGTGGACGTGAAGTTTTGTGATCAACACTGTCGAATGTTGTAGTTTTTTAAAAATAAAATTCTTTAAAATGTTGGTCTCTATTGTGGTCTACATATCTGTGCATGAAGAGGCCATCCTTGTGCAGGTCTGCCCCTGCTGTGTATGGAGGGGTAAAGCCACCTTCATAGCAGAGTCGCCTATCCCAAGCACCACATGGGCTTTCTAGGTGCTGTGGAAGCTTTTCAAAGCAGTGGATATACAGTGGGCTGGCCAATGGAAGAGTGGGCAGACATACAGCTGGGGTGGGAAGGATGGGCTAGTGCATAAGGCATTAAACTACGGCACAAGGAACATGTTCATTTCCTGGATGAGCCACAAATTTCCTGTGTGAAGTTGGACAAGTCCCTTAATTTACCTCGTGCTGCACTGAGGCCTGAGTAGTCAGGGGAAAGGGAGGGGCAGTTTGCTGTGACCTCCCATGTGAAAGGGCCCCCACACCAAGAGGTCTTGGGGGTAGCTGTGTTCAGTCTCTGTCAGCGTAGCTCCAACTGAGATGCATTATCAAGGGCCAGAACACGAAGATAATGCTTTTACCTTAGCTTCCTGTATTGCTCTCAAGATCCTTTTACAGATAATTGTTCTTTAGGAGGTAACTAAAACTGTTTGTATACCATAGAAAACTGGATAAACAGCATGACACTTAATCTACTCCCTGAGGACCAACCACCAAAGATATCTGAAATGGTTATGTGGCTTTTTTTTTTTTTTTTTTTGCTTTGCTTTAATTAGTGCCAGGAAGCTTCTGGCTAGAAACTGGACCCCTGGCTTGGCTAGAATTTATAGTCTGGAAACAAGTCGCTGGAAAAGGTTATTCCCATGTTCTGTCACATGATCATGCCCTATAGTGCAGTAATGCTGAGAGAAACAAGAGAAGTAGCCAGGAGAAACATTCCCTCATTATGTTTCTTTTGGGTTTCATTTATCTGGAAGCATCCATAGATAATGCTAATGTTGTTTTAGTTGCAGTATGTATCTAAACTTATTCTCAGGCTCCTTCTGCACAGTCTGGTTAGAAAATCCCCTTCCCCCATCCCTCCCCATCTCTCTGTACACACTCCCTCTCTCTGCCAGCTGCACAAACAATGGACCACATTCATTCATAATGTAACTTGGCTGATATCAACTAGCTATCAACAGGGATGAATTTGGCCCATATTTGGTTTGCTATTTTACCCAAGTAAAATACATCATCATTATCATCAGAAGATTGCATCAGTGAGGATGCAAGTGGCAACTTGATGCATAATTTGCTTGATGCATAATTTGCTAATGTGAGGTGTCATGTTTTTATTTTGCTTTTATATTGCATCAGAGGAGTTTGCGGTTACTGTGAATGTCCACCCTTTTTTAGAACTATCTTGAACTCCTAAATCATAGAATCATAGAATATCAGGGTTGGAAGGGACCTCAGGAGATCATCTAGTCCAACCCCCTGCTCACAGCAGGACCAATCCCTAATTAAATCATCCAACAGATTTTTGCCCCATATCTCTAAATGCCCCCACCCACCCACCCACGGATTGAGTTCACAACTCTGAATTTAGCAGGCCCATGCTCAAACCACTGAGCTATTGGCACAAACCATTCTTCAAAATGTTTAAAAAATGTTTTAATTGCATTTTATTATTTGTCAAAGGAAGTAAGGGTAAAATTTTCAAAAGTGCCTAAGTGACTTAGATGGATAGGTTGCATTTTCAAAAATGACTTAGATACTGAAATTAACGGAAGTTAGGTGCTTAGGTGCTTTTGAAAATCTCAGTAGGTGCCTATTTGCATTTTTAGGATCCTAAATATCTTTAAAAAATTGGCCCTTAGAAGTCTAAGTCCACCTCAGCCTTAAACTGTAACATTGCTTCTATTTCAGTCCAGAGCACCTCTTGAGCAGATTACTTCTAAAACCACAACATTTGTTATGTAGAAAAATGGAAACTAACTTTAGACCACAAACATATTTCTACTTGTGTTCTTCAACTATTTTAAAAACCAGATTTCTGCTGACGAATGCACTAACTCATTGTATTGCCAACTCTTCTTCTGAAGCACATTGCAATACCTCCACATCATGTGGCATATTTTTAGTCTCTATTTAAGGAAATCCAGGGCTGGAATACCATGGATGGAGGGTGTGTGTGTGAGAATTTAGGGGCTGAATTGGGCCAGTTTGCCAGTACACTTGGAGACTTCCACCTTTTGCTAGAAAAATCTAAGCTTAAATTTAAATACAAAAAGTATCCAGCCCTATGATTTGTGAAGGTAATCTTCAAATTCTCAGTCAAGAATAAAACAATACAGTAAGGTCTTCCTGGCTCTACAGACACCTCAGAGAAATGTGAACTGCTTCCATCATCTTGATGGGATGTTAACTCTGAAGTCTAGTGACAACAATTAAAATGTTGACACTGTGAACTATTTCACGTTTAACAAAGCATGAGAAGAAAGGAGACAAGGAGCAGGTGTTGACAGTTCATATAGAACATGCAGTAGAGAAGTGAAAAAGATGTATTGCTGATATGGAGATCTGCAAAATCAGCTATGAGCAACCACCTGTTTTAGCATTTGAAGTGGGGAGGGCTTGGATGTGGACAGAACTTGGGAGTGTGTCACTAGGCTGTGTGTGGAAAATATCTTTTTCTAAATAGTATTATTTAGTTCTTTACTTTCATGAGCACTTAAGTTTCTTTACCCATGCTTTAAGACTAGAAAAAAACACAGACTTTATTGTCAAAACTGTGGTTGTGTCTCAGATTGTAGACTATGATTTTAATCTTTTAAAATAGCATCAGATCAAATTCACATAACCTGTCATACTTCATGTCACTTTCTTTATACTGGCTTTTTTTCAGGCTCTGAACAAAGAGTAAGCCATTTGTGGCATAAAGTATACATAAAATTACCAAACTAAAGCACACACTGGAGAACAGCTGGGTAGCAAGCAAATGAATCCTTTCAAAGGCTCAGCAGGTACTGGCAGGATATTCTACAGAGGATGTTTGCAGGAGCCTATTAATGTAAGCCAACAGGTGTACAAAAACAATATTAGTAAAGCAATAGGAAAGAAGATTAGAGAGTGAAAGAGGAAGGCAGGAAGATACTGCAGAGGAAAAAGGAGGCTGGGGAACATATAGGCAGTAATCCCGAATCAATGTGATCTTAGCAATTGTGGAATGCTGTTGATTAAAGATGGTAACTTTCAATTCAAATTCACATGGAAGTTATTAAAAAACAAATCAGCCTCAGCAGAAATGGAAAGTGACCAAATGTTTTTGCCATGTATTGGCTGTTCAGTGGCCTACATGAAATGACTTGATGACATTAGGAAAAATTTCCTGTCAGGATGGTTAATCACTGGAATAAATTGTCTAGAGAGGTTGTGGAATCTCCATCATTGGAGATTTATAAGAGCAGGTTAGACAAACACCTGCCAAGGGTGGTCTAGATAATACTTAGTCCTGCCATGAGTGCAGGGGACTGGACCAGATGACCTCTTGAGGTTCATTCCAGTCCTATGATTCTGTGATAGTTTAATTTTTAGCAGCCAGCTGTCCACAAAACCACCATCCAGAAGGGCACTAATTGCAACCCTGGTTGGCAGGCTCAGTACTGGATGGACATGAAAAATGAACTGCCGTCTTTCCTTTTGGCCAAGTCTAAAAACTGGCTGGTGCTCAGTGTAGACCACGCCCAACCTGATTGGGGCCATTTTTATTGAACTATTTTCAAAACATGCTAATGATAATCTCTTTGAGCTGGAGACTGTCTTTTTGCTACATATCAGCACAGTGTCTGGCCTCTAGGTACTCCTACAGTTCAAATAAATCGTCATCATAATGGTAGTTTTAAAAACAATTCAATAAAAATAGTTCAGACCACCTGAAGTCTGGTCTACATTATTCCTCCAACTGGTTTTAAAATTGGTTTAGCTTAGCTAGTTTTAAAAAACATTTAGAATTCTGGGGGGAAATTTTCCCAGCAGAGACTCTTCGTTATTGGGCCCTTGTGTAAAACAGGCATTGGACCAGGGATCGACAACCTTTGGCATGCGGCTTGCCAGGGTAGGCTCCCTGGCAGGCCAGGTCGGTTTGTTTACCTGCCATGTCTGCAGGTTTGGCCAATTGCAGTTCCCGCTGGCCGTGGTTCGCTGCACCAGGCCAGTGGGGGCTACGGGAAGTGGCGCAGTGTGAGGGAGTTGTGATCAGCCAAACCTGCTGATACAGCAGGTAAACAAACTGGTCTGGCCCACTGCGGGCTTACCCTGACAGGCTGCATGCCAAAGGTTGCCGATCCCTTCATTAGACAAAGGTGAGGATTGAAGCAAGTTTGCATGATGGTAGGGAGAAGCTTGCCCTGCTGCTGCCATTTCTATACCTGACTTCAATCACTGAGACTGTCATTTAGGAAACTTTCACTGAAAATGTAGACACACAAGACAGAAAAGTATCATAGGTATCATAGGACTTCAATACGCCTCAGTTACACATACAATTCGTGTTCTTCGGAAAATGGCTTTCACAATCCCGTGCAGAGCACAGCCATAAAGAATATAGTTCAATGACACTGGTTATGGCTGACACTGTATCACTATTCCAGACTCACTGCTTGTTCCCAGAACTAAGATGGATACTGCAGTTGATACCTCCTTTCATGTTACGCTGTTCGAGATTTAAATTGATATTAACACAATTTTAAAACTTGCAGTAAATAAACATTCTCCCCATTTTCTAGCAGTTGTCAGTGTTTTGAGTATATCTTTACAGTGTCTTTGCCTCAAGGTCTCAGCTCACAGAGTGGAGGCTGCTGTTGCAGGTTTATAAAGAATTTCTTGTAGGCAAGCATCATGTTACAAGGGAGGGATAGTTCAGTGGTTTGAGTATTAACCTCCTAAACCTAGGATGGGGAGTTCAATCCTTAAGGGGGCCATTTAGGGATATGGGGCAAAAATCTGTTAGCTGATTTAATTGGGGATTTGGTCCTGCTTTAAGCAGGGAGTTGGACTAGATGGACTCTTGTAACCCTGATAAAAAACATAATTTCTCAGTTGAAACCCAAGGTAGGCATCTTAAATAATGGAACAGGAAGTTACCACAAAAGCAACGTACTTGAGGCCACTAAAGTAAATGGAAAGACTTTGACTAGACAAGGACTTTGGTTAGGCTTTTGATGAGTTGGGACCACATTTTCCTGAAAAGAAAGTGGAGGTACCCAAGCACAAAATATGATTTTTTACATACTGATATTGTAATAACAGATACATATTGGAAATATACATGCTAACAAGTAATAAAATTCCCAACTTTCTATTTGCACATTAATTTTTGTGATTTGCAAATGCAATCACAGTTATAGGCATATTTTCAGCTTCTCAAGTATGCATGTGATTTTTCACTCACAGACTTTCCCCTTCTTTTTAGAAAATTTGGCCTTTGATTTCCATCTAAAGGATCTCAGCATATATCATATTTGTGAGTATAAGCCAACATGCTCTGGATAAATACCTATTTAGAAATGGAATACTGGATGCATGCCGTATATACATAGAGACTGCTGAGATTAGAGAAAGTGATGTTCCTTAAATTAAATCTTGGCTTCATAATTTAGTACATTTGTAACTAAAATATAACCAAAGATTTAGAGAACTCAGCAACATTGTATTTTACATAAGAATAGATCCATCTGTTCATAAAACTCAAATTTCAGGATGCTCACATTGAAATTTACATGGTGAAGCACTATGTAGTTGATTTTTTTCAAAGTAAGACCCTCAAACTTGTGAAATACTACTTTTTTAAAAAAAAAAAAAGGAAGACCAGACAACGTACTTCTGTACTTATTATAAGAAAGGCCTGGGAATCACAAAATCTGAATTCTATGCCCAGTTATGCTATTGAGTTTTCCATGGCTTTGGATAAGTCAACCTTAGTTTACACAATATTTACCTACCTCATGGGGTGATGAAAGGTTTAATTGGTTAATTAACATTGGCAAAATGGTTTGAGATCCTTGGATGAAAGGTGATGAGCAAAACATGTTTGAATATAAGAAATTCACTAAAGCAGAATGGATGTCACCAGATGTGGATAATAATCAATGGGTTTCTACCAGCCTTTTTTGTGTTCTTATAATTAGAGTGGGAGACTACAGGATTTAAACACATCAGCTAATGGTAGCAACAAATGGAGCTTTGGTGCTCATTGCACATCCTGATATTTACCTTTCACACCCATCCTCCTCACATTTTGATCACATCACTACAGAAGGAATTAAGTAGCCATGGCAAACAGTGCTGACTAATCATTGTGGTGATGTTATTACCAGAAATGCTGTTTTCAAAAGTGATGCTTGCTGAGGGGCCATCGCTTAAAAAGGATAGCCCAGTGCAATTGTCATCCTGGCAGTGAGTTCTACTATTTGTGAAATACTCATCTGTAGTCAGGTTAGTCATATAGCCCACCCAGAGCTGACACTGGTACTCACAGCACTTGTCAGCTGCTACGCATGATTACTCCCACAACATGAATACTTCCATGGTTTCAAGTGATGAGTGTTTGATGGGGTTGGAAGAGAGGGTCATTAAAGACTGCTCAGTGTCAGGCATCATCAGTATTAACTTAGTTTTGTTTCCCTGGTCTGTATTATCGCTTGCATTGTTAACAAAGCCATAAAGACAATTCAGTTAACTTGTCATCTGGTTTTCATGCTGATGCTTTGGACAGCAACAGTTATTTCACAGTTTACTTCATTGTGGTGAACGCTTTTTTAAAAATGTATGTATTTCTTTTTAGCAAATTCAACTGGGGATGATGAAATTGTTTTCATTTCCACAGCACCAGACTTTCCTGAAATCACTGTCATGTGCTATGATTTCTGTTATCCCATCCCAAACCTCTGGAAAGTATCAGGTTGATTGTACTTGGAAAATAAGGGGCACACACAAATAAAGTGAACAGTAACTTTTATTTACATTCATCCATTAAACACAGAGGTAAAATGGGAAAGAAAGAAAGAAAGAAAGAAAGAGAAAGAAAGAAAGAAAGAAAGAAAGAGAAAGAATTTCCTAGAGGAGTGGACACCCCTTCTAGATTTTCTCCCCCTCATCCAGAGGAGGAGGGAACAACCATTGAATATTGCGCAGGGTGACAAATGGGAATGCCTCCTCCATGCAGTTTGGAGGCTGAGCACAGGCTGGGCTACAGGATAGGGGTCATCATTCCCCTCTTCCTTGCTCTGGGGAGCTCCCCTACAAGGGGCTTTGAGTGCTGGGGAGTATTGGGCTGGGTGGTGTATGGGATTCAGCACTTCAGCAGCAGCGTAGGTGGCAGCTGAAGGAGGAGGAGAGGTAAGAGAAGGAGGAGATTCTGTCTATTCCTGGAAAGAGAGGCTGGAGATGCCCACAGACCCAGCAACATGTGTAGGCCTGAATGTAGGACTGGGGCACAGTTAAAGGAGTGGGGAACCCCCTCAGAGCAGGTGACAGCTCCATCTGGGCAAGGCCCCACAGAGGGGAGAGAATGATAGCACCAGGGACAGTGGCTGTAAGGAGAGGTCTGGGGAACCAGAGACACATGGCAAAGGGAATGAGGAGCAAGCACAGGGACCCCAGTGAAGGACAGTGGATAGAGCAGCCTGGAGGGGACTGAACAGGGGGAGCTCAGTGACCCCCCGCACCGTATTGCCCTGAGGCCAGCTGTGTGGGAGCCGTGATTAGCATCAGTGTGCAGGAGTTCCCAGAATCCCCTGGGCTAGGAAGAAAGCAGTGAGTCCTAAGGGATAACTGCAGCAGGATCTACAGAGTCTTTCCTGGCCCAGTCCTGAGGCCGTGACCATTGTGAGCTGTTCACAGTATTGCCAACCCCAAATGTTCAAAAATCATGAGTCAGGCTCCAAATATCATGAGCTTGGCTTGAAAAAATCCTGAGATTATATAAAAATAATAGATGTGGGTTTTTTTTATTTGCCTTCTGTTTCTTGTGCTTTTAGGGTGCACATTTCAAAGCCTTCTCCACAGCCAAGAGGGCTCGAAATGTACTTTTTCTTTTTCAGAATGAAGGCTGAAAGCATCACGTATCCACTTGACTCCAGGAGCTGGGGCTTTAAGGAATACAATAAATAACACAAGACTCATCACAAAATCATGAGAGTTGGCAACCCTGCGTGCACAGCCTGGTCACCGACAGCCCCATCTTGCAGCAGGTGGGGGAGCCTACAGCTCAGAGAAGGGTGGGTGGGTTTTTGTCCCTTTTTTGCTCCTTTTCAGTTGCCCCTTGACTACAGGGCAGAGGGGACTGATCCCCATATGGTAAGTATTGGGCCAGAGCATTCACCAGCTTGGAAAGTGGGTTGTTTTCATTCACTAAAGCCTATGGGATCACTGTGGCAACCATGTTCCAGACACCTGCCCCAGGGAGAACAAGGGGTTTGAACCCCAGAGACTAAGCAATTGAATCAACTGGTCATATACAATGTTATTATTTATAAACAAATGGCAGGTAAGGTCTTTTATGAAAGCTTGTAATGTTCTGAACTTGATGTTTCATTTGGAGATATGTATGCATATGTATGTATGGAGATATGTCTGCATTAGTTATGAATGTATGTGTGTGTCTGTATATATGTAGACAGTGTAATTGTGGTGCAATTACAGCATCACTTCACAACAGTGGGTAAACTGCGGCCCAGCCTCATTGTTTACATGAAACCAACTTCAAGTACCCATCCATCTTCCAGCCAGGAAGACACAGTGATGGACCATTACAGTTAGTGGAAAGACATTGAAACTGAAAAGAAAACCCCAGTCTTGGAAAGGAGGGTGCTTCCCCTGCTTTGTGTAACCATGAATTACCATAATCTAAGAGATGGTAAAAAGTCCAGCAAACTCTGTTAAAATGAGAAGGATTTGAAAGGAAGGCTTTCCAGAAACTGAGGGCCAGCATCTAAGCAGCCTGCTGTCTGTGAAGCATTGGATCCTCTCTAGGACAGATAGAGGGTTTGCTGGGAAACTGTTCAGAGACAACAGGTAACTAATTTGTATTAAACAAGGGAATTTAAACAATATGGATGTGTAAATCCTGAGATTGTGCCTTTACATTTATTTTCTGTGTGACTTGTATGGATTTTCTTTTCCTTACTATTTCAACTTTGAATCAGTAACAGTCTGTTCTGTGGGGTGGTGAAACTTGGCTCTTTGCTTTGATAGTTCCAGAAATGTTATGTAATGAGGATAATCCACCAGGTTATAGCTTCACTTCGAGTTCCACACAAATCACTACAGCAGTGTACAGACCCCTTCTTTTTTTTTTCTTTTTTGTGCAAGCCCGTTATCTTCCCCTAGATCAGCGGTTCTCAACCTTTTTTTTTTTTTTTTTTGCAGACCACTTGCTCAGGGTCTCAGCTATTTAATGATCTTTCCAAATGTTGTTTGTACCATTAGCTAACTATTGTAAAGATCTTTGAATAAAAGCGCTATATAAAAAAACCCCTTAATAAGAATTAACTTTTTGTTCTACAAATAAATGCACGCAACTCATATTTTAATATCAGTAGTCTTACCTTTCTAATGTGATGGCTCCCCTGCCATGGCAGCCCCCGAGCTGGAGCTGGGATAGAAGGGGATCTCTTCCACATCACGGCAGCCAAAGAGCTGAGGCTGGGAAGGAGGGCTGTCTGTCCCCAGCAGCCGCAGCCCTGGAACTGAGAATAGTCGCCTCTTTCACTGGCCACCGCAGTTATTCTGGGGACCACCAAGACCAACAGGAGTTCTGTCACCACCTGCCTTGTAAGTGTGGCAGTCTTAAAGCTATGCTGCAAGGGTTCAGTGCTCTGACACCGGAGTCAACCTACAAGCATAAGGTCCCACCCTGGTTTCCACCAGCCTAGTTACTTTTTGCAGGTGACTTCAGCAATCTTTTATGGCCCCAAGTCCCCTCAAATCCATTCCCCCAAGTTTTTAACTCCCAGATACCCCTGTGGTTTGTCACCCATGATAGCATGAAACCTGCCCCTTATTATCAGTTCACCTTGGCACACACTCTCCACATAGTTTGCACAACAGAGACGGCTTGGGGCAAAAATAAATAAAAAGGTTATTTAATAGAAAAATTGTTGATTCAAAGTTGAAATAGTAAGGAAAAGAAAATCCATACAAGTCACACAGAAAATAAATGTAAAGGCACAATCTCAGGATTTACACATCCAGTTGTTTAAATTGTTTAAAGTAGGGTGGGTTTTTTGAAATGCATCCATAGAGAGTAAGTCGTTTAGTATGTCTTTTCAGCTGAATGTAGGAAGTAGTGTAAGGATTGCTTTAGTATGTTATAAAAACTTTCAACTGCTTAGTACATTTTGTTTTCTTAGAGTAACAATTTTTCTCCCATTTTTAGGCTGTTCCTGAGAAATTATAAATCTGTTTTATTTGATTTAGTGTTTTGAGAGTGTTGTTTTTAACAGGTGAGTTCAAGATAAAGCTAATATACCAATTAGGGGTATGTTACTTATTGGGAATCAGTCTAATAACTGAATGGAAGCACTTCACCTCACATTCAGATATGACACAGGTAAGAGGACCAACTGGGCAGAAGGTACCAAGATGAGACGGTGTTGTGATTTGGAAGCTCCTTCACCATAGTGTCCAGTGTTCAGGCTCAGTCCTGGGGTTTCAGGAGCAGCTGTGACATCAAGAGGGAAGGTAATTGGGTTGCAGCCTTAAACCCAATCCCAGAGTGATTTGGGGACCCTGCTGATGTAGTCTTGATAGTAGATCAGGGGAAAGGAAGTCCCTTGGACTTACTAGTGTCCCACCCCTTCCCACAAGCAGGGAACCATGCCCTGCCTTTTCCTCTAGGGGCTTGGTTACACTTATAGCTTTATAGCAGTTTTGATTATACCTGCCCTCGTATACAGCTATAGGTATAGCGCTATAGCGTGTCCACACTGAGACCCACGAGAGGTATAATGTGGCCACATTCACAGCACTTCGAGCGGCATTTGGAGCAACGCATTAGGGCAGGTATCCCCAGAGCACCTCTTCCCGATCTGACACAATGCCCTGTGGGAAGGAAGGCGTTGGTTGTGGGATATTCTACATCCTGTTCCAACTCCCTGTGATGCTTCATGGGGCAGTGAGAGATGAGCTCCTTCTAATCCCACCAAGATAATTTAGCATGGACTAATGTTCCATTTTACAGTCCCCCTGTCCTAACCTTGTTACACTAGCAGACATAGTTCCCATGGAAGAGGAACAGAAAACCACAAAAAACATCAACCAACCCCCTGAGCCCCCGTGCATTGCTAGAAAGTCCAGTCCCTGTGTCCAAAATTGTCAGGGTAGATGCTTCACCCACCCTGCTTCTCCTGGCTTCTGCAGAGCAGCTCAGCACAGGGAGAGGACAGACACCGTGCACTGGGAATGACACAAAACATTTGAAATGGGCACAGGGAGCAAAGAAGCCACTAGCCATCCCAACTTTCCTTCATAGTGACTCCCATTCCTTAGGGAAAAGACACTGCTGTGGACTCCCTTCCTAAGGGAAGGAAAAAGGGGAGATAACTTTGTAGGACTGGCCTTGGAGGACTATCTATACCTGTGACCTGGGACACGCCCTTGTCCCCATCCAAACCGCACTATAGAATGGGAACAGAGCCATGCCATAGTAGAGGTGTGTACATACCCACACCAATCATGAGTGCTAGCTTTTGTGCACTAGGCTGTCCTTTAGGAATGAGCTTTAGGGATTCATATGTGGACAACAGGGGGGCAATGGTACAATGAACATGAAACCGTATACAGTCACAAGTGCAGATGCACCTGTAGAGCTGGGCTGGCCCTGGCACAGGGCAGCAGAGGCCAAACCTCTCAAAGAGTAAGCCATAACACCTACTTTGTCTCTTTTTAAGGGTGAAGAAATGTAATTGCATCGATCAGTAAGAAGCACACAACAGACGGACTTTCCTACATACCTATATCACAGTCAAGACACAATCACTAGATTTCTGTACGCAGCTAAAGACATTCTGAGGACTCTATACTTTGGGAAAATTACAGTGACTCCCAAATGTAACTTTTGTAAGATCAAACATGATTATACAGGTGACCTCCACTTATCTGAGCCCCAATCATCCAAATGTTGGTCTAGCTAAAATTAATTTTTTGCCTCCAAATCCAAAATCATATAATCACTGAAATTAATTTAGCTGAAGTTCCAGTTACTGGAAGATTTTGGATGTCTCCCGATACATTTGCAGAGTTTGCCTATAATTGCTCAAAACCTTCTTATAATATTTCTCCTACAAAACTATATTTCTCCAATGCATTAATCATTTTTTTTACAATGTCTCTATTGGTTTTCAAAGCAGCAGAGGCCTAATGAGGAAAAAATTAGAACCTCATCCTAGTCAATTTGTTAACACAAGTAGTTCCATTGATTTCAATGGGATTACATGAATGAGTAAAACGGTCAGATTTTGCCTGCAGGTATATTTTAAAATAAAAAGTTGATGGAAACCCTGATGTTGGGAACGACTGGTTGTGTCCTAGCATTGAGCCTTTGATTTCAGACTCTTATTAATTATTTAATATTTGTAAAGCTCTATTTGCTGATCTAGCTGGGTTTTTATACAGTATTTTGCTCATCTCTGTAGAATTAAGTGCCTCATTAGGCAAATGAAATATCAGTATCTTTCTGTTATCCTCCTTTCTCCTTTTTGTTAAAACGAATTCATTATTTTGTTTGAAACTTTTGTTTAAAACAGCGAAAAGGACTGTAGGAAAGCTAAGCCAAAGAAATGAGTTTGACATTTTCTAAGGAATGAGATGAAATTATCTACTTTGAAAATACAAAGTGTGATATGAATTATTGTTATCCTTTTTTATATATTTGTATAGTAGCATCTCAAAGCCCATCAAGACAGTGACCTGACTGTGATATCTGTTCCCAGTCCTGCTCCCACTGAAGTAAACAAGAAAACCCATGCCCACACTGATAATTGCAATACTATATGCAAATGTAGCTTGTGGTTCCACAAATGCACATGAACTTATACACAGAAATGAAGATACAGGTATGTACTTAGACCTTGCTATAGGAGACTGGTGTGTTCACTCAGTAGCTGAGAGATTTTTTAATCTCAGGGATAGACCTTTGTCAGCAGTGAAGGAGGGGGTGAAAAAAAAATAAAGCATACACACCTGCAACCTAATTCCCTTTGAAGAGAAGCCTTTGAGCTGATGGAACAGGAGATAGAATAAGAAAGCAGACCATTGCTAAGAGACGGTTGTTTACAGTACACGCAGGTTTCCTCAGAAGTTGACATGGAGCTGTTGTCATGGAAATGAAAGAATAATATTGCCAGAGGGTTTCACAGAGGAGCAGGCTCCAAGGTGTGATGATAAAGGTAGTAGCGGAGAGGGAAAAAAACATTTCTTCAGAGACCAAATCAATGTGCTGTAGTGTTAGCTTCACCCAAATCCCTAGAAAATAATACTTTAAAGTCTGTGTTCTGCACACAGATACTTCAGGCTAACACATTTTGAATTCACTTGAAAATGAGTTTGTACCTCAAAGTAAGAATTAAGCACTAAGAATCTGAGGTTGTGTTTTTTGTTATCATGAAAAATATCAAGTATCACATCTTAGTCTAATACTCAAAAATGTTATTATAGGGGAATTCACAGAGAGGGTGGAGGGGAATTCTTTGATTAGTAGAATATTTGCTAAATTATTGGTTTGTACTTTGGGGCCTGATCCTATGTCCGGTGAAATCAATGGTAGTCTTTTCTTTGATTTCAGTGGACATTCGGAATGTGCCTTTAGTGAACAACATGCTGGCTAGGTTGCTTCACCATTCTTAACAATTTTAAGAGTATGTCTACATTGGCAAGTTTCTGTGCCACAAGTTATACTACTTTTATTAAAAGGCTGGAAATAAACTGCTGTAAGGCTGGAAATAAACTGCTGTTGTGTGTCCACACTGCTCCTTGTAACGCTGGAGCGCATTCACATTAGCAGCTCTTGCAACGGCAAAGACAGCAGTGCATTGCAGTAGCTGTCCCACTGTGCAACTGGCCGCAGGGTGCTTTGGGAAGGGTTTGCAATGCCTCATGGGACAGGCACAGCATCATCTGATGCAGGTTTCCCAACCGCATTGTTCCATGAACATCCTACTACATTGCCAGCTGCCTTTCAACTGAAGTGTGTGTGTGTGTGTGGGAGGGGAGTTTGTGACAGGGAGTGTATGTGTGTATATATGGATGTGGGGAGAGAGACAGTGTGTTTTGGGGGACACAGAGTATGTCAGCATGCTATCTTGTAAGTTCACACAGTGGAAGGAAGCAATCACTCCTGAGCAGGGGGAGGGGAAAACCCCAACATCAGCTCCCGCCTCTCTCTCTGGGCTCTCCGCACAGCAATCTCTCTCTCTCTCTCTCTCACACACACACACATATACACACACACTCACACTCACACACACACACCTGTCTCTGTATTCAACAGCACGAGCATTCCACATTAGTGGTTTCCTTTATGTCCCAGAGCAGATCAGCCCAGCACACAACGGCTGTCAGAAATGATGCTTTGAAATGGGAGGAGAACATGTCTCCAGGTCAGCCAAGTTCAAAACAATGAGCAGAGTGGTCACTTGAAGCAATATGGGACAGCTCCGGAGGCCAGTTACAGCTCAGAAAGCAATCAAGTGTCTACACTGGCAATAGAGTGCTGGAGCCTCTGCGCAAATAGCCTTACGACTCTTGTTGAGGTGGTTTTTTTGCAGTGCTGCGGCTGGGAGTTTCTGTGCATAAAGTGGCTTGGCAATGTTTACGCCTCTGCAGTTTGAGCACAAAATGCTGCTTTACTGCGCAGAAACTTGCCAGTGTAGACAAACCCTAAGTGAATGGGATGTAAAAGGACGATCAAACAATGTGATTCCCTAATGTGCCAGGCTTTAATTCTTCAGAGGAAGTGCAATGCCTATTAAAAGTCATGCACCTCACCCCTCTTGCCCCCATTTGAATCTGATGGCTTCTACATTGCTTGTGAACCATGAACTCTTATTTTACCTGGAAATCTGAGTGTGAAAAAAAATTATCTTAGTGCTGGGTATTTCTTTGCTCCTGCTTTCACTTCCATGTCTCTTTGTTCAGCTCTAAGCGAGAAGAAGTGTGGGTATGGTAGACTCAAATATACTGGCCCATTTTCGGAACGTGAGCTTCCTCATGCACAACTCTTTATATTGCTATTCATTCCTGACATGACTCACCACTGCTAGTGCAGGCCAGTGCCTCTCTTGAACAGAGACACCTATTTCTCCCCAGTAATGCCATGATTTTATGTTGTAGACAAATTCACTGTTAAATATGCCTAAATAGGACTTGAATTTAGCTTTCTAAAGATTCAAGACTGATTTACTGCACCATCTAGTGCCTGGCAAACATTTTTATTCTCCAGATGCCCTATCAAAGGGATTGTTTTTAGGTATGAAGTCAATACATGCCCTTCACAGCAGAGTAGGGAGTGCTGAAGTGCCTAAACGTTTCCCCAAATAAACCAAAATACACCACTGCACTTGTGCTGGTGCAAATGAATGGAGAATTTGGCATGGTCAGGTATTTGTATTTGTCTTGCTCACTTTGCTTGTATGTTAATAAACTATATTTTTCTACTCTAAATGCTCCTTGACAGACAGTATTTAAACACTTCTGTTGGAAAGTTCAGAACAGGTAAAAAGGCCTTTTTACATTACACTGTGTAACATAATTTTTGTCTTATTATTTCTGACATATTTCATCATTTCAAGATCTTTTTCTGATAATTTTTTTCATTTATTTTGTGATCTTTGCTCTGAAAAAGAAGCAATACTCATGTTTCTTTCATCTGAAAAAAAGATATTATGATGGGAAATGTCAGAAATTATAAATCAGATTAACATATCAGTCTTAACATTGGTACAATCCTTATAAGAATGAAAGGTATGCTGACTTTATCCTCTAATATTTACACATAAAACAGTGTTTGCTCAAGTATTTTAAAGTTCTGTATATCAAAGAATCATAGAAATGTAGGGATGGAAAGGACCTTAAGAGGTCATCTAGTCCAGTTCCACATGCTGAAGCAGAATTAAGTATACTGCAACCAACCCTTACAGGTGTTTGTCTGATTTTAAAATCCTTCAGTGATGGAGTTTCCACAGTCTTCATAAGTAACTTGTTCCAGTGCTTAACTATCCTTATAGTTAGTGGTTATGAAAAATAATTGTTCACCACCCTCTTCAGAAAGCCCTTAGCATATGTGAAGGCTGTTATGACCCCCCTCAGTCTTCTCTTTTCTAGACTAAAGATGCCCAATTCTTTCAACCTTTCCTCATCAGTCCTGTTTTCTAACCCTAATTATTTTTGTTACTCCGCTTCGGATTCTCTCCAATTTTTCCACATCTTTCTTAAAGTGTGGTGCCCAAAACTGAACACAGTACTACAACTGAGGCCTCATCAATGGTAAGTAGAGTGGAATTATTATCTCCTGTATCTTACATACATCATTCCTATTAATACATCCCTGAAGGACATTTTCCTTTTTTTGCAACAGCATTATAATATTGACTCAGGTTCTGTCTGAGATCACTGTAACTTCTAGATCCATTTTTAGTAGTATTAATGAGTAATCAGTTATTTCCCATTTTGTATTGTGCATTTGATTTTTCCCGCCTAAGTAAAGTATTTTGCCTTTATTCAGCTTCGTCTTGTTGATTTCAGATCAATTATGCAGTTTACCATGAACATTTTTAATTCTAATCTTGTTCTCCAAAGTGCTTGCAACCCTTCCTACCTTGGTGTCTGCAAATTTTATAAGTGTATTCTGCTCTGTCAATGAAGTCATTAATGAAAATATTGAATAGGACTACACACAGGACAGACCCCTTCAGGAATCTACTAGATACATGCTCCCAGTTTGACAGACAGTCATTGATAACTACTCCTTGAGTATAGTTTTGCAAACAATTGTGCACACACCTCATAGTAATTTCATCTAGACCATATTTCTCCAGTTTGCTAATGAGACTCTCATGTGACACTGTGTCAAAAGCTTTGTTAAAGTCAAGCTATATCATGTCTACCGCTTCTCCCAATCCACTAGGTCAGTTACCCTGTCAAAGAAGAAAAGTAGGTCAGTTGGCATGATTTATTCTTGACAAATCCATTTTTGCTATTTCTTATCACTTTATTATTCTCTTGGTATCCACAAACTGATTGTTTAATAATTTGTTTGGGTATTTTTCTGGTTATTGAAGTTAGGCTGATTGGTCTACAATTCACCCCCATTTTTTTTAAAAGCTAGATACTATCATTGCTCTTCTCCAGTCCATTGAGACCTCACCCATCCTCCATGAGTTCTCAAAGATAATTGCTAATAGTCCAGAGGTTGCTTTGGCTAGTTCCTTAATTACATAGTTGGTCACCGGCAGGAGTCAGAAAGGGATGTTTCTTCCTCCCCAGTGAATTCTGGATGGTTTGTGGTTGCTGCTTCTCTTCCCCACCCGCCTCTTACTCAGAGGCATCAGAAATGGCCATGCCTGGAGATAGGACCTCAAGCAGGATGGGCTGGTGCTCTGAGGTAATACTGGGCAATCTCATTCTCAGGTGCTTGGCTGGCTGGGTCAGGCTCACATGCTTGGGACTGAACTGATTGCCTTATGTCGAAGGAATTTTCCCGTGTCAGATAGGCAGGACGGTGACCAGATAGCAAATGTGAAAAATCAGGACAGGGGGTAAAGGGTAATAGGAGCTGAAGTAAGAGAAAAACCCTAAAATTGGGACTGTCCCTATAAAATCGGGACATCTGGTCATCCTATTAGGCAGTGACCTTGGGGAGGTTTCATCTTCCTTTGCAGTTTGTGATGCAGGTCACTTTCAGGACCATCTGGGTATAATCTCACTAAGTCATTTCTTTGCCTTTGCAGGGGTCTTGAGCACTGGTGCGCCTTGGTCCCTCCTGTTCTTCTTTGAGTAGATGCAGATGCATGTTCCACTTAGGTGTGTACATGCTCCGCACACCAGAGCCACAGAATTTTGCCGGGGGGGCAGCACTCATGCCTTGTGGTTACATGAGGCAGCGCTGTCCTAACCCCGATCAGCTCCTTCTTACCACTCGTGCCTGGAGTCAGAGCTCTGTGTGGTCTTAACCTCAGAACCTCTCACTATTTTACTGTCTTTTTCTAATTTTATATAGCTAGTAGTCCCCTTAGTGTTAGTTAGATTAGGGTTAGTTATAGTTAGTTAAGTATTACCCTGTGATGTCCTCATCAATAGTTAAACATTGTCAGCAGTGATGGGGAAGGGAACAATCCTCAACAATGATCCCCGCTTGCAGTGCGTGCTGAGCTTTGGTGAGGCCCATGTCAAGGAGCAGTGTTTATTTGTTTATGAAATGGACTCAGGAGCCTAGGACCTTTGCCTAATGCAGCATCTGCTCAAACAGGCCCTGAGGCCTGCTTTGGCACCCAGACCCTCATCGGATTGGAGGTCACTTTTGGGTTCTGAGGGTGCCATCACTTTGCACTCTGGAGCAGGTGTCTTTCTGAAGAGATGGAAGAGCCATTTCCCATCAAGTGCACTGAGAAAAAGGCATAAGACCAGTGAAGACCACTCCAGGTCCTGTAGGGACTCCACCCAAGGGTCAGTCCTTGGTCTGGTTTTATTCAATATCTTTATCAATGATCTGGAGGATGGTGTGGACTGCACCCTCAGCAAGTTTGCAAATGACACTAAACTGGGAGCAGTGGTAGATACACTGGAGGGTAGGGATAGGATACAGAAGGACCTAGAAAAATTAGAGGATTGGGCCAAAAGAAATGTGATGAGGTTCAACAAGGACAAGTGCAGAGACCTGCGCTTAGGACGGATGAGTCCCATGCACTGCTACAGACTAGGGACCGAATGGCTAGGCAGAAGTTCTGCAGAAAAGGACCTAGGGGTTACAGTGTATGAGAAGCTGGATGTGAGTTGCCAAGAAGGCTAACAGCATTTTGGGATGTATAAGTAGGGGCATTGCCAGAAGATTGAGGAATGTGATCATTCCCCTCTATTCAACATTGGTGAGGCCTCATCTGGAGTACTGTGTCCAGTTTTGGGGTCCACACAAGAAGGAAGTGGAAAAATTGGAAAAAGTTCAGAGGAGGGCAACAAAAATGATTAGGGGCCTGGATCACATGGCTTATGAGGAGATGCGGAGAGAACTGGAATTGTTTAGTCTACAGAAGAGAAGACTGAGGGGAGATTTGATAGCTATTTTCAACTACCTGAAAGGGAGTTCCAAAGAGGATGGATCTAGACTGTTCTCAGTGGTACCAGATGACAGAACAAGGAATAATGGTCTCAGGTTCCAGGAAAATCTAGGTTGGACATTAGGAAAAACTTTTTCACCAGGAGGGTGGTGAAGCACTGGAATGGGTTACCTAGGGAGGTAGTAGAATCTCCTTCCTTAGAGGTTTTTAAGGTCAAGCTTGACAAAGCCCTGGCTGGGATGATTTAGTTGGGGATTAGTCCTGCTTTGAGCAGGGGGTTGGACTAGGTGACCTCCTGAGGTCCCTTCTAACCCTGATATTCTATGATTCTATGAAGTGCACCTACTCAAAGAAGAAATGGTTACTTATTGTGACTGTGGTTCTTCAAGATGTGATGCAGACATGTATTCCATGACCTACCCTCTGTCCCCTCTGCATTGGAGTCTAGTTTAGGGATGTTCAGTGCAAAGGAGTTGAGTGTGGTTGGGGCAGAGCCACCTCATGTAGCCCGGGGAGGAGCTATGGCCACATGGCATGAGTTCCGCTCCTCTATGTGTGCTTCTAGGCAAAATTCTCCAGCTCCAATGCGCTGGGAATGCACACACCTAAGTGGAATATATGTTTGTATTACATCTCGAAGAACCACAGTAACTGATCCTTCTCTGCCTGTGGCACATAACAGTCTAGTCCAGGGGTGAGCAAACTATGGCCCATGGGCACATGTGGCCCGCTGGCCATTTTAATACACCTGCAAGCTGAGGCCGAGCCAAGTGTGCCGTGCCACACTGCGCCGCACTCCGGACGGGAGTGGGCCAAGCGTGGGGAGCTGTGGGGCCTGCCCTCCCTGGCCAGACCCAGCATGGTGTGCCCCAGCACTGCCACGCCGGGTTCCGGGTGGAACGCTGGGAACCACTGGACCCCGCGCTCCCTGGCCTGGGGCGAGGTGGAGAGCAGGGAGCCACGCGGCCCCATGCTTGCTGGCCGGGCCCAGAGTGGCTGACGCTGGGCCCCGTGCTCCCTAGTCGGGGGCAGTGCGGGGAGCCATGGGGCCCCGCGTTCCTAGCTGGGGGCCGGGGGCAGCGTGGGAAGCTGCGGGGCCCCGCACTGCCTGGCTAGGAGCTGGGTAAAGGAGTGCCTCGCTGAGTAAGATAAGGAGGAGGGGCTTAGGTGGTGGGGTCCCAGGGTGGTGGTGGTTGGGGTGGGGGGATCTTGGGGGGGGG
>ML677348.1:40499277-40512147 GCA_007922305.1 Dermatemys mawii
GGGGGGCCAGTTAGAGTGGGGGGGTCTCTGGAGGGGGTCAATGAGGGGACAAGGGGGGGTTGAATGGGGCAGGGTTTCTGAGGGGAGTCAGGGGGTGGGAATTGGGTGGGAGGTCGGATAAGGGGTGGGGCCCGGCTGTTTGGGGAGGCACCACCTTCCCTACCTGGCCCTCTGCATAATTTTTAACCCCAATGTGGCCCTCTGGCCAAAAAGTTTGCCCACCCTTGGTCTAGTTTCCTGTGGGCTGCAGTACCTTATGGTCTATTTTCAGTTGTTGGGTTTTGCATGTGGAAGCTGGGTGATGTTAGTGGCTTGTAATATGCAGGAGGTAAGACTGATTAATTTGGAGGTCCCATCTATTTTCCCATTCTACGATTCTATGACTCTATAGTGAATTTTATCAGGCCCTGCTGACTTGACTAAACCTAACTTATCTATATATCATATGTTTCATTTAGAGCAATTGAGAATAACAGCAAGAGATTCATCCCTTAAGAGGACACACTGAAAATGTGGTAATTCTGGTGACTATATGTCTCTCTGTTGTGTTGCAAACACATAAGAACAAGGATTTGTAATAGTGTCGCACCTTATTCTGTTCAATATCTTGGTGCTACACTGACTAGAACTCTATAAATACAGTATATAGGTGCTATAAGAAAATAAGTAGATATTCTATAGGGTTTAAAAATATGCACGAGAACAACTCACACACACAACTCTTTGGTCAAAAATGAATGCTGCCCCAATTCTGCCATGAAATATACTTGTAAATCTACCACAGACTTCAACTGGCATAGCCATAAGGAAGAAATGGGCATGAAGCAATTGGGTTTTTTTTAGGATAACACACATCAGTAATCATAGGGCAAAGACAGAAAACAGCTAAAAATTCACGTGAGTCTGCATTTAAAATAACTGCTTTGGGGGAAAAAATCCCCTTAACTAAAGACATCAGACATTAGAGTGAATGTAACACTCAAAAGTTTCACTGGATCCTGAGGAATTATCTTGGAACCTGCTAACTAGTTCCCAAATCCTGCTAACCAGTCTACCTTCATCAAGTACTTAAAGGCTTTCCTCACATTGTCAAAAGTATTTTAAGCAAACATAGCACTCAGCTGCATACCATGACAAATTTTGCCTGAAGGCAGTTAAAGTGGCCTTAAACCAGTGAGGCACACTCTAACAATAATAATAATAATAAAAATAATATGATACATTGTACATATTTCATCCCAGTCAGAGTTTTTCTTTGTTTTTTGTTTTTACATCTCCCAAACCTGCCAGTGTTATTAATTAATAAAGTCACATATTTCCATTTTCAAAATACAGAAAAACTAGGAACTGCCAATCATATGGGATCCTCCTGAATTAGGTGAACACTGACATTTGCCATGTGTCATCACAGTTGCCTACCCAAGCCCTTGTAATGCTCTAAGTCAGTGACCCCTTCCCCTTTGTCACACATTTCAGGTAGCACTCAGAACTCATTGTGTGCAACTGAGGTCAACTGCCAACCAGCCCAGTGCTCTGTCCTGCTCACACAAAGCTTTCCCTGAAGGCAAGAGAAAAGAATAATAAAAGGGGGAAATGGCCTGCTGAGCAAAGGCTCCAAGTCTTTTATAACAGGAGGTCGTTTCTGATTATAGGAAAAGAGCTTTCTGTGGCCATGGAAACCAAAATGCCACACAAAAGCTAGAGAGTACTTGGGAGGTAAACAACTACTACTGGGTAGTATAGATGAAAGGTGATGACGCTTTTAATCTCTGTAATCAATGTATTTAGGTGACTTTAATTTAATCCATGTCTGACTAGCCCTCGCCTTTTGTGTACACTATTGTCCACATTTTTCTCCTGCAACATTTTTAAACAAATGGAAAAAACCCCAAGATAGAATAAAAACAGTGCAGTGGCCAACCCTGTTGACTATTCTGATGTAACCATTGATGTTCTCATTTATCCATATGAACGTCTAATCCTTCTTATCCAAATACAAATTCATGTGACTTTCTTTTTTAGACACCTATAGTAATGAAATGCTGGAGGAAGAGGCAATGACATTTGGCAAGGAAATATTTTCCATCATAGAGATGGGCTTTGGAGCGGTCTACTGAAAACTGGTTTTGACTTGGCTGAGTTATGAACCTTTGCAAACTGCATGTCGTACATGTTTAGCAGTTTTTAAATAACAACAGTAGTTTTAGTGATAGCTGAACATGTGGAAGGAAGTTGTACTGTGCTGTGCATGTATGCGTGGCTAATTTACCTACTCATTGAAAAACAGACTCAAGGACAGTGCACTGATTGAACACTTACATTGGCTTGCACAATTGAAAACTGGATGAGTCTGGTGCATAAAGTTTTCCATGACAACTGAATGTTTTCTAGGTTGGATTTTCAAAAGCACCTAAGTAACTTAGTAGCTCAAGTCCCAATAGGACCAAGAAAGGCAAGAAACAAATGTCAATGGGACTTGTGCTCCTAAGTCAGTTGGGTGGTTTTGTGCATAATATTCTCAAAAGTGTAAGGTGCCCACACTTGACATAAGATTATTCCTTGTGCAGTTACACTTCAGTGGGTGGGAAGATGCAAAGATCTTACTCTTTCCACCTTGCACGTCTCACATAAGGGCTGACCACAGCTGCAGGTGCAGTTCTTTATCTGTGCTCCTGAGGGTACATATTTGTGCTATTAGAGGATGGAAAAACAAAAACCTTTCCAGTAAGTTAAACACCTTTTCTTAAACTCAGTAGTGCAAAACCAACTGGAACAAGCCATCCAAACTTTGCATGTGCTGGTAGATAGTCCTTTATGAGGAATGGGCCCTTTCCTACATTTCAGGAGGCAAAATTTAAGTTAAAAAGTAAAGTGATCGAAAAATCACCCTCAGCATGCTTAGTTAGCATCTGCTGAGATGTGTTGCAGATCATAGTGCATGGTTTCCTTGCTTCGCCTAAGAAGCCCAGGTTTTGCTGCTAGGATAATCTGAAGAATGCAGAAAATGTGGGTAGGTAGAACAAAAGCATTTGGTCTAATTTTGTTTGTTGGGTTTAGTACTTGGGTGCTAGATGGTGTTGATGGCCTGTGAAACACAGAAGGTCAGACTAGATGATCTGGTGGTCCCTTTGGCCTTAAACTTTATGGTTCTAAGAAGGAAGTAAGGAAAAGGAATCAATCAATACCCGATAGAGAGGAAAGGGAAGAAAAATATTATTGGCTAGTTGTCTCAACATAAAAATTCAGAAAATGGAAAAGCCGCTGAAACTGAGGCTGACAACAATGTAGTGAATGATTATGCTATTTATTGGCCTGAAGGCAATGTGAATGACAATGAGGGTATGTCTTCACTACCCGCCGGATCGGTGGGTAGTGATCGATTTATTGGCGATCGATTTATCGCTCTCATCAGGATGTGATAAATCAATTGCCAAAGGCACTCTCATCAATTCCGGATGATCCAGCTCGCCAAAAGGTTCAAGCTTGAGTCGATGGGGGAGCCCACTGCCGCCGTGAGGATGGCAGGTAAGTCGGCCTAAGATGCGCCGACTTCAGCTACTTTATTCATGTAGCTGAAGTTGTGTATCTGAGGTCGACCCCTCCTCCTAGTGTAGCCCAAGCCTGAGTATCAGTATGTGGATGAGGAACTGAAAGAAGAGGAACACAATGCCATTCTTGAGAGTAGCTGATGCATTTTCTTGACCCTGTTTCCTCCAGGATTTTCATGCTATTTGTAAATTTCTTCATGTTTGTCACTTGAGCCCTATGTGTACTGTCCTTTGAAAATACCCTGCAGAAGCAAATGCTATTTACATCTATTGTTGTGGATGCAAAAGCTCACTTTAGTGGTACCAACCTTTTGACATAACTCAGTAGAAAATAAATATACCCAACAATCTGAACACAACTAGCTCATTCTCTGAGCCAAATTCTGCTATAAATTATACTCTGTAATCCTGCTTATGTCGCTGACAGGGTATGATTTGGTGCAATATGTTTGAAAACTCTATGTTCATGCAAACCTGTAAAGGTTCCTAACGTAATGAAGTTACTAACGTGTATGTATACTACTGGCCTCTAGAGTAAGTTGGAAATTATCTGACAAAACAGTTCTGTTGGCAAATGCCAATTCATCAAGCCCTACCTAAATGTTTTGCCGAAAACATCTGGGTTTTGAAAAACTTTTGGCAAATCCAAGGCTGGGCTGCCACTGGACCCTTCGTGGATTCCTGATTGTCTGCTGTCAACCAAAGTGCTTTTAAGGTCCATAGTTAAGGGGCAGACTCATTAGGAGTGAGACTGCCTACTGGAGCTGAATGCCCTGGGAGTTCTGGCAGCTGCTGAGTAAAATTGACAGGAATGTAAATTTCACTCAGCTGCTGCCAGTTCTGAAAGAGCAAATTTGGATTTAGAAGCTTTTTCCATGGTGTTTATGAAATGAATTATTTTTCTGGTTTCTTATTTCAATGAGACAACATGGAAAAATAGGTTCTGGTTCCATTTAAACTGATTTCCTCTCCTTTTCCCCCCTCCCCGCCCCACCCCAATGTTCTGTTTCAGGATCCCAAACCAAAAATCAATTATCCATATAGCTCTATTGACCTCTGTTGGATAGATTCAGAATCAGCATACTGTTTGCCTTATGACCTATGCTGTTATCAGCTAAAAGAATTCTTCTTTCACTGAAGCAGGATAAGCCTGTGGTTCTGTGAAGGAGAGGATGTTCAGTCCCTATCTATGCACTCAGATGACATGGTTATGAGGATGGTATTAGAATCTCGACAAAATAATAGACCTCTGTGAAGTTCCATGTGTCCACGGTATGCTGCAGAGTAACAGAAGCATCAAATGGCCAATTTAAGCAGCGTAATGACCGCCATGAAGTCATACGTAACCACTGATTTTTTCATTTGATTTGATTTGAATACTTATCCAAACCTCTTTGTCATACTTCTCTCTTCTTCCCCAACTAGAAATATAAATATTGTTACCTTGTGCTAATCCAACACCACTTACCAAGAAGCCAAGGTAAGAAAACGAGCTCTTTTAAAAATTAATGAACCTTGGAAGGAAATGAAGCTGAGAAATAGTTTGAAATGATGTGCATTTCTCCTATCTGGGGGACCTAACATACATTAGACAGTAACTCTACAATGGCGCTCATCCATTTCAACTGAAATTTTGCCTGAGCAAGGACTGCAAGACTTGGTCAAACACAGACTTTGCGTTCCCATCAACCTGGAAGAATATATTGGCAGGTCTATAGATGGGAAGTTTGGTAAAAAAACCCAACACCTTTGTTAGGGCAGCAGATCCCTAAATACTTGTTAGATGTAATAAAATTGGGCTTGGGATGAACCCTATATGAAAAATGCAGGCGTAGACACTGCTTAATTTGTGGGTCACCCAATGGAACATCTGCTTGTGCTGCAATTCCAGGAATTATGGCATATCCACAGTGTTATCTGTAATCCATTGGCCCTTTATTAAATAATACATTGATTTTCTCAGGTGTGGACAAGTACAACATAGCAGTTTACAAGTTTCACCTACTAGAAGGTGCTCACATCTGGGAGAAGGAAAAGTAAAGGGGCTTTATATTAAACTGATATAACAGATTCCTTTTGGTTTTCCCTTTTGATACGTAATTATTTTTATTAGTGGGGAATAAAACACACTATTTTCTCTCCTCTCACTTAAAATATAGGGGTATGGAAAGCTAGCGAGACCGAGAGAGTGTGTTGTATATAACTTACTTGTTTGTTTCCCACACTTGAGCACATCCTCCCACTTCGACTAAGGAAGCGTGAGCTTCTATCTTTCTTTCTCATTTGCAGGGAAAAGCTGCCTCACAAGAACTCAGTCCCTGTGCAGGAGACAAAATAAAATAAGAATCTTTATACTTATAATAACCTTCGGCTCTCTCCTTTTGCATCCTTTGGCCTTAAGTTTTTCATATTTAGTCTTTATCCGGGGCCTGTACCAGTACAACAACGTTGGTTACTGAAATAATTATACCACTACAGCCCTTTGCGCTGTCACAGCTATACCAGTATAAAGGTGACTTATATTGGTACAGTTTATTCCGAGTTTCTACTGCTTTAAGTGTATCATTAGTGTATATCTATTATATATAGTTCAAGCAGTACAATTTTTGTGGGTAGAGAAGCCCCTAAGGCTCTCAGGTTTCTGCAGAATGCAGCTTTGTATTGTAAGTGAAATTTTAAATATTTGCTTGTTTAATTTTAGGAATTATAGGTTCCCTATTTCTATGATTGATAAGTCTCATCTATTCATAACATGTTTTTAACTATATTCTCCCAGCCGGGGATATTAAAAAATAATTGCATTTTGCAGACATCTTTGCCTTTTGATGTTGCATCTGATTCATCATCAGTCACAGGGAAGATAAAGTGCTATTTACAAAGGTGGGGTCAAATGACTCTGGAAAGGAGATCTCAGAAGTGCCCTCCCCTGATGGCTTCCTAAAAGGCAAGATGAACACAAGGTGAATGGCCAAAGGAAGAAATAGACAGTGTCTATATTCCCCTCAAACCAAGAGAATTTTCATCTTCATAATAAAAAAGAATCTGTTTTTAAATGAAGATATATCTAATCTCCTACAGGCTGAGGGCCAAAGCATCATGCACTTAAATCAACCTTGTTTTCTATCACATATAGTCTTTGGTCATAAAATCAGAATAATGTTCAGGTGCTGGTCACCAGAGGGAGCTCATAGAGTTCAATGGCTATATTGCCAAACTGATAAACAAAATTTAATATTTTATACAAGGACACACAGTGCTTGAAAGTACATCCCTAGTCCATAAGCAGATCTACAGATGTGCATGATTTCTTGAAAATAACATTTAACTTGCCCTTTTTTTCCCATATAGAGCAAGGGAAAAAAGAAGACAACTACTTTTTTGCCTCAGAGATTACATAATTTTCCATAAAAGTGGGCCTGCTGCATTAATTTTTGTATATAGAATGAATAGCTACATTACAATTTTTGTTAGAATGAATAGTTACATTAAAATAATACAAAAATAATCCTTAATATGTATTGCTTTCGATTTACGATAAAGCTTCAGTTTTCTACATGACAAAAATCAGTATGCTTTCTAATTGGTTACTAATTCATGCACAAATATGTTACCTCAACTTTTCCCTCTCTTTCTCAGTCCAGCTGTCTTTAGTGATGTCTAACGCCACATAAAATATCAAACGCTACACTAAAATGGAGTTAATGTTGCGAGATAATATTAGTAATTTAAGGTAAAATCATTACAGCTGATGATATAACTATCTCAAAAGTAGAGCTGGGCAGGACCAGCAGTACCCAAAAATTAGGGTGTTAAATTTAGGAAAATTTAGAGTTAAGATTAAACATAAAAGAAATCCAAACATTTAACGTATGGAAATGCAGTCAGAACACCCAACTCTGAACTCTGCCCTGTAGTTACACCATACAGAAAACATATGATTATGATGAAGGTACTTTAGTGGTTTCTGTCCCAGATTAGTTTTAAATTATTTTTAAGAACAGATTAGACTTTTTTCTTCCCTCCCCCCAGTCTCACTACAGGGCTGAGCTACTGTGAGCAGAGCAAAGCATGCAGAGCAGAGTGGCCAGTTAAGAAGGTTTATAAATACTTTGCTTCACCAGAACAGCATGATCCACCTGGCATGTGCCCCATATCCCCCTGCTTTCTGTCCCCTAGGTTCCGAGGCCTCTTGTACTTCCCTATCTTCCCTGGCACTACCCCAGATATTCCTTCCCTTCTGCACTTGCTACATTCCCTGGCACACATGTCCCAGTTTTTCCTTTCGTCCTGCACATCCTATATTTCTCTGTGCTCATACACACATAGTTTGCCACTATCTCTTACCATCTCTGGTGAGTAGATCTGATGAAAACTTCTGAAATTTAAATATTTAGGCTTAAGGGCCACTTTTTGCCATTATTTTTCCACAACTGACAGTTTCTGTTAACAGAGTCTGGTGAATCTTCTCCTTCAGACAAAATCATAGAATTTGCAGATGACAGAAAAAGTAGTGGAGTGGCAAATAATGATAGGGAGAGGTCAATTGCAAGGCCATACATCAAGCATCCAGGAATGCAGATCACACTAATAGGATATGGGACTGTACTTTGGAAACAGTGACTCAGAAAAGGATTTAGGGATCATAGCAGATAAACTGAACATGAGCTCCCAGTATGAGGCAATGTCTAAGAGAGCAAATGAAATCCTTGGATGCATAAGCAGGGGAATATTGTGCAGAAGTATGGATGTGTTATTACCACTGTATATTGAGACCATCAGTGGAATGACGTGTACACTGTTAGTGTCTATACTTTTAAAATGATGTTAACGTATTGGAAATGGTTCAGAAAACACCCACAAGAATGATTTGACGTCTGGAAAATCTGCATTACAGTGAGAGACTAAAGAAGATCAAGCAATTTAATTTAATCCAAGAATAGGCTCAGACGTGACTTGATTACAATTTATATATATCTACATGGGAAGACAATTTCTGATAGCTGAGAACTTTTTAATCTAGCTGAAACTAGAAAATTTTAGAATAGAAATAAGGCTTTTTTATTTGCTTTTTTTTAAAAAAAAAAAAAACAGGGAGGGTAGTTCACCATTGGTACAATTTACCTAGGGAGGTTATGGATTCTCTATCATGTGAAGTCTTAAATCAAGACTGGATGTCTTTTTAAAGATATGCTCTTTACCAGAAATTATGGATTTGATGCAGTAATCACTAGCAATCCTATGGCTTGTGTTATTCAGGCGTTCAGAGTAGATAATCACAATGGTTCCTCTGACCTTAAAATCTGTAAATTTATGCAGATTTACCCTTTTCAAAATGGCCACCATCTTCCATTGTTTTCAGTGAAAGTGAAGCCAAGCATAAGCTCACGACTGAGATCATTTGGGTCAAACATATGGTCTGACAGAGAATGCTACATTTCTTTAATGACCTATTTTTAAATTCATTATAACTCATAAACTAAATGATGAACTTGTAAATGCTCAGAAAATTGATTCTAGACATACAGAATAAATGTAGTAATTTTGGAGAGGATAAGCTATATTCTTCTTATGTAATAAAGTGGTTGAATTCTTGCTTTAAGTGCAAAACTCAACCCAACCTTAACTATCAAACCAGAAGTAGTGCTTCAATGATACCTACATCTATATTTATATGATTACATTTACACAAATATGCTGAATTTGTGAGTATGTAGGACCTAGCTGAAAATTTTACATTGAAACTATTTTTTTATTTAAATATTATGAATAAATGAAGGTTTTTCTGTGGTATCTGCTCTCACCGATGATTTCAAGTTTTCATCAAAAAGATTTTGGCCAAAGAACAAAAACTTCTGGGTTTTTGGCTAAATTTTTTTTGGCTTGTCTTCAAAATTTTTCATTTTTTGATAAAAAGTTGAAATTTTCTTCAGGGAAAAAAATTCTGACCAACTCTAGAGTATATGTGTTTATACACATGTGTAAATAAACATTCACATATACACCTCATTATAATTTTAATGATGTTGACAACATTACATATGAAAATCTACTGAATATCTATATTATTTTGACTTTGGACAGATATACAATGGAAAATGGATAGTTCTCTAAGTAATCATTGCTTTGATTCAGCAAAAGCAATGCTTTAAAGCTGCCTATATGTTCTCCCAATCCAGGGGTTTGCCCAAACCCTGTTGTAAATTAGGGCAGCTCACCTTAACTTAGGCTCCACTGCCCACAACCTCAAGGAGATATTTTGGCAACCAGGAGGTGTCTTGAGAGTAGGGACTCCCCAGCCATACCTGCTTTCTCCCAGCATTAAGAACTGCAAGGGAGTGTCACAGCTGTTGTGTGAATTCTATACCACTGGGAGCTGCTATTAAATCTTTACACCACCTGGGAATGCCCCTTACATAAGAAGACTCTTCAGAAGGCCAGATCTGTCAACTTTATTGCCTTAGTGGGGCCAAGGACCAAAAAGTCAAGGCCTCATTTCTCTCTAACAATCAAGGATTATTTTTTTAAACTTAAGTATCTGTAGTTGGAGCAGAGAACTACAGGTTAGAAAACTGAACAATGAACTTAATAAAGGACGGTTGGAATGCATAAGGGGAGGTCTGCATTCAGAGTGGATTGAAAACTGTGCTTTCTGTTAGGAAGAAAAATAGTTATCCTGAATCTATGACATTATTATATTGGACTCTCATTAAACAGTGTAACGTTTGTTGATTTAAAATTAAGTAAATCTAGTTAGCTTATTATTTAATTAATTAGCCCCCCTCCCCTTTGGTGGCGTCTGTGTTCCTACATTTACTGAAAACAATCCAAAACATTAGATAAAATATAAGACCTTTTATAATCAAGAACTTTATAAGCAAACACACACACACGTACACACAGACACACCCCACCATATCCTATTGCTAAGAATAATCTAACGGTCATTTAACCGCTTCACTGAACAGACAGGCCTTACATTACACTCTGAAATTCGCCAAACTCAGGCTCTGGCGGTTTGCCAAAGGAAGCAGGTTTCAGAGGCACGGGCCCTCCACTGAGAATGCCCTACCACCAGGTCCTGCAGAGCTAGAGCACTGCACATTCATTTTATGTGTAGCGCTCCTGTGTCTTACAACTGCTATGTTTGATATTTTCTTTATGACTTCAGCTTATTTGCAGCTTTGGCTGCTAGATGTATTTTCACACAGTACTCAATGCAAAGTCTAAAGCGAGGCTCAGAAATATAGTACATCCAATTGAACTGAACTAAACCGATCTCAAGAAATAATTTAGGAAAGTAAGCAGAATCTATTTCTATGTATTTTTAAGCATTGTGGGCACTGTTACACTGAAAAGCTAATGCTGGAAGAATACACAAACACAGAGTTGTAAAGATATTAGGATCACTAATCATATAGCTGACACCAACCCACAAAAAGCACAGAAATGAAGCCACTTTACAGTAGACTTTCCTCCACTCACAGGCACACACCCTTTGCCATTACCACAACTTCAGTACACCACACACCATGTACTACAATCTTAACTCCTCCTACTTTGCCATACCGCTTTACCAAACTACCCATTCCCAATATTCTCAGCTAGACATGTTCGATGTAGGAGTATATAGTGAAGGGAGAAGGCAGCTTGATTAAAAAAAGATAATGTAAGACTGGCAGACTTAAGCTGTGAATGAAGGATGTGTGGTATATGGTAGATGTGGTAATGATAAGGTGTGTACCTGTGAGTGGAAGTTTGCGTACCTATTGTTAAGGTGGCTTTATTGCTCATCTCCTCCTGAGGTCTCTTCCAATCTTAATCTTCTGTGATTTTATGATTCTATGGTTCTATGATCTTCTTGCTTTTGTGGGTTCCTTTCAGATATGTTATATGTACAGCAACTTGAAATGTTACATACAAGTTTTCATAAATTAATTTCTGAGGTTTTTAAATGCTTAAAATAGGGTGCACGTGTTGGCAAAGGAGGCGAGACCTCTGGAGGGGTAGAAGCACAGCTCCTGATGGAAAAGATTTTATCCATTCACAACTGCATATGAACTCTTTTCAATTATACGCAGGTGCAGCTAAATTCTTATGTGCCAGAAGCAGCACATAAAACTTTTTGTTATTGGCACAGAAGCTTTCAGGAATTATTAAAAATGTCTAAAAATTACCTTAAACTTTTTTTTTAAAGTTAAATGTTGCACTAAATCCACTCATGATATACCTCTTTACCAAATTTTATATGGAGAAACCAAACTATATAGCAATTAAAAGGGCATAACAACAAGCACTTTTAGAAAGGAAAAAAACCAGATTTCCTGTTGTAGTATATCTATTTTAGAACACAGTTCTAACTATGGGGTTATTATTAGTGCCTCCATAACAATAGGCTTTTGAAAGGAAGAAGTATTCTTTGTATATTTCCTATCAATAACAATTTAAGTTCTTTCCCTGCTGAAGAGACTTTTATTAGAACAGCAGGTGTGTTAGATGTTGAATGTTAAATAGAGAAGTGTGAAGAATCTTATTTATTATTTATTCTTCCCATATCATTCTAACACTTGAGTACATAATATAGACACTTGGGTGAATAATGCAGAAAAAATACTCATGCCAACAATTTGTGTAAATCAGTTTCATCCCAATAGATACCACTCCCACCAACAGATGAGTGAAACAGCTGCTGCCTACATGGCCAAATTAAGAAAAAAACAGAATGAACAAATGTCTTCTCTGCACCACTCTAATAATTGTCCAAACTGAGCTCTGGAGGACTTTACATGAGAAAGATTTCCAGAACCAAGGCCCTAACTCACCACAGCACTTAAACACGTGCTTAACTTGAAGCACATGAATAGTTCCATTTGACTTTAATAGAATTTAAGCATGTGATGAAAGTCAAGCATGAACTCAAGTGCTTTGTTGAGTCACAACCTGACAGTCGTCCATCAAGAACATCCTGCCACCTAACTCTAGGTGTTCAATTCTGGAGACAGATAGCAAGAACATTCCGGTAGAACACAGCCGTAGTGGTCATTTACTTGAAAGATGGGACATAAAGTATCTGTCAGTAAAACAACATATCTGTTAGAAAAAAAATTGATCTAACTATGGATAAACATCAAGAGTCTGTCAGGAAATAATTGACAAAACAAGTTTACTGGTTAGAAGGGAATTTTTGTTGCTGTGCTTCTTCAAGACTATCACACTGATTGCAAAAATATCTGAAGTGGATATCCATGAAAAAGAGTTTCCTTCTTCATAATATAATATAATATAATATAATATAATATAATATAATATAATATAATATAATATA
>ML677348.1:40512157-40559497 GCA_007922305.1 Dermatemys mawii
TAATATAATATAATATAATATAATATAATATAATATAATATAATATAGGACCAAATTTTCAGAAGCTTCTATTTATGTACACAAACAGATATTGTGATGGTAAAATAGTTAATATTTCATTGCAAATACAGAGGTACCACAATAAAGGTTTTACAGATTTAAACAAGAGTCATTCAAACCAGAAGAAAGGTTTTAAGAGAGACCATTGTTCTAGTAAAAAGACCATTTTGCAAATACAATTGTCATTTTCCATGAATAAATAATATTTTTGTATGCCCAAGTGGGAATTTGCGCACGTGCAGTGGATGCATTCTCCAATCTGTGGGAGCAAGTTAGGTGGTTAATTGTAAAAATGTGGCCCCAAATTAAAAATGAATTTCAGTTCTAGGAGTCAAATGCTACAATAATAGAATGTAGCAATGTAACACTATAGTGACCTCAGTCTTGCAAAATATTTTAATCTCTAGAGCGGGAGTAGGAGTGAAGCTTAAAACAAATATAATCATGGTTTTAGAGACTTACTTAACCCAAAACAATGTTAAGTAATGAAATAAATGAAGAACTGGTTTTGTTTTTGTGGCTGAAATTGTGAGGTTGTGAATTGTCATACATAATTCTGTAATCACAGACTTTGCTTAGACTGTCCCCAGAATCCATATCAATAATAGCTTTTCTCCAATCCCCGCAGAGCAGAAACCTCCTCAGCATGGATTCATCGTGTTGAAGGGTTTTGCTGGAAACTCACCACATTTGGTCAGTGTGGGTTGGCGAGTGCCTGATTTTGTCAGCTAAGTCTGCCCACTAACCTTACCACCAAAAGTTGAACCTGCCAGAGACCACTTTCCCTGATGGCACTACTGAGAGATTCTTTGTGAGTCTTGGAATGGGCAAATCAGTTGCATGAAATAAGAACTGACTTAAACCTTTATCCAAAATGCAGTGTGTCCAAACCAAATCAGATCTGAGGTTCAGAAAAGCTAGGATACCCTATTCCCCAGACATTTCATTTTGAACTCATCTTTATATTTCCTGGTTCCAGCCTGGCCCAAAAACAGAAATGTAAAATGCCAAGGGAAAACTTTTCCTTGTGGTATTTCTTACTGGAAACTGGAAGTACCATAAAGCTCATAAGGAAGTCTCTCTTCATATTTGTTTCCAGCCCAATTTTACAGATTCAAGAGGCTCAGATCAAACCAATTTACTTTTAACTAGAAATCTCCTTAGTGGGGGCATCAGCTCTTTTCCAGTTGAAACAGAAAATGCTGGGCTGAAATTGACAAGTAAGAGCTCAGCAGAGTGACCAGTGAAGCAAAGAAATCTAAATGCTAGTTGTATGAAAAACAAGAAAGTCAATGAAAGTCTAATTATCTGAGAAAATTTGAGCCAAAATTTCTGAACAATTAGGATGACCATGCACATCAAATCACCTCTTTCCATCAACAGTCCACCCTTTTTACTTTGGAAAAGAGGCTACAGGAGCAAATCTGTCTGTTAGGTCCATGTCTAGTCCAATGTATTACAGTGCCTGCAAGACAAGTCAAATTTTCCAAAGCTTGTACTGAGTACAATTTTTTGTGTAGTACACAGTTTGGGAGGCGGTGCAAGCAGCAGATGTGTAAATTGGGGATTGGACCTGACCGGATCATTTTTGATTATGCTGTTTCTCCAAAGCTGAAATTTTTAATGATGTATTGATTTCAACAAAGTTTTTGATGGAAGATTCCTGAGGTCCACAGTGGACTCACTGGTCATTTTTGGAGAGAAACTCAAAATCAAAACCCTAAATTTTTTGACCTAAAAGTTGGATATTTCCACTAATTCTGTTTCACAACAATAGTTTAAAAGTTTTGTTTTAATTGCAAAGAAGAACAAAAACAAATGTAAAAGCCTGAAAAGGTGTCATGAGCTTTACTGCGGATATTCAAAGAGGGTGGCTGGACGTGGCTTGGAGGGCCCGAGCTGATATGTGCTCTCTGAGCATGCCTACCAGACTGGGCTTCTCATTTAAGTTCACACAAAATAGCTGGGGTTGGGAAAGGAGTCTCTCCCTCATAACATTTCGCCTAGTGGTTAGGAAACTCACCCGGGATGTGCGAGACCCGACTTCAAGTTCTCCCTCTACCTGAAGGATCAACCACCTAGTAGGTGAGTGCTCTGACTGCTGTGCTCTGGATTAAGTCCAAAGCAGATCATGAAGAGTTACAAAGGTACCTCACAAAACTGGGTGACTGGGCAACAAAATGGCAAATGAAATTTAATGTTGATAAATGCAAAATAATGCACCTTCAAAAATGTAATCCCAACTATGCATACAAAACAATGGGGTCTATATTAGCTGTTATCACTCAAGAAAGAGATCTTGGAGTCATTGTGGTAGGTCTCTGAAAACTTCTGCTCAATGTGCAGTGGCAGTCAAAAAAGCTAACAGAATATTAGGAACCATTAGGGAAGGGATAGATAATAAGACAGAAAACATTACAATGCCACTATATCAATGCATTGTATGCCCACACCTTGTATATGGCATGCAGATCTGTTCACCCCATCTCAAGAAAGATGTATTAGAATTGGAAAAGGTACAGAGAAGGGCAACAAAAATGATTAGGGATATGGAACAACTTTCCTATGAGGAGAGATTATAAAGATTGGGACATTTCAGCTTCAGGAAAAGAGACAGCTAAGAGGTCTAAAAAATCTTGACTGGTGTGGAAAAAGTGAATAAGAAAATGTTATTTACTCCTTCACATAATACAAGAACCAAGGATAACCCAATGAAATTAGTAGACAGCAGGTTTAAAACAAAAAAAGGAAATATTACTTCACAGAACACACAGTCAGCCTGTGGAAATTGTTGCCAGGAGATGTCGTAAAGGCCAAAACTATAAGAGAGTTCAAAAAAGGCCTAGATAAGTTCATGGAGAACAGGTCCAGGAATGGCAATTAGCCTAGATATTCAGGGCACCCCATTCTCTGGGTGTCCCTAGTCTCCGTTGCCAGAAACTAGGAGTGGATAACAAGGGGTGGATCACATGCCTGTTCTATTCATTTCCTCTGAAGCACATGGCATTGGCCACTCTGGGCTAAATAGACCACTGGTCTGACCCAGTATGGATGTTCTTATGTTTATGTTCTTATGGATATACTGACTGGGAGCTCCTCAGTCTGTACTGTTCAAGCTGCTGCACTCCAGATAAATAATTAAAGAGTCATTTGGGCCAATGAAAGAGCATACAAGTCTGGTGGTTAGAGCTGAAACCCTGGTTACATTCCTCCTACATCTTGCTAAAATTGCATGGGCACCTAACTCCAGAAAAATGGTTGACGCTGAGAATTACTAGCAGAGATAGGTGCCTATTTCCATGAGAGAGGAGAGGGGCTCAGCAGGTATCCCCATTGGCTAGCTTAGGCAGCTCCCTTCATAGCAGGCTGATTTTGTGAATCACACTGTAAGATGACTCTCTCTCCCCATTCATTGTATTGGAAGCCTGTGGATATTCCTGCACAGCTCTCTGGGAGCCAGGAACAACCCTCCCTGCCCAGGTCGATAACTTGGGCTTATAGGGGTCACACTAGCACTCTAAAAATAGCTGTGTAGCCAGTGCTTTGGAGTTGTGGCTTGGACTGGAGGTTGAGCTCTGAGGCCTGGGGAGAGGGTGGGCTAGTGCGACCCTGCTAGTCTGAGTCTGTCAACTCAGGTGGGAGGCTTGCTTCCATGGGCTTCAGAATCCTGCATAGATGTACCCTACATGCCAAACTCAGGCTTTGTGAATCACAGTGATTTTTTTAGGCACATAAAAGTTAGATGCTATGACACTCAGCATCATCATGCCAAACTCCTTTGGTGCATCCAAGTCATAGCTTATAAAAGTGTAATTCTAAAGATATATTGCTCACTACTAATCCTAAACTAGCTCCTAAGTGTCTAGGGAAGGTAATGTCTGTAAAATAAATATTTCTGAAGCTGTTGTGGTTTTTCCTACTTGGCAGGAACATCCATGATCCTGTTGCCTTCTCCTTGTTCTTCCCTGTCACTCCCTGTTTTTGTTTTTGTTATGTATTCATCTCCATGTTCTTCACTTAAATTGTCATTTCTTTGGAGCAGGCCTTTCTGTTTTCTTAATGGTCATGCCATGTACACAATATATCTGTAGCATACGGTGATGTGCAAATACTATATAAAAATAACTGCTGCTGGCATATAAGGGACAATTTTGCTAGCAAAATGAATAAACAAATTGCAAGAGAGAAACTGGTAATGAAGCTCCAGTAGTTTGATCAGTCAACCAAAGCACAAATCCTCAACAACTGAAATGGACTGGTTATCAAGGACTGACATTTCTCTTTATTGTTGGAAATTGATTTTCCACAGCCTCCTCTGAGCTCCACACTCATCCATAATTAGCTGTGATGTACCTGTTGGGGGCTGGATTTCAGCTGGAAATACATGATGCTCTCGGTTAACCCTTTGTTGAGTATCTGAGTAAATACAGGGTGCCTGATTTTCACCTGCTTTCTCACAGAGATGTGGTAGAGACTCATTGTCTACAGAGAGACTGTGGCTTTGCATAACTTCCAGGCTTTTGCTAGTTTAGTGACACACACTGAGAAAAACTCTCCTGCTATGGTTTGCTCCAGATTGCTGCCCTAACAAAACGGGGGGGGGGGAGGGGAAGGAGTGGGGAGGAGCACTCGCCATATTGCCATATTGGTTGTTTGAGATGCTGAATGTCCAAATATGTGACCTGATACTGGATCCAACATGTCATCTGGCCATCACATGGTTATCCAGTATCTTTATTCTGATTAGCATGTTGTCTGAGAGATCCTAGTCACCCTCTTTAATGACGGATTTGCGTACAAATGGACTATGAATCAGGGATCTCATCACCTCCCTACATTGTAGTAATCTATAAGCCATTTTGCTGAATAGTGGGATAAATTGGAACAAGAGAGCTGATAGCCTGTCTGAATGTCTGTGAATATTCTAGCTGCTCACCCAAATAAAGCTTGAGCCTGAGGGGTCTGTGGTGAGGAAGAATGATAAGAACAACAAATCCCATTTTTTGGCACAGTCATTTTGGTATATACAGTATGTTTCCTTTTCTTGTCTAAATTTTGTAATATACATACATGCATGGGCCTCCTGGTGTATGCTTTTAATTAAATGACGATTATAATAAAAAAAATTCCTCTGGAAAGATGTCTGTCTCTGTGAGATTTAATGACAATTTATTATTCCCATCACAACTAAACAACACTCTAGACTGAAAACAGGTACTTTTGATATAGCCATGGGTTTCATATGTGATACTGAATTACTTTCTTGGAAGTTATACATATGCATAAACCCTGCACAAATACCAATATGCAATAATGACACAGGTTTCCTCTCTATTCTTGATTTTATGTGTATAATATTATCATCAATATGAATATAATTCTGAGTGCCAGCTGAGAAACAGAAGGAAGATCTGAGAGTTGGGCCAAATTCTGGGGTGAATTATTCATTGACAGTGACATCTGCAAAGTGTATAGTTTAATGTAAAACATACAGCAAGTAAATAAATTATTCCTTTTAGATATATTAAATTCCTTATATGGAATAGATACTACATTCCCTGATTTTAAAAAAAAAAGTAGATGTGAAATGGGAAGAGACTGTTTGCAATTTTCTGAGATCATGAGAAACTGATGAGCCAATTGGTTATTTCTACTCACTTGCTTATTTCTCAATTAATGCTCCTGTAACATAAAGAATAAACAAGGGTTGCTCTGCTTGTTGCTTAATTATCCATAACAAAACTTTGTGAAATGTGGTACCTCAGAAATTGAAGGTACCATAGTTGTATGCAAGTGCCTGCCAATAACAATATGAAAAGCTTCATAGGCCTGCCAAGACCGCTTCTCAGTGAAGCTGAGGCTTCTCCAAGTTATATGAAGCATTTCCTGCATATGGGTTCCACTTTTTCCTTCAACACAGCTTGAAAAAGAGATTTATCATACCCAGCTATCTTCTCTTCAGACGGCAGTCTTGCTTCTGGGGTTGCTTCTGGGAAAGCTTGAATAATTACGGTAAATCTGTGTGCTGTCGGATAAGGACGTTTCGGAACTATTTTTTTCCTTTTATCACAGTGCTATGTTGCAGCCAAGTGCTGCAGTCAGACAACATATTATAATCTATATCACACTGATTTCCCACAAGCTGCATGAGATGACAGGAAACTTTTGTATAGTGTCTTATATACTTAGGGATAGATTGTGGCTTGGTTTGCCTGTACGTGTGTATATAAGGGAGTCAGGCACAATAAGACTCCCCTTAAGTACCAGTGCAAGCTAGTTGGATTATGGGTCCAGCTATGCAGGAATAAGTGAAGCTACTTTCCTGTTCACTCCCTCCTCAGAGTAGGTGGGCATGGCTGGGAATGCGTAGAGGCATGGCTCCACTCTGTTGCTCACTGACCAGAGTGGCTGACCCAGCATTGAGCAGAGAGTAATTTGATCCCAATATAGGCTAGCAGGGAAAATTACTAGCACTTGGGAAACAGTGAGGAAAGTGTGCCTCAGAGAATTATTCCTGAGTGACTGTGCTTCCTAGGGCTATTCCTGAGTTGGTGCCACTTATGCACCACCCCTTGCTCAAGGGAACGTCTAAAGCTAAAATCTCGCTCTTACAGGACAACGATTATGGGCAGGCTTTTCAAAACTGCATGCAAAATTGGCCAATTTGCCTACAGAAACATGCACATGATTTTTGTGAATGTATTTGTGCATGCATAGTTCTGAAAATGTTGCTCTGTATGTTATGTATATATGGTTTATATGTGAAGATAAGTACATAAAGATCATTTCTCTGTAAATATACAGTTAGAGATGTGTATTTATATACAAATACTTTAAATCCTCATTGGCTGTAAATATTTCCTCCCACAGTTATGTTTTTCAGAAAGTCTTTTTTATTCTAAACAAACATTCACCATGCAACTAAAGCAACAGTAACTTTAATTCCAACTTGGCATAGAAATGTTCACTGTTTTCTTAGATTAAACTCCTTTCTCCAGCTGTATCTATTTTAAGGGCCTGATCAACTACACACTTGGCTCTCATGCTTCCTTAGCGTAATGAAAACTTGAGGAATGCACATAGTTTATGCAGCAATGAAAAAAGAGCAGAGACCGTAGTCTTACCCAGAGTCCAAGAGCCTCCCAAAATTCAGAATTAAATTAGCTCAAAGTATTTCTCATTAGCTCCTAAGTGTCTAGAGTGGATAATGTCTATAAAATAAATATTTCTGAAGCTATTGTGGTTTTCCCTAGTTACTAGGCCCGTGGGTGACAATTTGATCATGATCCCAATTCAGCAAGGTACTTAAACACATGCCTAACTTTAAGACTGGGTGACTGTGCACTGTTTTAAAGTGAGGCACATACTTCAATATCTTGTTGAATTGGGGACTATGTTCAGATCACAATGACTGAAACTGAGATTCAGTCTGTGTTACATGCAATAAAAAATAATACTTGCTGAGAAGAACTACGGTCCATCACGTAGCAAGTGAGAAAAGAATGATTACAAATCACATTGAGGCTTTCTAAGCAAACAATCCCCCTTTGTAATACTGTTTTCAATATGTTACGTATGTAGCTTCCAAATACTTTATACTATATTATTTGTTCATTAATAGCATTTGTTGAGGCCATTAGTGCATGTGAAGCCGTACAGTACATACAGGGAGACAGAGCCAATCGAAAAAAACTGTCTAAATGCAGTTAGCTTAATTGACAGAATATATGGGCAGTAGGATATGAGATAAGAGGTACTTGTTTTAAAACTATTTATTTTGAGAGTGAAAAGCAGGTTTCTCAAGCTTTCCCTACTAATGATATAGCAGAGTAGCAGGTGATAATGAGTGATATTTCTACAGGTGGTAATAGAGCACATGGTAATTCAAAAGGGAGCTTGGAAAACAATACATTAGTGAGCTTCAGTTCCATCCTTTCTAAGGGTATGGTTACACTTACAAAATTATAGCGCTATTGCTTATAGCGCTCGCCTTATACAGCAATAATAATAGCGCTATTGTATGTCCACACTGAGCTGCTCCAGCGCTATAGCATGGCCACATTTGCGGCACTTAATACGGCATTAAGAGCAGCGCATTAGGGCATGTATCCCACAGTACACCTCTTCCTGATCTGGCGCAATGGCTTGTGGTAGGGGGGGCGTCACTTGCGGGGCATTCTATATCCTGTTTGAACTACCCATGATGCTTTTTGGCATATCCCAGCAATCCCTGTGTTTCCTTCCACCTCCGGCGCCATCTTTCAAGGGTTTCAGCAAGGCACGCTCCGTCTTCCATTGTCGAGTGCTGCAATGAATCCAGAACTGCTGAGGGACATGCTGACGACTGTCGCCAGCACATCTCTGTGTGCAGTGGAGTTATTCCTTGACATGCAGGATGACAGTAATGATTCTGAAGACGAGATCGAAGCGGTGAATGCATTCGACACAAAGCTTCTTGTCTCATTAACGGACATGCTCACGGCTGTTGAACGCCGCTTCTGGGCACGGGAAACGAGCACAGAGTGGTGGGATCGCATCGTCATGCAAGTCTGGGACGACGAGCAGTGGCTGCAAAACTTTCGAATGAGAAAAGCCACTTTCATGGGACTGTGTGCTGAACTCGCCCCTGCCCTGCGGCGCAAGGACACCAGACTGAGAGCTGCCCTCCCGGTGGAGAAGCGGGTGGCTATCGCGATCTGGAAGCTGGCTACCCCAGACAGCTACCGATCGGTGGCCAACCAGTTTGGGGTTGGAAAGTCGACCGTTGGAGTTGTGCTGATGCAAGTGTGCAGGGCCATTAATCGCATCCTGCTACGAAAAATCGTGACTCTGGATAACGTGCATGACATCGTGGCTGGCTTTGAAGAAATGGGTTTCCCTAACTGTGGTGGGGCGATAGATGGGACCCATATACCCATTCTCGCGCCCGCCCACCTAGCTGAGGAGTACGTTAACCGAAAGGGGTACTTCTCCATGGTTCTCCAGGCGCTTGTGGATCACCGTGGGCGTTTTACTGACATTAACGCTGGCTGGTCTGGAAAGGTGCATGACGCACGCATCTTCCGCAACACCGGCCTGTTCATGAAGCTGCAAGCCGGGACTTTTTTCCCAGACCAGAGGATCCCCGTGGGGGAAGTGGAAATGCCCATAGTGATTCTTGGTGACCCTGCTTACCCTTTAATGCCCTGGCTCATGAAACCGTACACAGGGAGCCTGGACAGCAGTCAGGAAAGGTTCAACTACAGGCTTAGCCGTTGTCGAATGACTGTGGAGTGTGCTTTTGGGCGTCTCAAGGCACGCTGGCGCTGTCTTTATGGGAGGCTAGATTTGGCCGAGGGTAGTATCTCCGCGGTTATTTCCGCATGCTGTGCCCTACATAATCTTTGTGAGCGGAAGGGCGAAGGCTTCACTCAGGCATGGTCCTCTGAGGTTCAACGCCTGGAGGCCACATATGCCCAGCCAGAGAGCAGGGTTCATGGAGGGGACCAGCGCGAGGCTGTTAGGATCAGGGAAGCCTTGAGGGAGCATTTTGAGGCTGAAAGCCAGTTCTAAAGTGAGGTGCAGATGGAGGGAGGGAGGGAAGGAGGGAGCATTCTTTTAACAGGAACAGGCATTTGCTTTTCTGTAACCTGTAATAATGTATGTACACTTAATAAAAAAACCTCATTTATTAAGAAGACAATTCATTTATTGAACAGGTACTTCGGTTGCTGAAAGAAAATATTGTGATGCATGTGAGGGGGAAGGCAGGGGAGGTGCAATGGGGGTGTCGTGGGGTCAGTCAGAGATCGGAGTATGTCCGGGTCTCTGAGTCTCCAGTGCCCTCACAGTGGCCATGTCCCCCGAACCCCATTTGCGGTGGCCAGTAAGGCATGTTATTAGGGGTAGACTGCAGTGGATAATGGTCTGGGGTCTGGGGGTTGTTCGGTGAAGACAGAGGGGTTGGAGGCAGCTGTGGATGGTGATAACCATTTGGCTGATGATAGTGGCCTGGAGGGTACAGAGGCAAAGAAGGGGAAGGGAGTTGGGGCAAACGATAATTGGGGTGGTGGGTGCGGAGCTTCTCCTCCTGAAGGGTGACAAGCCGCTGCATAGTCTGCAATTGAAGCTGCAGTAATGAGAGCAGCTTGTCGGTGCTTTTCCGGCGGTGAATCGCGTTCTCCTTCCGCGCCTTCTCCCTCAACTTGCTCTCATTCTCCCTCCACCTCTGTGCAACTCGATTCTCCGTTACAGCCTGTTGCATTACTTGCTGTACAAGATCCTCTTTGCTCCTTCGTGGCCGCTTCCTCAGTCACCTGAGCCTCTCAGCTGTTGATAAGAGCGATGGCGAAGGGGTGAAGGACGACCCTTCTAAAATAAAAAGATACATTTCACAGTGGTTCCCTTGTAAAGAGCAGACATGCCTATCATTCCCCCACATTCCCCGTTTGCCTGTCCCGCAGACAGCACAGATACAGCAACGGAGCCCCTGCCATGGTGAGTGGACTCCAGAGGCAAGGGAAATGATTTTTTCCCTGCCCTGGAAAGCTGTGGCGGGGGAGGGGGTGGGGAGTGCCGGTACGTTGCAGGAGCCACAGTGTGAGCAGCAGGCAGGGGGAAGGATTTCTTCCCTGCCCTGAAAAGCTGTGGCGGGGGTGGGGGTGTGTGTGCAGTGCCGGGAAGTGGCAGGAGCCCTACTCTGAACACTGTTCCAACATTCTCCGTAGGTGTTTGTCCTGGAAGATATCTCGTTGCTTCGAGTCACTGAGGAGCAAAGGGAAGGGATTTTATTAAGATGCGGCTTCCGCCCAGGGCCATATGCAGCGTGCCTATGTGCAGCAATGCTCCCCCCACCCATTGTAGCACAGTGGCAGGGACTAGTGACCGTGACCGGGACGGGGACCACGCTGGCTCTCCCGGGAAACCTGCGCAGGCACATTGCAAGTGCTCTTATTGAGACCTTTGAAGAGATTACTGATGATGACTACCGCGAGGTGATAGACTACATCAATGCACTATTCCACATGTAGGCAAGCATGCAAGCATCCCCTTCCACCCCAAGCTGCCTGCCTTCCCCATAGAAAAGCAGCTTTACCGCCGCAATGCACTGCTGAGCTGGCCCCTACAACCGCCGGACGCTGTGGCTGGCCGCCCTCCTCCTGGCTTTAGAGGAGAGCTCCTGGCTGCATGCCCCTCTGCCCTCCTCCTGGCTTGAACAGAGCACCAGGTGGAATGCCCCCCTCATCCCTTTCCACCCCAAGCTGCCAGCCTTCCCCATAGAAAAGCAGCTTTACCTCCGCAATCCGCTGCTGAGCTGGCCCCTGCAACCGCCGGACGCTGTGGCTGGCTGCCCTCCTGGGTTGAGAAGAGCTCCTGGCTGCATGCGTCCAGGGACTCCTCCGTGCCCTGGATCGCTGCTGCCTCGTCCTCCTCCTCCTCCTCTTCTTCATCCTCCTGCTCTTCGTCCTCCTCCTCACCCCCTCCTTCACTGGTGGGCTGGGAAGTGTCCGTGGTGGTCGATGGAGTGACCGTGGGATCACCACCAAGTATCGCGTGCAGCTCCTTATAAAATCTGCAAGTCACCGGGGCTGCCCCTGAGCTGCCGTTTGCCTCGCGGGCTTTGCGATACGCATTCCTAAGCTCCTTTACCTTAACACGGCACTGCAGAGTGTCCCGCTCATGGCCTCTTTCCGCCAACGCCCGTGATATCTGCCCATAGGTGTCAAAATTCCTGCGGCTAGACCGCAGCTGAGACTGAACAGCCTCTTCCCCCCAGCAGCTGATGAGGTCCAGCACCTCACTATTGCTCCATGCTGGGGATCGCCTATTGCGAGGAGGCATGGCACGTGGAGTCATGATGATCAATCTGAATGATCACCTGCAACGATTCCCTGAGACCACGCCACGCAATCAATCAGATCAATGAGAATGATCACTTGCAAGGATTCCCTGAGAGCACGCCACGCTTGGCTGGAGCAAACAGGAAGGGGATTTTCAAATTTCCCTGGAACTTTAAAGGGCGGGTCTGACGTGTGGTCACCTGAGGACAGGACAAAAGAGTTTGGAAGTGATGACCAGAGTGGCTCGAACGGGAATTATGGGACAGGCTGGAGGCCAATTAATACGCAGTGGGTGTCCACATTCTTCCTGTAGCGCTACAGCAGGTGCGCTACAGCCCTTATTCCCCATGAGGAGGTGGATTAATAATAGCGCTATAACTCCGCGGTTATAGCGCTATTAGTGCCTTGCCAGTGTGGACGGAGAGTAGGTTATAGCGCTCGTAGGGGCTTTATAGCGCTATAAAGTGCCAGTGTAACCATGGCCTAACAGGCTAGCCTGCTAAATAGTTTGAGGTCAGGATTAGGTTCAGTCATGCAGTCATTAGGTTCAGCTGTGGAAGTGGATTGGGAACCTTTTCATCACAGATCTACACTGTGACATTTGCACTTCTGCAAAGCAATTGCAAATTGGCTGTAAAAAGCTACCACTCTGCTTTGGTGGAATTTTACACCTACTTCACAATTCTTTTACACAAATGAACGTAGTGCAAGGCTGTGGAACAATCAGGCTGCTCACCTGTATGGTATGTTCTATTTTAGACGTCAGGAGAATTAATTTTGTTGGACTTAGCCAATCTTTGCTTGCTTTATCCATCTCTCTAGCTCAGGGATAGGCAATCTTTGGCATGCGGCCCATCAGGGAAAGCAGCTGGTGGGCCAGGATGGTTTGTTTACCTGTAGTATCCGCAGGTTCGGCTGATCACAGCTCCCACTGTTCGCTGTTCTAGGCCAACACTGGCGGTGGGAAGTGGCATGAGCTGAGGGATGTGCTGGCTGCCACTTCCTCCAGCCCCCATTAGCCTGGAATGGCAAACCACAGCCAGTGGGAGCTGTGATCGGCTGAACCTGAGGACGCTGCAGATAAACAAACTGCCCCGGCCCACCAGCAGATTTCCCTGACAGGCCGCATGCCAAAGGTTGCTGATCCCTGCTCTAGCTAGTTATCCAAAATATGTGGGTGGCACCAAGCCTTTTAACAAGGATCGGCAATCTTGGCACACGGTCCCCCATGGTAAGTACCCTTGGAGGGCCTGGCCGGTTTGTTTACCTGCTCCCACTGTTCACTGTTCCAGGCCAACAGTGGCTGTGGGAAGTGGTGTGAGCTGAGGAAAGTGCTGGCCGCCGCTTTCTGCAGTCTCCATTGGACCGGTGCGGCGAACTGCAGCCAGTGGGAGCTACGATCAGCCGAACCAGCGGATGCACCAGGTAAACAAACCATCCGGGCCCACCAAGGTGCTGATCCCTGCCCTATAAAATGATAGATGAAACAGACAACATTGGTTTTGTCTTGGGCTTTTTGTTTGTTTGTTAGTCTTGGGCAGTGTGCATGTGAGAGAGGGTACAATTTGGTTTGGAAGAATCGTCAGTAGAAAAGAGAAAATGGAAAAAAAATCTGTTTCTGATTAAGCTAAATAGATATCTTTCTGTAATCTATATGAGAATAGAAGCAAAGCATTCATTTAGATTAGGAACGTCTTAGCATTGCAGCTGATTGTCATTTCCCAAATTTTGAGTTTTTGACAACATTTTGAAATGACAGTTCAGTTTTGACCAACATCTCCCTCCTTCTTTCTTCATCCCTCCAAAATGAACATCTTTACAGAAGCTTTTGTGAAAAATATTTGCATTTTTCTACAAGCTATAGAGTTCAATACCTCTTATAATCAACATTTTTGACATTTCCAAATGTTTACATTTTCCCATTTATTAATGTGTTGCCTTTTTCTTGCAGTCCGCCTCACTACTTCATCATTGCAACATTTTACCTACAACTGGGAAAGCAGGTTAGCAGCTTTCTCTCCAGTGTGGTTCCAGGCACAGCTACCTATGGTGCCATTTGGTTAGCACAGTCCTTCCTGCAGACTAATATTACCATGCGCTGAGATTTGATGCACTCCACTGTATTTGTACATCAAGCAAGTCTGCAACTCAGTCATTTGATTATGCAAGTTAATACTGTACATTTTAGTGCTGATGTAATGAGCTTACTACTGATTCAGTTGGAACCTTCACACCCTGTCCTTATCCTCAAGGAAAACAATAAACTACTGCCTGTATATAGATGGACACTTTAAAAAGAAATTTGTCTAGAGAAAGCCAGGAATCTTACCCTTCACCAAACAGTTGTTTTTTTCAGATGAGACATCACCTCATCTGTGTGCAGATAAATCTTGAAAAAGCTGTTCTTGAGAGATCACCTATCTCTTCCTCACGACAATTACCATATACCGCCTGACCTTGCCCTCCACTTGTGACCTTCACTCACCATTGTTGTCCACCGGCTCATCACTCCCTTCCATCCATGCCAAGGGGCGGGGGGAGGAGGGGTTGGCTGCTGGTAAAGGCCTTGACAAAGCAACACATATAATTTTGGATATGGTGGCAGCCTGTACTGTCAGCAACTCCAAAGAGGGAGTGTTTTGGGATGGTGAGCTGGCGCTTCTATGAAGAAGCTGGCAGGAGAGGGAGACCTTTAGGCCTTCTCCCAGATGCCAGAAAAGGTGAGTCATAGCTTGAGGTTCAGTGACGAGGCCTCAGGCCCAAAATTCTCAAGCTGAAATTGGTCTTTTCTATGATATGGATTCAAGACAGATCCTGACCTGGCCTTCCTGATTCAAATATCCCTGAAGTACAGAAGTATTCAAATCTAGAGTTATGGCTTATCTCTACTGGAAACTAACTAGTATTTTGACCTAAAGCTTAAATGTAGCAGCCATGAAAATGCATCACTTTATGTATTATGCTAATATGATTTTATTCTATTTTCAGTCCAATCTCCATATTTTTTACTTTATATAATAAAATAATAATTTAGTTACAGATCTTCATATGTTGAGTCTTTCATTCAAAGATCCTAAAGCAGGTGACAGACTTTGCAAACTATGTGAATATCCTACAGTCCTTATTCAGGCATATCTCCAGTGGGATGCAGTGGGAATTTACCTTCGTAAGGACTTTCTATATAGCCCTGTAGATTCAGGGATCAGAGAACCCAACACTGAATTCAGCCATCTTTTGGTTAGATGGCAGTAGCCTTTAAGCAGCTCACAGACATGCCATTCAACAAATGAGTCAAAATGAAGTATCTGATGTTTGTCTCAAATTCTGGGGAAGTTTTATGCAGGCATAATATATTGCTAGTTTCGAATGTAGTAGAACAATCCACTTGCAGATGTGGCTTAAGATTTTCAATGATCACAGGTGGTCGGCATTTTAGTTAAAATGTAATCTAAAAAAAGCAACCTCCAACAGTCTGGTGCCCCCTCAAGCCGTGTTGGGAAATGACTCATTTCTGATTCAGGAGGAAGGCTCCTACAAACTGTATCACCAGTGCCACTTCCTGTGGCACTTACATTTTGCTTGGTAGCTATCCACCAAATCCAAAACAGTTTGAAAATGAAGAATAGAAGCTGAGATATACTGTGTTGTATGTGATATTAATTCAGTCTTCTACCTTTCTCTGACATCTGACAATTACACAATTAGTATAATGAAGAAGCATTACAATCATGATATCTACTCAAACTGCAGGCAATATTGCATCAGAAATTCTCTTTAATGGCATGTGTTATGCAGGATTTCAGACTAGATAATCATGATGGCCTCTTCTAGTCCTAACAACTATGAATGTATAAATAATTGGCTGTTACCCTTCACTTACAATGCCCTCAAACCATTGCTTTCAATTTGATAAAGATAGATTGCTTCTTGAACTTGGCTTTTAGAGATTGTGTAAAGGAGGTAAAATTAATCTACAGTTTTTTAAAGACAAAAGTTGCCTCTAATGAGCTGATTTGAGGAATGGTTAAATGGTTTATAGACAAAAGTTGCCTCTGATGAGCTGATTTGAGGAATGGTTAAATTACATTATTAACTTGTACTGTGCTAACCTAATGCAAATATTCTACTGGATTGCATTAACTTAATAAAAACTTGTCACTGTAATGTTAGGCAGCTACAAATGTTCTAAATCCCAGTTAAAATGGAAATAGATGCAATTATGTGAAGTTCCACATATCATAAAAAGAGAAGCACTTAAAAGCATCTAGTATTATTAGGTTGGATTTCCCAGAAGAAGAAAGACTACTCTGAACATAAAATCCCTTTATTTTTTATCCCTTTAAATCCATCTTTGTGTTATAAATTTCCTGATTTTCAAGAAAACCCTTTCCCATGTTGGAGCTGTGCAGTCTGTTATAAATATTTCAGTTAGTACAACTGCATATAGTCTCTGCCTGATACAGTCACTACTAACTCTAGTTCAGACATTTAGACAACGTAAGACATGATGTACCTCCAATATTTTCATGTGTAGTGGGAATATCATTAAGGGTGTGACTCTTTCTCTGGGGCAGGGTAATTTACATGGATTTTCAGCAACATTAAAAAATTCATAAAACGGTTGCAGAGCATCAGAGACCATGGATATAGCATGAATAAGAATCAGATAATTTCAGACATATCCCCATATCTCTGGTAAGTTTGGGTAGGGTTCAAAATCTCCTCAGACTATTAAAAATCAGATTTCCTAAATATCCAAATTAGACACCATAGCCTCATCTTTACAATTCTCAGTGTCTCGGTACAGTCATTTCACAAGGGTATTAGTGGAGCTTTATTGTCTTCTTCACCTGTATTCTGTCATGAGGATTCTTCTATTGCCATAAACCTGTCTGTGGATATTTATCTGAAATTGACAAGGAAGTTCCATGTCATCATTGTCACCTGCAGGTTGGCGGTCCCATTATAGTACTACCCCTACCTGAAACAAACAAAAATGTACCTTAAACCTCAATAAAACGTTTATTTATATGCTTGGCCAAATTCAGTTTGCCTGGCCTTTGAAAATCTACATCTGTTCTATATGCAATTTGTATTTCCATTTGTTACACAGATGTGTAACAAGACAAATACCTGTCCAGGCTTACATGTGATTCAGAAATGCATATGTTGGTCATACTAGTGGAAAGAGGTTAAGGAAAAGACAATAAATCAGCCTACAAATAGTTTCACTTGGAAAGGTCTCGGAGACCAGAGTTATTTTTATCTTAGGATGCTTTTAATTTGAATCAAAAATGCTTTACCACATGTTCCGCCAGAAGTTCAAAAGGATTGGTAACAAACATTTAATCTTTTTTATTCTGAGATTGGCACTAAGCCCTCATCAAAAAGCGTATGCAGTCAAACAGCTTATCTCCACTGAGCTGTTTCCCTTAATGTGTTCCTAATTATAATCCTATATATTGCTCACTGTGGCCGATTGAACAATATGGCAGTAATTTCTTTACAGGCCTCACTGTTCTTTGAACTGTGAGTACAGAGGACTAGAACGGAACCAGATCAATGGGATCTGAGTGCTGGCAAATCAAGCCAGATGCAATCTCTGGAGAATACATTTCCAGCTGTTCTCCAGAAAGGAACTTCAGCAGCCAGCTGGGAACTTTGCTACCCCTTACAAAATATACCTAAGTAGCTGTATGAAAGGTGTAACCATTGTTATCTCTGTTGGATTCTGTATGGAAGTTGTCCTATACCCCATAGAATGGGGAAAATATTCACAGCAGGGCAGCTGGGTAGAAACAAGGCCAAGTATAGAGGTATTTTTCACTGCTGGAATTTGTTAACCCTAATGAGAAGTTTCTAAAGGATTATTTAAGATCTGTTTCATGCAAATGCTTCCATAACCTGAATACCATAATTTAAAGGTGAACAGGAAAAAATGAGATATTACTATTTCTTTGTTCTTTTTTTTTTTACTGTAAAGAAAGTCTGAGGGATTCATGTTTATTTTGTTTTTAATTCTTTTAAAATTAGGAATTCAGATGCTCTCTATTCTCTTTTTCCTGAATGACTAAATGATTAAATGGGCAGAGACGATTATGACATCACAGATATCAAGCAAATGACATTGGTTATGGTAATTGATATATTTATTCACGGTTTAAAGCACTGTGTTTTTCATTTGTTTGTTATCACATATTTAACAAAAACACCATAAAAATACTCAGGATAACTTTGCTAAAGATCCAGTATCCTGCCCTTTCAATAAAAGTTTCTTTGAAGGTCACTTTCATGACATTTGTACAATTTGTGTAAGATGATGTTTTGCAAACCTTACCACAGATACACTTAAGCCAGAGGTGAGCATACTATCGCCTGTGGGCCACATCCAGCCCGCGGGACCATCCTGGCCAGCCTTTGAGCTTCCGTCCGGAAAGGCTAGCCTCCGGCCCCTCCCTCACTGTCCCACATACCCCGCAGCTGACTCCAGGTAGGCTCTGGCTGGGTGGCGCGGCTGCAAGCTCCTGCCGCTCTAAGCGGCATGGTAAGGAGGCAGGGGGTTGGATAGGGCAGGAGGTTCCGGGGAGCAGTCAGGGCACAGGGACCAGGGGATGGTTGGATGGGGCCGAGGTTCTGGGGGCGGGATGGTCAGGAGATGGGGAATAGGCGGGGGGGATAGGTGTGGGAGTCCAAGTGAGCTTGCCAGGGATGTATATAGGGGTTGGGAAAGTCAGGGGACAGGGAGCAGGGGGGGGTTGGATAGGGAGTGGAGTCCTGGGAGTGGTTAGGGGTGGGGTGACTGGGAAGGGGGATCAGGAGACAAGAAGCAGGGGGGTTTGGATTGGTCGGGAGTTCTTAGGGTTCAGTCAGCGGGCAGGAAATGGGAGGGGGCACATAGGAGGTGGGGACCAGGCTGTTTGGGGAGGCACAGACTTCCCTACTTGGCCCTCCATACAGTTTCACACCCTGATGTGGCCCTTGGGCCAAAAAGATTGCCCACTCCTCACTTAAGCTGAAATTACCAAGCATGGATGGCCCATGCAAAGCATTTTGTATCACTTAAGGCTCAAAATGGGGGCACACAGTGCAACAAGATGACTGATGCATCAATGTGTTCCCAGCTTGCTACATGGCGAGAGGCCCAGCACAAGCTTTAGGAAAGCTGGGGAAAGAGGTGGACACTGTGCTACATGGCTCTAGCAACTCCCAAATCCCATGTAGGAATTTCAGAGTCGCAGTGACCACTGTTCTAACCCAGAGGTTGAAATAACAGCCCTGGAGAGGCTGCTCTGTAGACCTGTTAGTTGCCTGCATCTGAGGGGTTGGAAGGAATGACATCTCACACCCCACATGTTCCAATCCTAAGGTTCTTTTAAAAAAAATTCTTGGGCATTGGCAGCTATTTGGGGGTGGGGAGTTGAATCTGCAAAGTGGATCTTGCAGAGGGGTGATGCCAAGGTTCTAGTAGTGGAACAGCTTCAGGGGATGCCTGAGGGGCCTTGTCCATCATGGAAAGAGCTTCACTGTTGGTCCTGCATCAACCACCACAGAAGCAGTGTGTTGTGTTTAATTTAGATTGCATAAAGGACCCAAAGGTGTTAAACTGTTAAACCTAAAACTGTCCAACATTAAACAGTTTTAAACAAGGATTGGGGTTTGGTCTACACCAGGGACTGGCAACCTTTGGCACGTGGCCTGTCAGGGAAATCTGTTGGTTTGTTTTCCTGCAGCGTTCACAGGTTTGGCCAATCGCAGCTCCCACTGGCTGCGGTTCACCGTTCCATGCCAATGGGGACTTCAGGAAGCGGCAGCCAACACATCCCCGCTTCCAGCCAGTGGATTTCCCTGATGGGCTGCATGTCAAAAGTTGCCAATCCCTGGTCTACACACACCTCATCCTGCTTAGTTCCAGGGCAGACACATGAAGAAATTCATGCTAACGTTTTGAGATTTATTGGTTAGGTGCACAAGAAGAAAAGAGCTAAACGATGTTCTAAAGCACTTTAAAATTGAATTGGAATGATTATGCCCAACTAAATTTGTTAGTCTCTAAGGTGACACAAGGTCTCCCCTTTATTTTTATACAGAACAAACTTAACTAAAGCCTATCAAACTTTTAATGGGAGGGTATCCACTGGTGCCTGCTATTTTGTGGGACAATCTTTTTGGTGGGAAGGAAAAGGTTAATTTTGTTGCTCAGCTCTGCGATGCTAAGAATGGTCACTTTTCCTGCTTTTAACAAAGATACAGATATGAGCGGGAAGACAGACAAGGTAGGGAAAATATAACTTTTGATGCTCTAGGTGGCAGGTCAGTCAGACAGATGATTTGGGTTGGCAGGTTAGCCACAACCATTGATGTCCTGGGCTCTGGTTCCTCTCTTGGTCTGGAACATCATCTAGCTGGTCTGTCTCTCTTCTTTACCGGTCTTTCTCTGGCTTGGCAGAGCTGGCTGGGCTGTCTCTTCTCATTATGTTGGTGCCCTGTAATACAGCTGACCTCAGGATCAGATGAAAAGCAGAGAGACAGACAGACAGGACAGGACGAGCAGAAAAATAGTGGTGTAGAAAGAAACACACAAGGGAAATGGAGACACAGAGAAGAATCTTACATGTCTCTGGCTGGAGTCTGTGCTGATGTGGTGGTGATGGCCAGGTGTCCTTGCAGACAGGCTGAGGTCTGGACTTCACAATCATGTGGCCAGTGGGAACTGAGATCAGCCGAACCCGCGACGCTGCAGGTTAACAAACCTGTCAGCTTCCCCCCAGCCCTTAGTGTAAAAATGGCTCTTTGACCTTTTCAGTTTAACATGCCAACAATCTGGTTCTGTTTTGGTTTAGGTGGAGCCCCTCGCCTCTCTGTGGCATTCTGCTGCAGCCCTCACCACAAGCCACTCTGCCAGCCGTCCCACAAACTGCTCTGCTCTGCCAGCTGCTCCACAATATATCTTCAGGCCCCCCTACTTAACACAGTGATCAGTGATTTCAGCTTATAGTAGGGAAGTCTTAGTGCACGTGCACCACTACACCCAAAGTGAACTCAGCTCAGCAACCTGAAACTAAAGTCCTAATGGAGTCAAACATTAGGCCTGATATTCCACAGTGGAGAGAGGGATAAGAGGTGCAACCAGCATTTAGAGCCCTCAGAAGGCAGCCTATACCACAAGGTATAAACACCACTCCCCCCTCCTTCTCAATTCACTGAGTTTTGTAACCCATACCCCTTGCCTACCAAGTGCTACATAGTTGAGGGTGAGTAATAACATGCTAGATACAGTTCTACTGTACTTGATTCACATAACCAGGATAACAACACTTTATGCATCCTTCCCCAATAACAAAGAGAGTGGGGATCCCACAACAGCCAAAGCGACCATTTGGGCAAACAGTCCCATCATGCTAGGTGGGGTGGGTGAGCCCATGCAAATGAGATTAGCCCCAAAGTCCTTTTCCATCACTCACCACCAGATGTCAGACTCCATTCTGACTCTGCTTACGTGTGTTAATAGATGCACATGAAGTGTTCGGGCTGTTTGATTTTCAGCTGAAGCACTCAGTCAGTGTCAGTGAACACCATGTAAAATCCATGTCCATCCTCAGTGGATGTGTAGCAGTCACATTTGGGATCCCCTGAACCAGCTAGACCAATTCTCTGGGATTGGAATGAGTTGCAGACTACAATAAATGCAGCTTATCCAACTAAAAGTACACTTAGGGCTTGATCCTGCACCTATCGAAATCAATAGTAAAGCTCCCATTGACTTTAATGCTGCAGGGCCAGACTGGGTCACTTGGAAATACACCACATGAGTAAGCTTAGTTCTACTGACTTCAACAAGGCCAGAGACTTCAACTTCACCCTGTGTCACATGTTCACACATGGAAAGTCTCCAGCACTGGCCAAGCCTTGTTCCAGTAATAACTCTCCCCTTCAAGTGACACCATCATAGGACCTAATCACATCAGTCATGCTGTCAGGGTCTCGTTCACCTGCACATCTACCAATATGATATATGCCATCATGTGCCAGCAATGCCCCTCTGCCATATACATTGGCCAGACTGGACAGTCTCTACACAAAAGAATAAATGGACACAAAACTGACATCAGGAATTATAAAATTCAAAAACCAGTAGAACACTTCAATCTCTCTGGTCACTGAGTAACAGACTTAACAGTGGCAATTCTTCCACAAAAAAACTTCAAAAACAGACTCCAACAAGAAACTGCTGAACTGGAATTAATTTGCAAACTGGATACCTTTAAGGTAAGGCTTCAATAGAGACTGGGAGTGGCTGGGTCATTACACAAATTGAATCTATTTCTCTATGTTTACAATCTATTTCCCCATGTTAAGTATCCCCCTACTGTTACTCACACCTTCTTGCCAAGTGCTTGAAATGAGCCATCCTGATTATCACTACAAAAGTTTTTTTTCTCCTGCTGATAATAGCTCACCTTAATTGATTAGTCACTCAAAGTCGGTATGGCAACCTCCACTTTTTCATGTTCTATGTATATTCCTACTGTGTGTTCCACTCTATGCATCTGATGAAGTGAGTTCTAGCCCATGAAAGCTTGTGCCTAAATAAATTTGTTAGTCTCTAAGGTGTCACAAGTATTCCTCGTTCTTTCTGTGGATACAGACTAACACGGCTAATGAAACTTTCCCCACTCTCTTTCTCTCTGGCATGCAGCAGGGAGGAGAGCAGAGCAATCCCCTCATGGCAGCTCCTCTTTGGGAATTCCTGTATTATCCATGCAGCTTAAAAAGGTTAGTCCTGTTTACTGATTGGCTACTGGCACTTGGGCAGTTATTTCTAAAAACACTCAGGGCCAAATTCTCTGCTAACCTAACTCCACTGAAGTCAGTGTAGGTATGCCAGCTGAGAAATGGGCTTTTTTTTCTTTAATATTTACCTCTCCTCTCCTCCCCACTTTTGAAATTGCTCTTAATTTACCTCAAACAAATTCCTATCAAGATGAAAATGTGTATGCTTGATCACAGCCCATAGACAAGCATCTCTGGAAAATTTGAACAAAGTTGTTTCAACCACTTTTAAGTTATTCAAGCACTATCTATATATCACTGTATATGTGATACACACACACAGAGATTTTCAAATAGATACTGATCAGATGCTTCTGAGCACCACATTTTTTGATGTTAAACACTCTGGGTTGAATCAGTAGTTTCAAAATTATAAGCATTTCAAGCCATCTATTTCACACCCAGGCAGTAGCATTTTTCTTTAAGTTTTTTCACAACAGCACTTAAGCTTAAGACAGCTGTTAAACTGACAGTGTTGGCCAAAGTGTTCAGACTTTGGTGCCTAAAACTGACCAACACAATTCTTATTAACCCCCTGACTGAGGAGCCCGATTTTCAGAATTCCTGGGCACCCACAACTTTCTTTGGCTCAGTCTGCTTAGCATCTCTGAAAATCATGCTACTTATTCATATAAGAGCATAAGAATGGCCATACTAGGTCAGGCCAAAGGTCCATCTAGCCCAGTCTCCCATCTTCCAACAGTGGCCAATTCTAGGTAGGGTGACCAGACAGCAAATGTGAAAAATCAGGATGGGAGTGGGGGATAATAGGAGTCTGCAGAAGAAAAAGACCCCAAAATCGGGACTGTCCCTATAAAATCAGGACATCTGGTCACCCTAATTCTAGGTGACCCAGAGGGAATGAACAGAACACGAGATCATCAAGGGATCTGTTGCCCATTCCCAGCTATCAGGGGTTCTTCACTCTCATCTGGCTAGTCCTGCTGCTGTTGCTAATTCAACACTGTATAAAGTAGTAAAAAAGAGGAGGGAGGGAACGGAGATGTTCACAACCTTCCATTTAACAATGCTTTAATACAATGGCTCTCAATCTTTTCCACAATGCCCTCCCAGCCCATCTAGCTGGGACCCTCATCTCTTCTATCAAGATGGGAAGAGGCACTTTGTGATTTCCCCTCCCCTGCTCTAATGTAAATCAGAGTACATGAGCTGGGGCATTTCAAGGTCTCATCTGCACAAGCATTTCCCCAAGTTTCTCATCAGTACACTAGCACCAGTGCAGCAGTAGTGTAGATGGGACACTGTTAGCTACTTGTGTTGTACACCATGTCATACAGAACTACAGTAGACTCTCGATTATCCAGGATGATAGGGAAAAAATTAATCCCGGTTAATAAAATCCTGGATAATCACCATCCATAGGAAATATGGGGAGGGGCGGACGGTTCACCAGCCACCCTGCGCCAGGGGGAGGGGGTTTTGGTTCACTGGCTGCCTGTGCCCTGGTGGCTTTTTTTTTTTTTGTGCTTGGGGTAGCAATAAAGCCAGAGCCGGCCCTGCGAGTTACGCATATTTTATTTTTTTTGACAACCTGGTTAATCCACTTTCTGGTTAACCCAATCCTGGATAATCGAGAGTCTACTGTATTCTAAGGAGGTCCAGCCAGCACAGTGGCTGCAGCACCAGCGGACTGCGCTACGGTCAAATGCACGCTCCAGGAGATTTTGTTGACATGGTAAGTGTGCCACGAAACACTCCTCTCTCAGTCAGCAGAGCACGTGCATGCATCTCTTACTCTGCCTGCCAAAGGAGCAGTTAGCCAGAGTTCGTGTGTATTGGACAGGGGAGAATGACTGAACCAGTGTCTCCTCAGTTCAGGTAGGTTGGATCTAAAACAAACACAAAGGATTCAGCTCAGTTAAAAAGAGGAGTTTTTTAGCTTGGGGGGCGGGTGTGTTAAGAGTTGGCTCTGATTCTCCATCACCGTGTGCCTTGTGGACTCATTTTCACGCATGCAAAATGGATGTCAAACACTGCCATTCTGATCTGGTCATGTTTCACACTCAGTTTGCACAGGGGTAAACGTATGCACAAGGTGCAGGAAGACAAAGAATCTGACACTTTGTGTTTCATTATAGTATGTTGTAATTCTGGTTAAAGTGGTTGGTGTTTTTAAGTGGCTAACTAACCATTTGGGTACCCTGTTTTGCAAATCAAAGCCCTGGCTTAGATGCACTCTGAACCAAATGCTTAACTCGAGGGTGTGATTATTATTCAAACTGTGGTAGCACCCACACTGTGCTAAAAGTGCTTTTCAAACCCAGAGAAAGACAGGATCTTTGTGGTGTGCAATGTAGAACCTATAGCCCTGACCTTGAAATCAGATTTGTACAAGTGGACCCTTCAGACACGGGCAAATCCCCATTGACTTCAGAGAGAAACCATGTCAGGACTGTCTGTGTGTGAATCCAATCGCAGGATTGGGGCCATACAAAGTGAAGGCTCAATTCGGCGTTGCACTGAAGATGAAATTTTAGAGATGCATGGAACTTTAAAGCTTACTGGTCTGATGTAAGTCACATAGTGCTGAACTGTTTTCCTTAATTTAAAAAAACCTGAGAGCTAAATAAAAACTAGTGTTAATGCAACATTAACACTGAAATCTTTACTGAAAAGTCAGCTTAATTCGACCCTTTACTGCATTGTGTGCTTTCATTTTCACTTCTGCAAAGTGCTGTAAATTGTTATCCTTTTATAGCATTTTACACTTTATTTGCGCTTTTTGCACAGATCTAAATGATGCAAATATGGCCCAAGAAAGTTTAAAAAAAGGTTTATTTTATAATTTTAACTTGGCTGTGTGGCACACAGCTATCTAGTCTAGTTTTCCTCTTAGCAAGAGAGTAGTTAAATACTTAGTACTTGTTATGAACGAATTCCATGTTTTATGCCGTAACAAATATAGGGCGCACAAATTGCCTAAGGACTTGTCTACACTACAGACTCTACAGTGCACAGCTATGGGGCTGCAACTATGCTGCTGTAGGGCCTTAGTAGTGGAGTAACTTGCTACAGAAATGGGGTTTTCCATTGCTGTTGTTAATGCACCCCCTGAAGAGGCGGTACCTAGGTTGATGGAAGAATTCTTTCGTCAGCGTAGCTATGTCTATACTGTGACTTAAGTTGGTTTAATTACTGTGAATTTACAGTTTAACTGAATTTTTCACACCCCTGAACAACTAAGCCAGGGATTGGCAACCTTTGGCACACAGCCCACTAGGGTAAGCCTGTGGCAGGCTGGGCTGGTTTGTTTACCTGCCACGTACGCAGGTTCGGCCGATCACGGCTCCCACTGGCTGCAGTTCATCGCTCCAGACCAATGAGGGCTGTGGGAATTGGTGGCCAGCACATCCCTCGGCCCATGCCCCTTCCCGCAGTCTCCATTGGCCTGGAGCGGTGAACCGCGGCCAGCGGGAGCCACGATCGACTGAACCTGCTGATGCAGCAGGTAAACAAACCATCCGAGCCCACCAGAGGTCTTACCCTGGTGGACCGCATGCCAAAGGTTACCAATCCCTGAACTAAGCTATGTCAACTTAACTTTTAGATATAGACCAGGCCTTAGTTAATTTTGCATTTGTTGATTTTCAATGTTTGATTATCTTTGCGTGTTTCAGTAATAAACATGTGTAATTTAGTGAATATTTATCTTGCTTCTGATACTATTAAAATGCTGCAATTTTCCTTTAAACTTGGCTGTGTGATTAAAACCCATAGAACATACTAGGAAAATCCCATGTTTTTATTGCATGAATGGCCTGGCCATTGCAGTTGCCATGTTTTGTGCTCTGATGGCAACCTTACTAAATCAGATCAAAAGGAAACAGATGAGGCAGAAGGTTTTATAACTGGGTCCAACAGAATGTGTGGGAACAGATTTTTCCACCTAGATTGTTTCTGACTAATCAGACTGAAAAGTTTTTCTGCTAGTAAGAGAGAGGCTATTAAATAAGCAGTTTTGTAGTTCAGTCACCCCCAACTCATTTGATGTCCCCATGAGATTATCAAATCAAATGAAAATAGCACCTATAGAAAGTGCTGAATATATAATACACTTTCACATTTTCCAGACTTTCTTCGCCGGCTGCTGAGTCTTTACTGGATCATTTGTTTATCTTAATTATAAATTAATTAACATTAATTTACAATGTTCACTATCTGCAGAATGTTGATGACTAATTTTTTTGAAAAGGAAACCCGCTAGTAAACTCTTTGGTGCAGCGTATGCCGCTCCCTCCAGGGGATCGTCACTCACGCTTTCTCAATGAACATTACCTTATGTCAAGATGCTGAAATAAAAATGCATCCTTTTATCAAATTTTCATAAAATATGCGTCTCATACTGGGAGGTTGTGAGAATTCCCAACTCCATTAAGCTTCTTGATTGGGGCCCACAGAAATGAGCTCATATGTAGATATAGTTTTAATCCACTTTGAAATGATTCGTTCTTAGTACTGGCATGAACTTCAATGATCCACTCAGTTTTCATTGTAATTCCAGTTTGCATCTTAACAGCTCATTGACATAACATTAAAAATCTCCAAAATAGTCTATTGGATCTAATTAAGAAAAATGATTTGAGAAAATTTGCATGATAAATGTGTCCTTTCTTGATGAAAAATTTTAAACTTGAAAACTCTACGTGGTACAGAAACAACATTAATTTTTCATGAAAATTTACATGGAAAAATATTTTTTATCAAAATATGAAAACTTCCAACCAACTCTGTTAAAAATATTGCTTATATATTATAGCCTCAAGGCTTGAATGCCCATTCCACTAGATCCCATTTCCACTGCTGGGTGGTGCTAAGGGGACACAACTCTTGTGAAACTGGCCAGCTGGGTATTCCATCTACCTAAGGAATTCCCTGAGTGGTATACATCTGCCACAGCATTTCTACACCAGCCTCTCATAGCCTCTCCCAATTGTAGAGGGGGAACCTGGGAAAACAGGTGGTCGTCCTAATACTTCTGCATTCTGGCTATTCCTGGTGACTGCTTTGGCTCATCTTAAGAAAGTGTAGCCCTGCAGCTGACCATAATTAAATCATGTTTGGGGGAGGGCTAATTAACCAGGCTGGTTCCAGAATCAGGGATCTTCAAAGGCCACATAAAACCCCCAGGTTCTGTGCTGTGTGCACCTTGGTCAGGGCCAAGAATCTCAGCCTCAGTATTTGTTTTCCCCAGTGGGCAGGTGTTGACTGGGTTGAACTTTAGGCTGACTTGTTGGGTTGGTTTATAAATCAGAGACCAAGAGTTGCTGCCTGGTCTAGACTATGGAACAGAATCCAGTCCTCTGGATGGGACTGAATTGATGCTACCAGGTGATGTTCCTGTCCAAGTAAACCTGCTCCTGCAGCTAGCCAGTCAGCCAACAGAGTCCCTGCCCTCATGGAAGGAGTACATGGATGTCCTGGGCTAAGGACGGGAATGAGACTGAGGCTTGTGCTAGAGACTCACTGAACTCTGAAGTGGACTGTGATACTTCCAAGGCCCTTTTCAGTAAAAGAGGCCAATAGCCTCTCTTTTACCTCTGACTTTTATTTGACCTTCTTTGCTGATTGTGGACTGTTTCTTATGCTTTACCCGAGAGGGGAACAAACAGCTAGGAAGCCTTGGCTGGAGGCTTGTGTGCCAACCTGTTAGATGACACAACCCTGCAGTGCCCGCTGGAGTGAGGGTAATTGGACCCACATGTTTGTGCTCCTCATGTAGTTCCTAAAGGGGGCATTTTGCCAGGGAGAGATTTGTGACACTGACCCATGGGACAAGAGGGGAGAAGTCTCTCCAAATACTGGTGATAGCAAGGACCAGGGGGACATAAAGGAGGAGGGTAAAGCCACATGTGATTGCAGGGGGATTACACTAGTTTACAGAAGTGAGCAGAGAACCATTACTAACACCCAGGGCCTAAGGAATTTAAAATCCAGATAGATAAATTAAACTAGATTGGCATCATAGATATATAATCGATGATAGAGAGTGATCTTATTCTAAAATTACCTGGGTACTGATCATCCCATAATCTTTGCAGGACATAACAATGGGAAGATGATCCAAGTATATGGAACATCTATAAAAACAGAGTACCGTCACAAAACAATTCAGTGCTGGTAGCAAGCCTTTCAGAACTAGGCTGTTATTAATTTTTGTCTTATTAAAATCCAAAGCAATGACAGTTCAAATGTAGCAGTATAAATATATTGTTTGAATTGTCTTCTTTTAGAAGACTATGTTCTACACTGGCAGAGGGATAGACTTGCTGTTTTAACAGGCTGTGTGGGTCTCTGATTCCTTTGCTGCACTAAGCTATGGTGTCAACCATCCATCACCATCTACCAAGGATAGTGCACTGAAAACACATGTTCAAGCCAGATATTTACCAGATCTTACTCTTATCTCAGTTAAAAAAAAAACCCAAATCATTCAATTAAGATTCCACTGAAGTACATTTATGCTAAGGCTCCTTTACCACACTCTGGCAGGATATGTTGGCCTTAAAGTGGGCGTAAGTAACATTTAGATCTGCTTTAAGGTCTCTTTACTCTGCTAGAGTGCTGTGAGACTCAGGAGAGAGTCCTTGATTCATGCTGTAGCAGAATGGGTGCATCCTGCCTCGGAGTATCTGGAACACATGATAGCTGTCAAGGCCTTAATTACAAAAAAGCTTTTAGATTATATTAAAACAATCTGATGGGTTTACTATAAAAGAATACAAGCAAGGAATCTTGGAGTAAAGGATATGACTTTATCTCACAAAGGGGGATACAAGTAAGTGTCTCATAGGATGTGATCTTATGTTTCATAAGTGATGCAGCACAATGAGGGATGTTAGGGTGGAGTGAATATCGTATAGGCAAAATCCTGTGGTCCTTACTCAGCTTTTATTCAGGCCAGGTCCCATGAATTTAAGGGACGTTAACCTGAGTCAGATCTGAGTAAAGGCTGAGTAAAGCCTTCAGGATTTGGCCTACAGTAACTCAGAATTTCCTTGCTTTTGTTAATCTAGGGAGGGCACTAGGAAGAGTGGAAAATGGAAACACAGGAAACTAGAGGCTGGGTGTGAGATATGGAGTATAGTCTGTATCATTTTGAAATAAGAGGCTTGTTATGAGTTTTGAAATGCATCTGGTACCAATACGTATTGAATTAAAACCCATCTGACTTTGGTTTCACATTCTTGTACATTTCCAGTTACTCATTCGTTAAGGATGAACACAATTGGTGTTTAAAAGTGTGGCATTTCTTTTTTCTTTATTCTTATTCTCTCTACCGTGGACAATTTGTCCAGCACAACCACAATGAGAAGTGTAGAGGGGAATTTGGGAGTAGAAAGGACATGGTATGGGGTGTGAAAGTTGAACCACATGGCATATGTCTTTTCCAGCTGTATAGGCTGTGAAATAACACCTCAACTATTAGCCTACAAGATAAGTGCTGTAAGAGTTGACAGGCTGTGCTTTATCCCAGAGTAGGCAGTGGTTGGTACACTGAGTACAGTACATGGCATTGGGATGGCTGAGGTGTGACTTACACTGTTAGAACAAGGCTTTGGTTGTGGCATTTGGCCAGTGATTGAAGTGAAAACTGACAAGTGACAACAGTATCCTGCAAAAATCTGGTATTGTTCTCCAGCCTCTCATTTCGTTCCAAAGCTCATAACATACCATAATCAGCCAACTCTGCTTCAACAAATTCTCACTGAAGGAAAAACATTTCTTGACAGAATAAGTGCTGAGTTTTTTGGGTTTTTTTAAACAAATCTTCTTTGTACAGTGATGGACTTCTAAAGTAATGTTTGTGTGCGAAAAGGTGAAATCCAGTGAAAAATGAGGTTCAGTAAATGGATAAATCTTGTAGCTCAGCAATTCAGATCAATGTTTTACACAGGAGGAAATCCTCTATGACATGTATCTGATAATGGAATCATTTCATATAAGCGAACTTACTGTATGAGGGCTCTACTGTTCAAGCATTATACAATGGAGTACATTAGCAGCATAGTACCAGTTTAATACCAGGCATTGAAAGCTGACTCCTGCTTTCAGTTATTGCCTCAGCACGAGTTAAAGGAGCCTTGTTCTAGACACGAAGGCCAGAAACACAGGGCGAAGAACTAGCAAATATTGAGGAGTGAGGTTTTTTGCATAGATTGGAACTGATTCTCATTCCATTGCCATTTCTTACATATTGACCTATGATTCTTCAGGAAAACATTCTTCCCCCAATCCTCCTCATTGCTAGTTTTGACAACCTGATCTATCTTTCTATCTTTCTGGGTCCCTATATGGCTCCCATTATTGTGTTATCTGAGCACCGCCACCATATCTGAGCACCCAACATCTCACGTTATTTAAGCAGGGTATTCAGAACAACAAACCCAGTGGCTGGCTACTCAGTACTATCATAGTTTGATTAATAAATGTGATGCTATAACTGTTAAGCATGTGTTATGGAGGCAGGGAAAGCATCAAAAGTTGTGAGTCCTAGATCACTGTAGAATGTTTCAAAGCTAAACAGTTTTTTACAAAAACCGGGCCTGGAATAAACAATGACTTTCCAGCTAAAAGCTTTGCATTTAATGACACGAACAAAAGATGAGTATTATTTTAAAACCTCCTGCTGATAATGAATGGAGAAACCTGTCTAATTTTGAGCTGGATTTCCTCCCCAATTCAAAGATACCAGCATTTTTAAGGGCAAGATTCTGCCTGTGGGTGTAGTGTGACTTTGTTGTGTCTGGAGTCCCCAGGAGGAATTCAGTCACAGATTCTCAGAGAGTAGATGCTGGAGCAGATAAGTCCACCATCATCAAAGAGGGTACAGTGTGTGCTGCTTATTCTCAGCTCTGCAAGTGTGGCTGGCCATTTGGGGATGGGGCAAAATGAGGGCCCCACTCTCTTGCTCTCCCTTTCAGACAGCTACTGCCCGGCAGTGAGGCAGTAGGTGCAGTTCTCCCCAAAGGAGTTCCAGCCAGCCCTTGTGCAGGAGCTTAAGAGAAGAAGCAGCCTGAGCCTGCCATAGCAGCCAGAGTCTGTGCATAGATATTCATTCTCTGTATACCTGTTGTAGTCTTGCCCCTGTTTATTTTCTTGGGCTCCTATTCCGCTCCCACTAAACTGAGTCTGGAACCAGTGATGTCATTGCTTTTATAAACTGAGGCTAGCCTATCTCTACACCGCTATTGAAGGTGTGAGTGTAGCACAGGTATGCCTACCAGTCCTAGCATTAGTCTACTTGGTGCGGATAACTATAGCAGTGAAGAAATCTGGAAATGGGCGACAGGGGATGGATCACTTGAGGATCACGTATTCTGTTCATTCCATCTGGGGCACCTGGCACTGGCCACTGTTGGCAGACAGGATACTGGGCTAGATGGACCATTGGTCTGCCCCAGTATGGCCATTCTTATGTTCTTAAGATGCAGCAGCATGTTCTTGAGCACAAGCTAAAAGCCCACTTGGAATCCTGGATAATCCTCACACTGCAAGCCCACATCAGCGTCCATGTCACCATATCCTTATTGCTTTTCTTAGACAGGCTAGCTAGAATAAAAGTAAGGTGGGTATACTGACAGGAGCTGCACTCACACCTCTGACTGCAGTGTAGACACACCTTGGGAGTCAGGACGAGCAACCAATCTTGGCCTTTACTGAGAATATTTTTAACATTTTTATTTGACCCCGTCATGGGGTTCACTCACCATTGGCTGCACCTCCTGCTGGCCTTCCTAGGAATTAGGTCTGCTAGGTTTTGTGCTCCCCCTCCGGCAGTGTCTTCTCCCATGTATCTCACCTTGCAGCCCCTCTTACTCCAGGGGCTGCAGTCTCCTCTTCACGGCTTGGCCTTCCAGCAAGGTCACTAAGATTCTCTCCTTCTGCGGAATTCAAAGACTTTGCAGACCCACTGTCTGGCTGATATCTCCAATGCCCTTGCCACTTCCTGGTGGCAAGGGCATTGGAGACGTCAGCCAGACAGGGGTCTGCAAAGGAAAATTGGGCCTACCCTCTAGACTGGTTTCCAGCCCAGGAACCCCATAACAAACAACCACAGTCCCTATACAATCCTATCCTTTGCTGCTGTTTTCTTGGGCTTCTTCCTACTTATCTGGGTTCCCTCTCTACCGGGTTTGCCAGCCTCCCAACTCCTACCACTCATGGAATGACAGCAATCTTCTTCCCTGCAGCCTTTCCAAACAGCAGCCCAATGTGCAGCCAGCAGCCTGGCTTTCTACAGGCCCCCCCAATCCTGCACAGTTGAGCTTGTTCCTCTAATCAGGGCTTTCCTCTCAGCGTTCAATCTACTAGGGTATTTATCCCATGGGACCTCCATTAACCCCTTCCACTCCTGTATAGGGTGAATACCCCTATCATAGATCCTTTTGGCAGAAGGGAGGAGGCTGAAGGCTTGTGACTTTTTGTCCAGTTTTCTTCTTGAATGGCCTGCTTCCTGCTGACAGCTGTAATTCACGTGGCAAATCCCTCCCACTGGCCAAGGGAGACACAGACAAACCAAAGCAACTCCACTGCAGGGAGGTCGGGCGTGCAGGTCATGCATAGTTGCCCAACTGAGCTCCCATTTCCCCTCTGAAAGTATAAATGCCAGCCCTTCAGGCCTGTCTTCTACCTCCCCTGCTCTCCTCCAGGCCAGGCAGGCATAGAGACAACATTTTAAAAACACTTTAAAATTTGCCCCTGCAACCTCTGCCCATTCAGTACTTCCCTTCCACACAGCAGTGTGTGTCTCCTGTCTGTGGGCAGGGAGGGGGACTTACACACACAAGCGTGACCAGGCACAGGAGTCAGTGAGCCTAGTGCCCACCCCAGTGGGCGGGGCTGGGAATGGTATAGCCACGCCAGAGGAGTGGCCGGGGCTGGGCACTGGCTCCTTTGAGTGGAGGTCTGACATGCTTCTGCTTTCTCCACTGCGTTTCCTGGCAGAGCCCTGCAGCACTGCGGATATCGGTTTTACATCGATGGATATCTGCATCCAAAGATATAAATTTTTTATCCACACAGGGCTCTAGCATAAACACTTATAGTTGACATGTTATAGAATTTAAAGTAACCATGTTCACTTACGTTAGATTTATTTAGACACTTAATTTGAACTCACAGGGCCAAATTCCCTTCTCAGTTGTACTTTTACATTGGAGCTGACGTCCATAGTGTTACAGCTATGCAAGTGTGAAGAGAATTTGTCCCATTAACTGTTGAGCACAAAATACAGCCACCAAAAAATAACAGAAGTAGAGTGATCCCAAAGTGAATGTTACTTTATAAAAACATCTCTGATATCAGATTATTTTTCAAAATATAGGTTAAAATGCTGACGTACCTTTTCTTGGGAAATCCCACAGTTTTGTTTGTCATCCAGCATCCATCTGATTTTTTTAAATTGCACCCTTCTCTTTGATGTGGATGCAAACATTCAAAAGGAATAAAACAGCAAACAGGCTCCCTCTTTCACCAGTGCATGAAATATTCCTTTTGTCACTTAATTTCCCCACTGTATTCATTTGTGGTTACTCACCTTCTCCTCAGAGGTCTCGAGGGAGCCAGAAAGCTGGCTATCTTATGATCTGGAACATGAACCGAAGTATTGCTCCCAATAAATTACATCTGAAGTGTTTACCGGAAAATTAGCTCCTCTTGGGTACTACAGAATGTTGCAGCCTGAAGTGCCCACATTATAGAAAGTAATTCATACATCAAACATGTGGTAATCCCAATGAGGATGTGATGGGCTACAGTGGCCTGGGAAGAGAGGAGGTTTTTCCATTCACTGTGTCTAACAATGCTGAAATGTTTTTTCCCTGTCCATTCACTTTAACAATGTGCCATTCTGTACCTCATAAGAACTTAATTTATTCCAACTCTTTGGCCTGACCTGTAATCCCCCCTTCTCCTTACCCATCTGACCCATCTGTGTTTCATTTCCCACTCATCAGCATCCAAAGAGCTAGGTCCAGGCCCCGTTTGGAACCATTAGACAGAGATTGGCACTGTTCCCTCTTCCTGCACCACATCCTCTGCTGAAAAAAATGACCATCAGATCAGAGAACAGAGCCTGCTTTGTCCCCAGCAACCAAGATCTGGAAGCACTTTCAATCATTTGCACTCTATACCCACTCAAACGCATTAATGTGATCAACATTGGGCCTGTTGTGGGCATTTTTTCCAGCAAATAGCTTGCTAACATTCCAGGCATGTACTTCCCTGAAAACAAGACTGAGACAGGGCCCTGAATATTCAATTGGAAAATCACCAAGAGCAAGAGCTTAGCTTGGCACGGCTGGTGTTGATTCTTAATAAGTGACTTCCTAAAGCTGAGGCATGGGGCTTACAGCTTCAATGACTTGTTTGAAAAATATTTTGTAGGTGTCTCATACCACTTTATTTCCTGTGGTATGCGTCATATTGTGAGCTATTCTGAGCCAGGCTGTTTAAGCACACTAACATTTTTTTCCAAGATTGTGGCGTTCAACTAAAAATGTGCTTATACAAGATGAGCTCATAGCTATTAGTGCTGATGTAGTTTTAACTACTTGGGTACCAATAGCCGAAGGCCTAAAACCTGCTGAAAAAAGAAAATACCTGAGCTAAAACTTCTCTCACAGTAGTTTAAAGCTTTCCAAAGACAAAGTAACAGGTACAGTATTTTCTTATGGGGAAAAAAAGTTTCAAAATTCAGGTGTTGTTGCTATAAGATCTTTTCTACAGTATGTACCTTTCATTCTCATTAGAAAGGCTCCCTGTTCTAATGATCATTGAAATAAAGGTGTGAGAGAGATTTGGAACATCTAATTAAAATAAGCCCTTTAATGTTTCAGGGTATGCTACGTATACTATGTGTAGGAATAGCAGTTTGCCTAGGGCAGTTGGACTGACAGGATACATCTTAATGTTTTATTCATTTGAATGGGCCTTTCATCAACACTGCTACCATGACAAGGCAAGTTTGTCTATGCTGAAGGAGGCCAACTTAGAGTTATGTCAACAAGCACTGATGGAGGGAGGGTGACTGGCTGGCTCTCTGGCCCAATCACACAGCTGCATTGCTTTGTGGTGCCCCACTGAGGGGATCTGTCAGTTATGTTGAGGATCTGGCCCCTCATTCTTCGAAATGAAAGAAGGTGGGTGTGAGAATTGTGTAGGAAACCATCAGAATCTGAGGTAGTATGGGCTGGCTGCCTATGTGACGTCTCAAAACTCTTGCTAATAAAGAGGTGAAAGTATGAGTCTTTTGGGGATGGGTATCTTACTGCTGTCGTCTTGGCCAAAAATGCCACCTTCTTACAAGGTCTGTTTAGGGGAAAAACTGGGGATGTTACAACTGACAGGATAGAGTTAGGATCTGGCAGTTGTGAGAAAACAATGGCTTTAGGGAATATGGGCTAGGGCTCTAAGTGAAGTAAAACTCTCCACTCCTTAGGCCCAATATCTGTGTCCCTAGCCAAGTCTACTCTATCTTGGAGAAGTTCTACTCTGAGGGGTAAGTCACAGAAAAACCAGTAGTAATTGTGTTGTGCTAATTATTATTAATTTATTAATAATTGAACATATTATTTAACATTTATTAGTTATATAGCTTCCCAAAACACTTTTGATGGGAGTTGGGCTTCCTTCTGGCAAGTGGGATGATCGCTCTTTCCACCCAAAACCAGGTCAGAGAGAGAAGATTCAGTATTGCTATAACTTGAGTGTGTGTGTATGTGTTTGTGTGCAAATGTGTATAACCTCATCCAAAATGCTGATTGTGTGTTGCCCAATAACAGTGTAAAGTACTGACAAATGATTTACAATATAATATGCAATTAGGGATTTTTCATAATTTGCAGTAAAAAAGCTAGCCCAAGTGTTTAGACTAACTGTATTATAATTTCATTGATCTGAATTAAATTCAGGTTCTGTTACTGATGTAAATTCTTTAACTGAGGTGCTAGTAGTTTTCTTAAATTACATTAACTATACAAGAGCAAGTAACTCTGGCTTCCAAATTTTGTAGTCCCTATACTGCATTTTTTGGCGGGGATAATTCATGGAACTATATTAAAGAATTAGTAGATTTTTAACACTCATTAGCCATGTGTGTATCAATGTGTAGACACAGACACGCCTAGAGATTGTCAGAAATGTACATATATATAATTTTATTTCTGTGACATGAACAAATATCAGATTAGCCATTATTCTACACCACTAGGCAATATTTAGTTTTAGAGTTCACTTCCCATAAGATCACTGAAAGTCACATTTTTTAACTTCAGTCCTTTATCTTTCTATAAAGTGTGTTTATTACAAATCTCCTTGTTTTGTAATTCAAAAAATAAGGCTTCCCCACTTAGCAAAAGAATGGGAAGAGAATGTGTGTAATAAAATGTCAAAATAACAAAGCCAGTGATCAATCATGATATCTCAGGATAAACTGGTTATTACTAGCAATGTCTGCTAGGGTAGTTCTGAAGTTCTAAACTCATGAGGTTTGGGTTGATTTGAGTTTTCCCCTTGCTCAGCCCCATAACAGAGCTTTAATGTTTAACATGGACATAAATTTACTGTGGCTCTAAAGTGAAGACTGTATTTGAGAACTGAATAGAATGCTTGAATTTACTCTACAGATCACACTTACACCAGCAAGTAAAGTTCCAAGTAACTTTCCTTCGCAGGGCAGTTCATACAAAATGTCAGGAAACAGCAGGGCTTAATTAGGACCCTGGTTTATAGTTTCACCTGAAAAAATACATTTAAAAAATCATGTATGTTTGGCTGTGCAGATTTTCTAGTCAATAAATTCTTGCTAATTAATCACATTAACGGCACACCTTAAAAGTTGAAACAAAATCACAAAACAACCAAATTCCCCATAAATATTAGATATAAAGACCTATTCACTGATGTATATTCTGCATTTCTAAAAAGAACTTTACAAGTGTTTTCTTCTCTCTCTTTTTTTTTCCAGGTGCTGTGCAAAAATGACTGCCACTACTAAAGAGCAATGTTGCAGGAGGTGAAGAAGAATGTGATTTCTTTGCAAAGAGATTCAATTCTGCCAAATTATATCATTTTTTCTTTAGATGAAAAGTTCAACTCTTGCAAGTACGGCTGTTTCAGAATTTCAGCAACAAATGGCTACACTCACCTCCCCCAGACAAAAAGCAAAATGTATGAGGAGGTCCTGCTCAATCACTGTATTGTTCCAGGGTGCAGAAAGCAGTAATCCTCAATGCAAACTGTGACACTGAATACTGTGCTACTATCTGCGCCTGTCTGATATAATGTGGATGATACAAAAGCAGGATTATTTTACACCCAGCCTATAAGTGATAAATAAACAGAAACTGTTTTACTTTGCAGGACATTCATTTATAAAGGGGCTCTCGTTTTATTTATTTTTAGAAAAGAAGAACCCAACAACTTGTAAACTGACAAACTACTAAATCCAGTAACATCTCCCACATATGTGATTGTCTGATTGTGAACAACAGCTAAAAACCTATTCGTCACTCCTTTTCTAAAGGAACAGCAGATAATCCTTGTGATAGAATTTCTCCTGCACTTTAGTTCTTTTTTGCCTGAGAAAAAAAAAATCACTTGCTTCTTTTCATATGCCCAACATGCTTTTACATCAGCATGGTAAACCCTGTGCAGTTTCAAAATGTGAACAAACTTCAGTTAACATCAATTCCTTTGAATTCTGCCTGTTAATCTGCATGGGCCACTCCCTGCTTATATATGCCTATACGGTTAAGAGTCTGTCAGCATTGCTGTTATAAGCCCTCTCAGAAATGGGCTTTACAGCTCTGCTATAAACATTTGATCTTGGCAGAAACTTGACATATAATAAGATCTCTGCACTTTTTTTTTTTATACCACAAATGTAAAAATCAATCCCAGTCACCAGTCAGGCTGGTGTCATGTTTAGTGGGCAGCAAAACAAGCAGAAAAACTCAGTGATGTTAGATGCTTGTGGTCTTCTCAGCTGTTCCCTACTACTGGACACCTTTCGTCCCAGAGGGAACTCTGAAGGGACAATCTATTTTTATCTGTTTTAGGCCTGGTCTACACTAGCGGGGAGGCTCCACCTAAGATACTCAACTTCAGCTACGTGAATATAGTAGCTGAAGTCGAGGCATCTTAGGTTGATTTACCTGCCATCCTCATGGCGGCAGTGGTCGACAATGGGCTCCCCCATCGACTCTTGCCTTGCACCTTTTGGCGAGCTGGAGTTCCAGAGTAGACAGGAGTGCCTCTGGGGATCAATTTAACGCATCCTGACAAGACGCGTAAATCAATCCCCAATAGATCGATCTCTATGTGTCGATCCAGCCTGTAGTGTAGACAAGGCCTTAGTTCCTTCCCTCCCCCCTGAGGTCCTGTGTTGTTGGCAACATCTTTCCAGACAAGGATTGGTCCCAGAATCCAACATTGCTACCTTTTAATCAACAACAATTATAAAAATAATGATCATTTTCACTCAGTATTACATCATGGGGTTGTTGTAAAAACAAAACAAAACAAAATTAAAAGCCCCCAAACAAATAGCCTTTACAATGTAAAGCTCTTTAAGCATAAAAAGGGAAAAGTTACAGTTTAAAATTTACATGCTGAGACACCAATAATCCTGACCATGAACTGACTCCATAGGTTTTTGTAGTCAGGAGTTTTGTTAAGACTTCCTCAGAATTCCTGCATTTTAGATGCTTAAATGTACTTGCTGTCTTTTAACTTTCCATGCAATTTTTTCAAAGTCTAAGAGTGCTGACTCCTGGAGGTCACTGACTGTGATTTCTTGCACTCTTAGGATGTTCTAGAGCTGCTCATTCATTCCCTTAATGATCTCTCCAAGTGCTCCAGTGATCATTTTGATTGTCTTTGTTCTAGTTTTCCATAATCATTTTACTTTTTGGCTATGTTCTTCGTACTTAGTCATCTTCTCTTCCCTTTTTTTAATGTTTCTGCCTGCTGGGAAGGCATCATCAGTTAACATGGTCTTATTTGTCTTCTTTCCTACAACAATTGTGTCCAGCCTGTTTGCCTGCACAGTTCAGTCTGTGACATAGCTGTGAAGTTAAACAAGCAGTATGCGATCCTGTTCGGATTACAGGTCTTCTATGCACTGGTACCCAGATACTTTTCCTTCTGATTTTCATGTACATTAAAAAAATAACTGAATAGTTAAAGGACTGAGTGTCAGGACAGTTTGGGTGTGAAGTGGCTAGGAAATGTGACATTTTGTGGCTTGAGCATCCTTCAGAATTAAGTGTCTATGACTGCGTAAGACTTTTTCCCTCAGAGATTAGTAAAACTGAGCCACATCTGCATGGTGCCACAAGATATCCAAAAGCAATCGCAAATGGAATTGTGAAAAATTTTGTAAACCCAATGTTATTTAATATTTTAACCCCTGTTTTCTCAGTAATAAAATGCAACCTTATTATGTCTGTTCTGGAACATAATCCACAGTGGTTTCACTAGTTTAAAATGTTCACCTGGCCTGCTGTCTCCACAGTTTTGTGAATAATTTCAGGCTTAGTTAAACTTTTCTAAAATAACTAAGCACGGTCCTTGTGGTTTTCTTTTCTCTTTAACAGGAAGGGGCTTACTCTGATTTCTCATAGGCCCCACTGATGTTAATAGGAGTCATGTGGCCTATTAAACCCCATTTTTCAAGAAGACAATATAGCATACCTCTTCATTTTGACTGACTAATTTCATTACCCTCCCAACTGTGTGCCATAGACTGCCTTTGATCCTCCGCAGACTTCAAACTGATACAGATCAAAGGCAATCCTAAATAAACATATAAGACATGATGGGGGAAAAGGTAGTTGACCAAACTTCATACACCTGTCTGATGGCAGAATTTGAACCCTCTTCCCCTTACTTTTTTTAAACTCATCTGCATTCTTTTATTTTTAAATTAGGTGAAATTAGAAACTGTAATCTGGGGACAGTCTAAAAGATGTTGGTGGACACTAATATCATTTACCTGTTTGAGTTTGGGTCTAAAAGGAAGACAAAGTGGAAGCTAGCTGTCAGAGTTGAGAAATATCTGGTATACTTGGAGTTCTAGGCCTTCTGCTCCCAAAGAGCGGAGATTTGTGAATCGCTAAAACATGCAAAGTGACAAAGCTAACCCGCAATCAAGAGGCAACCTGTAGGTAGGAAGGTCTAAAGGATAGGCAATAGAAGGAAGACCAAGGTACTTGAATCACACACATTCTACTCTGTGTAAATGGAGAAAGAAGGAAATTTATTCTCTCCTGAAGATATTTAAGTAGCATTTGGGGGAAAATTGCATTTATGATAATAATATAACATATTCTTCATTAATATAGTGCTTTTTATTTAAAATCTCAAAATACTTTAACAACAGTAATTAATTAAGCCTGCCATCACCATTCTAAGGAAAGGCAGGATTATCGTAGACATTGTTCAGCTGCGTAAAATGAGACATAGGGAGATGGAACTGGCTCAAGGCCACATAAAAAATCAGTGGCAGAACCAAGGATAGACTCTAGGAGACATGAGTGTCAGTATATCACTCTGAGTATTGGGCACATCCCCTCCTGGGGAATGTACTACTGGTTTTCTATCTTTCCTATATAAATTTCCTATTCTGTTGTATAAAGCTTTAATATTCTGTTACTTGTTTCTTTGGGTGTTTTTGACATAACTACTATTTTATATATGTAAATTAAACTTTGCCCTCCTGCACAGTTACATATAGATAATGCAGTGTTTTCTCTGCTTCATTGAGTACTTCCTGGTGATCTTTGAAGTGCTGGAGAATCCTGTGATATTGGCCCTTTCTCAAAGGTTTAAGATTCTGAACACCTGTGGAAGATGCAAGGAGGGGTAAAAAGAGAGAGAGACGCTAACAGCCACTATTGAAGTTACTGCTATAAGAGGAAGAAAAGAAATAGGAGTTGTCTTTAGAGACCTGAGCCAGCACCGGGTGCCAATGAATGCCACCCCCACAAAGCAGAACTGCCAATTAGGGAGAAGCCAGGAGCTATGAGTAGAATGAGATCAATAGGGGCTATTAGTAGGAGAGGACTCAGAGACGTGTGCACTGCAGTGTAAGCTCAGGGTCTCCGGGACTCAAGTCCACAGACTGTGTTTCTAAACCCATACTTGAGCATCCACACTCAGGGATTAGTGACCCTGGGTTACAATTTTTTGACCTGAGTCTCACATCAGATTTCTGTGTCCACACTGCACTATGCAATCCCGAGTCAAACCAGCCCGTCCAAGGTCTCCTGGCACCCTCCCCATATTCCAATTAAAAGTCCTTGTAAAAGAGACAGGAAGTTGCCAGTGGTGTGGTTCTCATCTCTGGCTTTCCAACAGTCACTTGATCTGCTCTCTGCACTGGTCACTGATTCACTGAATCTCCAACATGCCAGCTTATCCAAAAAATGTCTTGGTACATATTGTAATTTCTGGTACGCTTCCTGTAGTCAAACGTCTTGCTCATCTCCAGACGTGGAGAATCGGGCCTGCAAGTGTTTCGTTCAAAAAAACACAAAACCTGGGCTTTTGCAGGCTTTAGTTAAGCTAATAACAAACTCTGGCCTGGATTGGTGTAACTGCTGATTTCAGAAGAGTGACTCTGGGTATGTCTACAGTGCAATGAAAAAGCTACAGCCAGCCCATGCCAACTGACTCAGGCTCGCGGGGCTAAGGCTGTGGGGCTTTTTCATTGCAGTGTAGGCTTCCGGGCTCGGGCTGCATCCTGAGCTCTGGGCCTCTCCCACTTTGCAGGGTCCTCGCAGCTGGATTTGCTTGCTTTTTAATTGCAGTGTAGACATACTCTCCGAGGGCAATGTCCTGACTCTGTTAAGGTCAATGGGAGTTTTGCCATCAATTTCAATAGGGTCAGGATTTTACTCAGAATGTGCAATGGTGTAATGGAGATCAGAATCTCACCCTGTCATTTTGAGACCTAGCTAGTAAACAAATGGGATTAGTATTAACCCTAAGTGTGCTGCATGTTTCTGGATATCAAGGAAAGGTCTGAAAAGAACATAAGGCCAAGAAATATGTGCTATGAAAGCTTAGAATGCAAAGAATTCTAAGGGGATGCTGAGGTGGTGATAATCTGGGGCAGTTTATAGATGACTATGATCAATGTATTGCAACGGAATCAAATTAGCCAATGGAAACAGAGCAATCAAGGGCCTAATTCTTCTCTCACAGCCACTGGTGTAAATTAAGAGTAAATTAGGAATACCTCCACTGAAGTGAAAGGAATATACTAGTGTGCCACTAGTTGTAGTGGGAGGAGAATTAGGTCCATTTGTGCATCTCAAAGTTCAGGGGTAGGCCAATATTAAAGAAAATCAGTTGCATTACTACAGACTATTCAGCAAATAGCAGGCTCCATAATGCTTCACTGGGATTTTAGTTCAGAAAAAGGAGACATCGAACCAGAGCTCAAGGGAGACTTTCTTAAGGATATTTCTAATTCAAACACGAGCTTTCCTTGCCCTCACAGGAATAATTATACTGCACTAAGTTTCATTACCCTCAGTTGCCAAGTATAGCCCAAATCTCTGAGTAGTTATGCCCAGGCTCCTCAACAACAAATTATGTTTAAAGTAAAGTATGCCATCCTTTCCCCTGGCCTAAACCCTAAACATCCCTTTGGAAATATAGCTAGATCATTTAGTCCTCCTCAGAAAAATATTTAACGTGTGTATCATTTACAATCCAATAGAAGAAGGGGGGATGGATAGCCTTCAAGCCTTTCATACAGAAATCCAATGTAGGAAATGTAATTGTGGTGCACTGTGATAATCACTGAGATTGATCAGGGTTAGTTCTCTGGTGCTCATAGTATCTGTGGAATGGAAAGTAACTATCTAGTGATCAATTACACTATAGAAGGCTTAGGGAAATGGATGCTTTTATGTCAACATATAATTTACATATAACTAAATAAGTTGATGGAGATTTCATTGTAATAAATATATGTGGATGTATATAAAGAGTTTTAAAATAACATGTCATTAGATTCAGCTATATAATTAGATATGTATCAGACAACTGAAAAAGTGAACATTTTGACTCATGATCAGAAGACCTTTTAGTTTTTTTCCAGTTTGAAAATGCACATTATAGTGTCTGGTAAAGCTTTTAAAAAATACCAAACTGATCTTCTTAAAGCCAAGCAGAAAAAGACAGAAAACAAACACACAACTTCATTTTTCTCTCTTCAGATTGAATACTGCCTTTCAGAAAGGAGCACAAGGGAAATATTTAAAGTAAAGATTTGTGGGTGATGGGAAGTCTCTAGGCTGAAGACACTCTCAGTTAGCACTCTAGTCACTGTATCTGTAATTCATATCTTGGGACAGTTGTAGCCTAGAACATGAGTCTGGAGCTTAGTAATTAGCTGACCTGGATTCTTGTCCTGATTTTGCCCTTATCTTTGACCTTGGGCAATTCATTTAATCTTTCTGGGACCTAATATTTCCATCTCTAAAATGGAGATGATGATTTGTACCCACCTTTGTAAAGTACAGTGGATAAAAAGTGCTATTGGGATGTATAATATTATGTAGATTTCTCTTTAATTGATGCAGTTACACCCGTCTATAATGTAGGTGAGTTAACAATTTACATTTACTTGAAACACTACAAGGAATCCTCTTGGCCTGTTGTCAATTTTCACACACTTGCCACCTACAGATCTTCCCATTCAGATTATATCTTTGCACTCCAGGCTTCTCCTGGTAAAGGGAGCTATACAAATAGATAGGTCTTGTGCCCTGATCTGAAAGTTTTAAACAACAACAAAACAACAACCTGAGGTCCCTCAAAACAAGCAAGTTCCATAACTGAGTCTTCTACTTCAAGAGTGCACTGCCCTCAATCCCTTAAAGGATACATCCAAGGACTGAGAACTAGAACATCGCAGCTACTCTCATCTATTGGGACAGGACATTGTTGCCTGATTATTGTGTATTAACTGTATCGATCAGTTAGAAATTCCAGTTAACACTCCGTGGTTTGACAGGGTCTCATTTCACTAACAACTCCAGAATCATTAGAGTTATTATTAGTTTGGGAACCCCAATGTGCACAAGAGCAACAATCACAGTTAGAGAAATCCTTTTGCATATTCAGTAATTTTATTAACAGTTAACAAAATCACAAACACTCCAACCCATCATCTGAGCATCCATATAATCACACCATCTTTTGCAAAAAGATCTGAAGTATTAGTCATCATTTTATCAACATTGTCCCCATCGTCGTCGTCATCATCACCATCATCATCATCACCAGTGGCCATCATCCTGGCATTTCCTGAGGCATGCTGGCCTAGATACAGGTTTTGTAATGTGTTTCGCTGATAACCACTATACCTAATGCATATTCAGTAGGGGTTCTAGCCCTCTTTAGTTACCAGTATTTTCTCACCCTACTAATATTAGGGTGTTCTTCTCCCATAAGTTACTAGGTCTTTTACCTCAAACGTATTAACATATACGTCAGTTAGTTACCATGGCATTATTGTGGTTGGACATCTGATGTTCCTTATTTAAAAATATCTACAGTTGACATCAACTGTCAGCTTGTGGTTAACTGTCAGCAATTTAGTCATACTTGTTTATTACAGCATTCCATCTTGTGATAGCTTATGATCAAGATTTACTTCTGGTTAACTGCTTATGCTATGGCCTTATGCCTCCATTAGTTTTGTTCAACTATTGTCTTACAGGCACTGAGATTTGTAAGCTCACTGCATTTCTGCCTTACCTTATACCCATATTTTACCTGGCACAGCAGTTCTCAAACTGTGGTTTGGGACCCTGAAGTGGGTTGCAACCCTGGGTTGCCAGGTCTGGTAATAGATTTGCTGGGCCAGAGCTGAAGCCCAAACCCCACCACCTAGGGCTGAAGCTGAAGCCCAAGCCCCACTGCCCAAAGCAGGCTCAGGTTACAGGCTCCCCTCCTAAGACTGAAGCCACTGGGCTTTGCCCTCCTCTCCCAAGCTGGGGGTCAGGCTTTCCTCCCCACTCCTGAGGTTGTGTAATAATTTTTGTTGTCAGAAGGGGGTCATGGTCCAATGAAGTTTGAGGATCTCTAATGTAGCAAATACCTACACCTATAGGTTTCAACATAAAGAGCTTGTTCAGATACCAAGAACTATATGGTTACTGAAGGCTCGCAGGATAGGTGCTAAAAGTGAACTATTTAAAATAAGATTGAATTAAATATCACATTAAAGTGGTTCTAACCCAACATTTTGATCTTCTGTTCACTGTAAAGTCCTGGCACCAGAAAATGTTTCCTTGTGGGGGATAACCTGTAGGCTCTATGCTGAGGAAATGATTGCTGGAGAGATTCAAGCAGAGAGAGTGGGCTAGGTCCTCAGCTGTTGTATATTGCCATAGCTCGGTGGTTTTCAATTTTTTTTCATTTGCAGACCCCTAAAAAATTTTAAATGGAGGTGAAGAACCCTTGGGAAATCTTAGACATAGTCTGCAGTCTTCAGGGGTCCATGGGCCCAGGTTAAAAACCACTGCCATTGCTCAATTGATGAGTATGGCCCAGAGAGAGAATCTGACCCAGATTATGTTTAATTGAACATGAAGACATCATAGCTAACCAACTGAAGTTTGGTTGATGCACCAGAACCTGCAGCACTTCTAAGAGAAACATATTCAAACTTTTAATCTAGTCTTTAGCTTTCTACTTTGCAAATACTCCTTCATGATGTTTGAGTTTTGACTGGGCTTTTTTTTAACTGACCAGGAAGAGAGTACAAACAGATACAAAGCATGCCTATATATTATACTTCTAGGCCTAAAATCAATTTTAAAAGTATTTTCTGTAAATGCGGGAAAATATTGCAATAAGTCCATGATTTAGAGCTACACTAGAATGGATACAGAAAACATGATTTAGTCCGAGTGTAGCAGTGACAGCACAACACTGCCTGTCTACACTTTGTGTTTTACTGAGTATTTTCCCCCTCAGTTTTACAACTTTGTATTTTTTTAAGATGCAATGGGGAAGCAAGCACAACTCTCAAGTGTTCATCTGCGTAGTTCTGGGGTAAATGTGCCAAGGACATTAACTGGATGTATTGGTGCCAAAGGGGCAGAGAATTTGGTGCTACATTCAGGCTAATACAAATGATTGTAGCTGATATTTTATTTTGGTGCTTTTGAATAACTTTGTGGGGAAATTGAAATGGCTTTTTCTGGTGGCCACTACATCTACAGAGGCAACCACAGTCAATATCTAGTTGAGCACCCAGCATTACCTGTATGTTCCAATCATGTTGCCTCTTCTGCACATAGATTTTAGTTCTATAGGACTAGTGTAAAGAGAGTGTCTCTGGGGCATTTCCTTAGCTGGGTTGGGGCCCCTGGCCACACAAGGCTACCACTAACTGGGCTGCCCAGTCCAGACCCACTGTCTTAGTCCTTGCAGTGGCCCCCGCCCTTGGAGGCCTGCTTATTTTGTATTGCAGGTAAAGGGGGGGGAGGGGAAGCAAAAAGTTCAGGCACAGAGAGCACGCCCCTCCCAGGGCCAACAAGAAAGAAAGAAAGAAAGAAAGAAAGAAAGAAAGAAAGAAAGAAAG
>ML677348.1:40559507-40767170 GCA_007922305.1 Dermatemys mawii
AAGAAAGAAAGAAAGAAAGAAAGAAAGAAAGAAAGAAAGAAAGAAAGAAAGAAAGAAAGAAAGAAAGAAAGAAAAAGATCAGTGGTACCACCTAACTTCAGGAGTGCGTGGGTAGCAGCTTTACTGGTATCCTTAAAGCCAGGTAGCTAAGTCAAACTCTCCCTAATGGGCTTGCCCCTGAGGTTTGCTGTACTCCTCACAGATATGGGCTGGGAGGCCATGGGCGTGTCTCTGGCCTGGGATTCCTGAATACTCCAGGGAGCCACTTCTTTCTCAGAGTTTCCCCTTTGCTGAGTGTAGCTTCCTACTTTTAAAACCATGTCTGATTGGCCCAGGAGTGGGAGGGCTACCTTGGCACAAACAGCTTCCCTAGCCCCTTTCCTGTCAATGAGGGATTTATACACCCTGTCACAAGCACAAAGTGTAATGAGAGCAGAATCCCAGAACCTGCTCCTAAACTCACATTCATTCAAAGAAAATAAGAAAAATCATTTTTGGACACTCTTTTGTTTTAAACATTGGCATGTAAAATACAAAAAGCAGCTTTCCTCTGTGTGGTGTGTTTTTTCTGGCAGAATTTATCTTTTTGTGCAGTAATACAGAAGTGATATCTTGCAGTATTTTAACTCCTCATCTGGGCTGGAACCAAGAAAGGCAGCGGTGAACAGAAATTAAAAACAGAAGTGAAACAAAATTAACTAACTTTTTTTTAAAAGTTCAGAGTCATACTGACTTGAAAAGGAAGTTTAGGTTCCATTTTTATTTTATATGAATGAACAGCTTCAAGCATCCTTTATTTATTTTTATGGGGCTGATGGCCAGAGCTGGTTGGTTTTTTTGTCAACACTTCTTTATATATAAAAAGTGACCTTTCAACCACAATTTGAATGCATTTTTCTGATTTTTTATTAAAAAGCAGAAAGTGAATGTCTTTTTATTTTTCAATTAAAAAAGAGAAAAAATAATTCCCATTTTTTTCTGTTTTCATTGAAAGTACAGAACGAAGACATTCAATTTATTAAAAAGCATCCCATGAATAATTGCCATTTTTGACCAGTTCTAATGATGGTATTTGTAGTTCATATACCACTATTACAGCCATGATCACTGGACAGCTGTGCAGCCATAGGCACACTCCTTCAAGAATAACATGGAATTAATGCTGAATCCAGACTGAGAAAACTGGTGATACTGCTAAGCAACATAAATAGGCATCTCTCCATCCAGTGAATGAGCTATTCAAAAATATGGTTACAGATAGAAAGTAATCTCTTACTAGTCAGATGTATTTCAAGTGTATTGGGCATGTTTTCCAGTTTCACAAAGCACATTAGTATTTCTTTTGGCCTCCAGTTAGTGTCTGCACACACAAAACAAGCACGTTTGGTCTTATTAATATGGCCCTCCTTGCAGCATATCCAGGTTTCTCACTCCAAGAGAAGTTGTGGCACACATAAGGGAATGTGAGGGTTAGATTTACCTGTCCCCTCTCTCCCTTAAAGGATTGAAGGTCTGCTGAGAGGTCAAAGCGGAAAGCTCTGCCTGCAGCTGCAGATTTGTGTGCGTGCTTTAAGCTCTGAGCAGCAAAGGAGTTTGTGCAAGCTGTATTTGTTGCAATGTTAAAGTAGTGCTGTAGCCTTCTGAATAAATTATTTCCAAACTCTACCCCACTGTAATGACAGTTCCTTTGGGGAAACCGAATTTGAAAACATAGTCATTGAAGATCTTGTATCAAAGGGGAAGCCGTGTTAGTCTGGACCTGCAAAAGCAACAAAGAGTCTTGTAGCACCTTATAGACTAAGATCTGTTAGTCTATAAGATGCTACAAGACTCTTTATTGAAGATCTTGTCTGCCACAATTTTGCCTGACTTTTTGGTGTTAGGGTAGCCTTGGACAAATCTAGTGAAGTGACCCCGCATCACTAAGATATATTCATATCCTTCTCTCCTGCTGTCTAGATGCAAGAATTATATTGATATAAACTTAAATAGTTCTGTTGCCACCATCTTAATTAGTGGAGTTCTGGTAGGCTGGTGAGAGTTTTTTTTGTTTTTTCCTTGATGCATGTACATACTATAGCAACATAATGTTCAATATCCCTTTTCATCTATGGCCAATAAAACCAATCTCAAGACTGATTCCTCATTATGCTCCTAAATGTCCCATCTATTCATGTAGTTATTGATATACCTTCCTTTTGTATTTTTCAGGTAATAGCAGTTGATTTTGCAGCTTGCTTCTTCCATAAAGTATTCCACCTGAATCCATAAGGAGAAACTTTTCATCCATGCTGGGGAAATGAAAACATTGTTGACCTGTAAACTTGGAAACTTGCTGATCAGACTGATGTGGCATTCGCACCAGCTGTAGGAAGAAATGAATGTCAAAACCAGCACAAGAGATCACTAGAACAATCCACTTACAGTCGTCCAACTCGAGAGAGAAGAGCCCCACAGACACTGACATATCCAGCTGCTAGACTAGTGCATGCACCAGGAGCTTACCTTAATATTTGTCAAATGCCATACCAAGTGCCTATTCCAGTATCTTGTTCTGCAGTCTAGCCACGACGCATGTAATAATGGTTAATGAAGTAGTAGCAACTTATAGTATGGACATTGCTCTAAATGAAGTATTTTATAGTTCGGGTTAGTTTGTTATTATGTAAATTTAGCACGTTTTCTAGATAGCTTGCCATATGCCCAGTGACTTGGAGTAACATGGTTATACCATTGATCAAAGACTCAGTTGAAAATGACAGTTATGAATTTTACTCATGGACAACTGCTAAGTAGCCTAATGGATGGGTTGTATATTATATTTTGATCATAAAAACGTTGGGACGACATTACATTAATCCAGAAAGAAATGTCAGGGTTAGATTTACCTGTGCCCTTTGTTTTTAAGGATTGGAGATCTGCTGACAGATAACATGGGGTAGCTCTGTTTGCAGCAGCAGAGTTGTGTGTGCTCAAAAAGGAGTGAGAGGCAATGGGACCTGTGCAAATGCTATTTGTTTGTGGCGGTCTTTGTACTACATTTAATAAAACTCCAGTTTTAAAATTGTCCCTGATCTGGGAGTGCAACAAAGGACCTGGGACATTCCACAATTGGACATAATACAGCGTAATGTCTGGCAAGAGAAAAACGGATGTACTCAACTCAGTGTAACTCATAGTACTATCTGTTCTCATTTAGTACAAGACCAAACGATCTCTAATCAGGAAGGAAGATAAATTGCTTCACTCCTACCCATTTACTGGAATGGACAGATGTCTTTACTATAGGAATTTGATAAAAGAATATTTAGAATGACCACTCCCCCCAAAATATGAAATGAAAAACACTCCATTACTGCAATAATAACAGAGAGATTTTGACACCAGTCAGGAAATTGTGGGTTGAGGTTCCCAGGGAATATTGACTCTAACCCAGTGTGTGTGTTATTATAGACTCTTTCATTACGGGCTATTTTGTGCCTCAGTGGGAATGTAGAGCACCCTCCGAACTGCCCCCAGCATACTAACTGCTGCACCCACCCAAAGAGAGCAGCATAGTCCTCTTATCACCCTTTACCTCACCCCTGCTCCCCACTAGCACTAGTCAACTAGCAAAGCTGACTGGTATGTGGGGATGAAACAAAGCCGTGGCACTGTCTCCTCCCCACCATCCAAGGCACTATGCACCCCCCCACCTCAACTCACTCCAGGCAGCATCTCAGTAGCAGCCTTTCAGTCTACTAAGTGAAATGGTTGTAATTCTGCCCAGCCCTTACCTGTACCAGGCAAGGGGACAGTGGGCCTCTCCCTGCCTCCCTGGCTGTCTAAATGCTGGGCAGATTCTAACCCTACGTGACCATACCGCAGTTAGCAATTTGATATACTACTCAGCAACTAATGCAGTACAATGGAAAAGAAGACTTTTGTTTTTCCTATATTGCTCTTTCAGTATGTCTGTGTAAACCAGGGATCGGCAACCTTGGCACATGGGACTGCAGGGTCAGCACCCTTAGCGGGCCCAGTCGGTTTGTTTACCTGGCAGTTCGCCGACTGCGGCTCCCACTGACCGCGGTTCACCGTTCCGGTCCAATGGGGACTGCGCGAAGCTGTGGCCAGTGGGAGCCGCAGTCGGTGAAACGGCAGGTAAACAAAGCGGCGGGGCCCGCTAAGGGTGCTTACCCTGCGGTCCCGTGTGCCAACGTTGCAGATCCCTGGGCTGGGGTTATCTGGGTCCAGAGCAGCTCTTTAATCCCTTCAGTCCTCATGCGGGGTTTGTACATGCTGTAACAGGTGTTATACCTTAAACCAACTCAGAACTGAAGCTGGAATAATATGCAATAGCCAGGGTTCCCTGGAGGTGAGCAAATGTGGCAGTTTGCCCTGGACCCCCCAATCTAAGTGGCTGTAGTGGGGCAGCTGCCCCACTCCAGGAGAAAATGGGTCCGAAGTAGGCCAGGGAGGTAGCACAGTTGGGAAGCCCATCAGGGTCAGGCTGAGCCCAATATAAAGGCTGCAACACAGAGGTGAGATCAGTCTCCCCATGACCAGCAAGGGAGGAAGACTGTCTCTTGGTAGAAGGCGTGGCACCCTGGGCAGGGCAGGGCAGGGCAGTTAGAGTTCTGGCTGACCCTGCCACACTGCAGGCTTTGAAACAGGGGCTGAGTGGGTGCTAGGGATATGGGGAAGTGGCCAGGGAAGGCAGGCAGTGACGGGGAGTGGAAGAAGGCAGCAAGCGGCCGCCGCTCAAGGGTCCCTGCGCTGGAGCCCAGAGCAGTGGGCAGGCCTAGATCCCCTCCTCCCCCGTTCCCCGCATCTTGCCACGAGGGAGCATGACCCATGAACTGCACTTTGTCCCTAAGGTAAGGGACTAGACTTTAGGGTGGTAGGTGGCCACGAAGGCAGGTGTTGACTAGGATTGCTGATATACCCCTGGAAGGGGGGAGAATGGAGTAGAGGGCATTGTCAGAGGACAGTGTCCTGAAGAGGACACCACAGTCCAGAGAGCGATGTGTGTCCCGGTGGTGAAGACAACACAGACAATGGGCAAGACACCATCTGCAGAGGATGCTCCACAGCTGAATGAGCTAATGCCCAGGGCAAGCCAGCAGGAGGCTCAGCTGTGGTGAGTTTGCGCTATGTTACAGTGTCTTTGTGGCCTGGCACTCAGGATTCCAGCAGCACTCACTGAAATCCAGTTTGGCAGCCCCTGTTATCCCAGAGGGGCAGACAGGCCAGACCTGAGTGGAGCTGCAACCCTGCATGCCAGGTACCAATGCTTGGAGCACGGGATTGGGCCCAGTCCCCTGATACAAAAGCCAAGTCTCCACTGTGGGGTGAGTGTAGGGGGGAACACTCTCCAACCCAACCGAACCCTACTCTTAGACTCTGCTCAATGGTACTCCTCTTTTTGGAAAGGTGGTGGGCCTTGGTTTTAGATTTTACCCCCAAAAACTATGGTGTTGACTCACTTATTAAGTGGAGTTCTAATTTTTCGCTGTATGTATGACAGTAATGCTCTGCAGTCTGTCCTGGCTGCTTATTGGATTCCAAATTGAGTTTAAGGTGTTGATTCTAACCTATAAAACCCTAGATGACTCAGCACCTGCCTCTATCCCTGGGCCATATTATGTTACCACAATGGCAGTCACAGGAGGTACTCAATGGAACCCAATAAGTTTAAAAGAGACAAGGCTGCTGGCAGGGCATTATCAGTGAGGAGCCCTGAGCTTTGGAATTTGCTTTCATACCTTTGAGCTAAAATAGTTGAAATTTGCTGACCCTTGCTAAATGCTCAAAAGCCCATCTCCCTTTCCAGGATTTTGGACTGGGAGGAGCATACTGGGAGGTGATGTTTGTCAGTGCAATGGGGTAGTTTCAATTTTATTTTCTTGGATGTGAGGGATAACTTTTATTTCCTCTTCAGGCATATTTGGCTCAGATGGGAGAAGGCCTCCTGTCGATATAGCGGTGCCTACGCTAGGAATTTGGTCAATATAACTGCGTCGCTCCAGGGTGTGCGTTTTCCATACCCCACAGCAATGTAGTTATACCGACATAAATTGCTAGTGTAGACCAAACTTTGGATACTTTTAACATGTCACAGAAATCAAAACAAATAATTTTCACATACTGTGTTTGATTTGCCTCATTTATACACATTTCAAACAACTTGGGCCTGATTCTCCATCTCTTCCTCCTGGTAGTCATATACATGCCCTTGGTGCTGGTGCAAAGTATGTGTAAAACTATCTGCAAAATCAGAGTGACACCATTTTACATTTACTTTGCACAGATATACTACAGAAGGTACAAGGTAGCAGAGAATCAGGCCTCATCTATGTGATTGCTAGGACCTAAGCCTTTTTTTTCTTTAAGACAGAGGCTGAAGATCTTTATTTCCTTCCTCATCACTTTGAAATCAGTTCCTCTGAGTCTTTTAAAATATGAAGTCCCACCTTGTAATTTCTATTGTCTTGGGATTGGCAGTTATTTGCCTAACATATTTAGACATCAAGAAAAGGCTATGAAACTCCTGAAGATGTCAGCTCCTTCATTTATATAAGTCACAAGCTGCAGTCATGGAAAACATGCTGATGCCAGAGAGAGTGAGAGAGATTAAAAGAGCTCTAAAAAAATGATTAACTGGAACAGAATTTGGTGGTGGTGCATGTATGGGCACATTTGGGGATGTCAAAAATATTTTGAAGGTGAAAAAAATAGTAAGAATACATTCTATTTGTTAGTATTAGAAGCTACACTACATCAGGACCATTAGATTTTTGTTAATTTGTAAAGGTAAAAAATCTTCCCTGTGAGTACGGCAAACAAAAGGATAAGGCAGAAACAATATGCATTCATTTATCTGAACAGTGATCAGATTTTGATGGAATATTTATCTTGTCAAAATTAGTGTCTTAGTAGTTTTGAGTCCTTTCATACATCAGCTATGAATACAAGATGATCCTGCTTTCAGGGAAGTTGGTGAGAATTGACATCGACTTCAGTGAGAGCAGGACTGGGCTCCAAATTCTATTTTCAAAAGATGACATGAATATGAAAATGTACACATTAGGGGTCGGGGGAAATAAAGTTGTTTTTTGTGCAGATACAGTTTGTGTTAACCAGCAAAGATGATTTGTGGTATTATCTGACCTCATTTCTCCCCAGCAAGGATTAACAAATCATTCTGAATAGTGCTAAGACTTTACATGTGCATTTGCTTGTAGTAGCTTCAGTGTAACTGAGCACCCCAGGAGGTCTGTAAACTTGTTAAAATATTAAGAAAGACATAATTGTTAAAAGGGCAGTTCTTACATGAACTCCCTGGTGGAATATGAAAAATCTCCTAAGGGTTCAAGGTAACACTGTTGCATTGAAGTCTGATGTTGCTCAGTTCATTTAGAAAATACTGTAAACTACTTTACTATGGGAATTTGGTAAAGGAATCTTTCATTAATAGGAAATATTTGACTGTACACTGCAAATAAAGTGATGTTTACATAATTTGGTAAGATGTTTTAAAGATTCAATATCCTTCTGCTGTGGCTTAATGTAAGTACTATATCAAGCATGCCACTTTTAATGACATGAACATTTCATAATTAAGTAATTCAATTGTGGAAAATAGGCTTATACTATCAACAGATATGCCAGTTGAATTTACTTTTATTCCTGACAGTTTTGTATGAAGCAAAAGCTCAGATATCCATGATGTATATTTGCACTCAAATCCTGTGCCACAGGCAACTGTGGACATGTACTAACTTTGGTCAAAGTTCCAAATTTTATGGAACTTATGAAACTGAAGGTTTTAGCTGTACCACAAGATGTAGTTATATGTAAACTTCCTAATTTTCAATTGTGCTCTGATAATAAAGTAGGATACAGCTTCAGTTCACCTTCATTTTAAATATTTCCTCATTTCAAAATGTTTCTGAATCAAAAAGACTATGTATATCAAACCAAATGACTTACCTTTTTATAACTCCTTAATTAGTACATTAACATTTTCTTTCCATTACCATTTTTTTTCTATTTGTAGCACTGTTGTGAACTCCATGCCCCAACCATGAAATCAGAGCACCAGGAAGCAGAGATTTGTGAGCCATACAGCATACTTATGAACTTAACCCATAGTTTGATTCACAGGGATTAAACCAGATCTTTCACTTTTGTGTTACAGTTACAGGTTAACAAACTCAGACCTGCAAGGGACTATCCAAAGGGAAATTCAGACAGCCAAGGAAGCTCATTGGCCAGACCACACCTCCCTTGGTGCAGCTGACAGCTTGAACAGAGACCCTCTGGCAGAGTACACCATGGGAGTCACATGACTATGGGTGTAGCATTAGAGATATAATCCAGTCAGGGAGCCCAGCCAATAGGGAACAATGAGGGCATGCAGAAGCATAAATACAACTCTCATGAGGCATGGCAGCAACCTTTGGCAGATGGTGTGTGATCCACAAAGGAATTTAAATGTAGCAACAATGATCATCACAGCACTTTACCTTTAGGCACCTAGAAAATCATAGAAACAACTCTATGAACCACAAAGCCTGAGTCTGGCACCTAGGCTCCATATACAATGAATGGGGAGAGATTGGAACCTAAGAATGCAGTCCACAAAAGTCAGAAAACTAGACAGGAGCTGCCAAACCAAAGATGCCAATGGAGTGTACTAAATCCTACCTTTCTCTCAGAAATAGACACCTAACTCCAACTGCAGGCAGGTGCCAGTCCCCCAGATGTGACTCCTTTTTCATTATTTATCCACACTGGAACAGTGTCAACAGAAGAAAGTAAGGGAGATCCACCTCAGGCTATCCTATAACTCAGTGGTTAGGGGAGGCCCTCCTGAGAGGTGGGAGACCACTGCCCAGATCTTTTCTCCCTCTCTGACAGAGTGGGGAATTGAACCTGGTCTCCCACATCCACGTTGAGTGCTCTAATCTTTTGACATCATCACATAGTTATAAGGTGGGTGGCATCACATATTTTTCTTCTGGCCAGATTTTGAATGGGACATGATCCAGCCGGTGGCCTCTGAGCATGCCTACCAGTAGGACCTGCCCACAAGTGAGGTAGCCAAACACCTGTCTTTCACTGGCTCTTGTATCCCTTAAGCAGGGGGTCTCAAACTTTATTACAAAGTGACGCCCTTCTGACAAAAAAATTACTACATGGCCCCAGAGTGGGGACCAAACCTGAGCCCACCTGGTCCCTGCCACTCTGGGCGGGAGGGCCAAAGTCCCACTAACCTGGAGGGGTGCAAAACCAAAGCCCAAAGGCTTCAACACCAGGCAGGGGGCCTGTAATCTCAGTGCCACTGCTCAAGGCTGAAGCTCTCAGGTTTCGGCCCCGGAGTGGGGCTCAGGCTTTGGCTTCCGCCGCTGGTCCCAGGAAGTCTAAGTCAGCCCTGGCACCCCCATTAAAATGGGGTCACAACCCACTTTGGGGTCCTGACCCACAGTTTGAGAGCTGCTGCTCTATGGCTTAGATGGGCAATAGGTGTCCTGTCCAGATGCCTAGAGGGAGGCAGTAATGTACATTCCCAGAGGCAGAAACATAGGTGCTGAGGGAACTTTTTCTTCTGAAACTTAGGTGCCCAGTGAGTTTAAGCACCTACAGGGTTCACAGGGAACTCTGTGGATCACAGTGGAGCCAAAACTGGGATTTAGCCACCTGGGGCTTAGGTGCTTTAATACCTTTGTGGACCTGGGCCATGGAGTTTAATGTCGGGCTGACTCATAATGAAACAGGTTGATCTGCAAATGTCAAAACAAATGATTTCTACATTTCTGAACTGAAATTTTTTGAAATGTTTCATTCCATGAAAAAACTTAAATATTTGAGTTTTCATCCCAATTCAGGACAAACCCAAATTTCAACATATCATAATTTCCCATGGGATGGAAATGCCAATTTTTTTCCTCAGCCTTAGGAAACAGTACTTGTTTGGCAGTAGGGGAGGGGAATTGTTGGCGCAGCAGAGTAAAGCTAGCTGAGGGGAGGAAGGAAGGGAAGGAGTCTGACTGACTGAGGAGAGGAAGTTTCCCTACTGTGGAAACTTCCTCTTCCTGGGCTCACAAAACATAATGAGCCTCTAACACAAGCTCAGTTCAAGAGGGTTCAAAGTTCACTATGATCATTTTGCACAGCTCACTTGAGAAACCTACATTTGTGCTACATAGTGCGATAAATAAGTAAATTAGCAGGATACATTTAAACAATGTCCAACCTAGCCTATGTTTTACATCAGTCAAATAAAGTTAAAATATGGGGTTCACTGTATTTTTAGGATAAAGCCTTTAGTATCAGACTAGCTAACTTGTGCTGAGTAGAGGAGAAAAAAATACATGTATAACTAGAATGAATAGAATGAATACATGTATAACTAGAATGAATATAAGGTTTCTTGCTATTTAAGCCCTTTTACAGCTTAACAAAATCAAGAGAACAAAATTCACCTGAAATTTTGATGTCGACCTGACAGAACAAGGTCTGCAGCTCATAAAGAAATCCTGATTGAAAGATTTATCTTCTGGAAGGAATCCATGTGGATAAAGTGGCTAGATAAGAGAGGATGGAATAGCATACAGTAGAAACAGGTTCTTTTGCTTTTTGTGTAGTGGCATTCTTTTGTTCTTTGTATAAAATATTCTAAATAGAAAGTCTGAGTCTGCATATTAATTGATGGGATTTAAGAACACCAGATATGAAGCCCACACACATCACTTCTGATTGGCTCAGAAAGAAAGCTTAATGGAGTATAACAAAACAATCACATAATACTTTCTTTCTCGGCCATCTGAGGAACACCTGGATAGCATTTGAAATGTGAATGATTACAGAAAAATAACAGGCTGGCATCTGCAGAATATCATCTTAATAGGTAACACATTAAGTAGCAGCTTTCGGGCAAAAAGAATTCAGGATTGGGCCTCAGGTCTCATTTTAACCACACACAGGCCCTGATTCAGGAAAACTCTTGGAGTGTATTTAAGTCTGTCCTTATGCAGGACAGCACTTAACCACATGTTCAACTTAAGCATGTGCTTAAGTCCCATTGACTTCCATGGGACTTAAGCATGCACTGTAAGTTAAGCCAGTGCTTAAGTGCTGTCCTGAAGAGAGATGCTTTCCTGAATTGAGGCCATATAAAGCACAGTTAGGTGAAGCCTATTTATTTTAATAGCCCCCTTTTTCAAAATCACCACTGCATCCATCCCTCTGTTTAGCAATAAATCTAATGGACACCACACCACTTTATTATTACTACTTTCCATCCTTTACAAATATATTAAAGTTGTCATGAGATCCTCAATATTTTTTACACTATCTTACAGGCATCACTTGCGAAAGCTGGAAATAAACAGAAGTTTGGTTTACACAGGAAAGTTACATACTGGAAGTGTTTACATGGTCTGCAACTGTGGTCATCTGTACCTAAGCAAAAGGGAACCTCTAATTTTCTAGTTTATGTGACTGAATTTTTAACTACTGCACAGAGAAAAGACATTTTCTGTGAGCAATGAACTCTAATTATAATGTATGCAGGCTGCGTCATTTAAATAAGCAAATAGTGTTCTATTCTTGACATTTTCTCTTTGGGGAAAAAATTACCCTCTAGGAAAGACTCAAACATTTTATAAAGAAATTACTTCCTATAATCAAAATTGCCTTGCTATTTAGTCAAGGAATTTGGGTCAAGTACACATTCTCATAGTTTCAAAAGACAACCATATGTATGTCAGATTACAGTTCTTTCTGATTTTTTGTTCCAGTTCCTGTAACAGTAACATATATTCTATTATCATTTAATAGCTGACCAGATAGCAAACTTCTCAGAAACTGAAAATCACTAGATTTTTCTGGCTTGGAAAACTGTCATGAACATTTAGCAGCCCAGGCACATAATCTCTCCTTAAACCTCCCTTTGTTGTGATGATTCATCATCATGTTCCTATCAAGCCTGTGGCATTTAGAGCAGCGAAGAAGCTTCTCCACTCCTGGCTGTTTCTGGCAAGTCTTTCAATGGTCTCCCAGCTATATCCCAGGTTTTTCAGCTCAGCTTCCACAGTTCTTCACCATGTTGTTTTCAGGAAGCCTTGTTTTTGCTTGCCATCAGGTGTCCATCTTAATATTAAAGGTCATGATATTATATTATTGCGGCTGATTTTCAGTTTGGTTTTTGTCTTGGTGGTGAGGATGTCACTCTTTGTGCCAGTGGCATTCTTTTGGCTTCCTCCACTGGCAGTCATATGGGTCTTTGACTCCTGAAGGCCATCATACATAGTAATGGCTGATTTCTCCACTGCTGTTTCCGTACTATATCTTGTTTTTTATGAGACAGAGTTGTTAGCCCTGCGCCTAACCCCCAACCTGGAGGACCAGAGCATGTTTTGTCTGGCCCCTCCCCCACAGACTAATCTGACATGGCTGAATCTACCAGGAGCAAAAAGCCCCCACCGACACAGACTCTGGGGATCATTAGAACACGCAAGCTTTCCTGCCACGACAAGGCACAGACATCAGAGGACAGGTGATGATGATTAGCATGAAAGAAATGCTGCTGTTTAAGGTAGCATCTAAAATGTTTGGAGTGCTTTCCAGACACTCCAGAAGAGATGGTGTCTGCTCCAAGGAGTTCAGTGTAATGCCAGACAGACAGCTAGAGTGAGGCTAGAGGACGGGAATAGCATATTGGGCCGTATTCTCTCTAGCATGTGTGGAGTCAATTACACTAGTGCACGGTGAAGGCAAAGAGGATGTAAAATGCTGCCAGTCAGGATCAATATTTTACTGCTACCATGAAAAGCAAAACCCATGCACACACCTCCCAAGAAAACCAACCACTTTGTCTTGAACTAAAGGGCAAGTGACATTTTTCAAGGGACTTTTGTATATACAGGGTGTGCTTTCTGCTGAATTAATTTCAAAATAATAGAGTGTGGGGCCATATTGGGCCCTCCTGATGAAAAAGCTGAACACTCCATCTCTAAAAACTGCAGGAATAGGGCAGGGCATGAAGGGAGATTGCCAAGGTTAGGGTATGGAGTTTCCTCTTTCAGGCAAGTGTGGCTTGGAGGAGTGTGGACAGGACAAGCGGGAAGCCCCAGAAACTGTTCCGACACTGGAGACTCTGGACACTCTGAATCATTCATCCTCCATAAGTAAGGCTACGATTTTGTCATGGTTATTTTTAGTAAAAGTCATGGACAGGTGACGGGCAATAAACAAAAAATCATGGAAGCCGTGACCTGTCCCTGACTTTTATTAAAAGTAACTGAGTCCAAATTGGGAAGCAGGGGATCCAGTATCCAAGGCTGCTGTGGCTCCATGGTTTCCCCCATCACCATTGTGGCTGAGAGCTGCCGGGTTCCCCCTTCACCTTCAGAGAAAATGGGACACTCCCCGAGTCCCCCACCTCCTCAAGGCTGTCACCCATTGCTGGAACCCTGCCACAGCCACCGCTGACTGCCAGCTCTGGTCCTACAGTCTCTGAGACTGAGGCAGAAAATGTCATAGAGGTCTCTGGAAGTCACGGATTCTTTGACTTCCATGACCTCCGTAACATAAAGGTAGCCTTGTTCATAATCACCTCTGGGGCTTCCTTCTCCATCACAGAGGTCTGTACTGTTATTGCCATCTTTTCCCTACCTCAGTACGTCACAAAGTGCAGCGGGAGCAATAAAGAAGTTGACTTGGCTTGGAGCAGCATTCACATAGTCAGATATATCTGTGTGGTTTGGAATAGGCCATACGACAGAATATGGCTACTCTTTAGCTCCACCCCTTCCTGCCCAAGCACACGTCTTCCTGCCCAGTAAGGCCCCCACAACAGGTGGATGAACACACTTCTTTCCCCTTCTGATCTCCCTCCAGATCCCCTGACAGAAAAGCACTGGGCTTCTACTGTTATGTGTGAAGAAAGGAGGTGGTAGTTTACCCCTTCTTAGCCAACAATGCGTTGCAGCAAGACTGAGTTAGCAGCAAGAAGCAGAGCCAGGCAATATCTTTCTAGCAGCCCACAAAAAGTGGGCTAGTTCCCCAATGGGTGCAGATGTCTGTAATTTATATAAAATAATGCATCTGGCTTTGCTGGGGGTGGGAGGGAGCAGGGAGTAGATAAACCATGTTGGCACTCAGCCCGCTGGACAAATAACAGCATTCCTGCAGACCCATCCCAGCCCTAGATTACAGTAGACAAATACCTATTTGAATTATGGAAACTAAGTGCTATTTACAATGTCATCACTGGAATCCCAGTTTAGACACCTCCAAACACAGGTGTAGCTGTTTCTATGCAAATAGAATGAATGAATTTGGCTACTTATCTTCCTGTATAATCACGTGGAGTCTCCAGTTGTTCATCTAGGGCCTGATCCAAAACCTAAGTGGCAGTGAAAGGTGAATTTCAGAAGGTTCTGAGTTGTGATTCATTTTGCATATGGATTCAGAAGTTTGAATGCTTCTCTGAATTTTATCCAAATCTCTCTCTTCTGATTTCCCAAAATCAGTCTAGCGCCTTTTAGAAAAGAGTTTGGCTTGAGAATTTGGTCCATTTGGTCATTTTACTTGAACTGGTTCATTCATCCCTATAAAATAATTAAAGATAATTTCTCTCTTTCCACCGCTTGCTAAGCTAATTTTGTTTTCAGGTGTCAAACAACTGATTCAAATTATCCTGGGTTCATTATCAAAATTCTAGTCTAATCTTCTCCTACATCAGGGATTGGCAATGCTGGCACGTGGGACTGCAGGGTAAGAACCCTTAGCGGGCCCCACTGCTTTATTTACCTGGCGTGTCGCCGACCGCGGCGCCCACTGGCCGCGGTTCGCTGTCCTGTTCCAATGGGGACTGTGGGAAGTGGTGGCCAGCACCGCGCTGCTTCCTGAAGCCCCCATTGGACCGGGACGGCGAACCACAGCCAGTGGAAGCCGGGATCGGCGAAACGCCAGGTAAATAAAGCGCAGGGCCCACTAAGGGTGCTTACCCTGCGGTCCCGCGTGCCAATGTTGCCGATCCCTGTCCTACATGCTGAAAGGCCCTGGCCTTGCAGAATCAACTGAGGAATAACATTTTGGAGCTATTTGGATAGTTAATTAAGTAAACTGCTGCTACCCGCTGAGCAGGCAACAAAGGAAATAGGATGACTAAGTGTATTATAAAGGGATAGAAAATAATTCAGAAATTCATATAACGATATATGGAACAATAGTACTCCCTCATCTGAGAACTTTAGCTAATATTGGTAATTTCACTGTAAAGATACAATAAAGACTGAAATAGAAATAAAAAATGACATAGAAGATCATTAGAGGCACTGTGTGGCAATATCACATGGGATAAGATTATGGAAAGACTAGAAGATTAATCCTTTACTACTAATAATTCAGCAAAACACCTGTTGATGGGATTTTTACCTCAAAAGATTCCAGGATATGGGCATAGGATTATTCAGCTAAAAAGAAGAGTACATAATTGACCTATGGAATTCACTGCTGCAGAAAGTCAAGTCAAATACTGTACCAAGATTCTAAAAACGACTGCGTAATTTAACAACTACTTATAAAAAAGGCCCAAATCCTAAGGTCCTTATTCTATTTTCACTTGAGTTTATTGGGAGTTTTCCTGAGTGAGGAAAACTACATGAAAACTGATAAGTACTACAAGACTTGGTCAAACATGTTTAGCAACGAAAGCTAAGATTAATGAATAATCCTAACTCATGTGTCAAATTATAAAATGGCCTCCTGGGGAGGTAGGGAAAGAATTGCCTTTCCTAACATACTACTTTGTAGGTGTGGTCAACCTCTTGATTCTTCAGGTACTGGCCTCTGATGAAAACAGAATGGTGGAGCATTGTCTGATCCAGCATGCTATATTCTAAATTCTAAGGGTTACATGAAAGGGTTACTCTGTGTACATACAGGTAGACAGGTCTGTTCAAGGTAGCAAGAGCTGCATGTGAGAAACACATTCCAAATGTACTTGGAACATATTGGTTGGGTTTTTGTTTGTTTGTTTGTTTTGTGATAGGCAGCTGTGATCAACAGAGTGTTAAAACTGTAAGAGAAAGAAAGATGGTATGGCCTCCAATACTGAGCATAAAACTAGCTTTCCTGAGTATGGCATCGCAATCTATGCCCCCAGTTTGAGCAAAGTCAAGACACATTGCTTAAAAACTAATTTCCAGAGGTAAAGGTCTAATTCATGAAGTGTATTCATAGGTTCCTTTCATTGACTATAGCTGTGTGTTCATTTATTCATTTAAACTTCTGTTTTTAACATTAAAATACATTCCTGATTTATCTTTCAAGGGCAATTTAAACTAAGAAATTTAAAGAACAAAGTAACCATTACATTTTACAAATGTCACAGAAACATTGGGCACAAACAAAACAGGCCTCATGAAAAGGCACATTCAGTTTTTCTTTAGAAAAGGTATAGTACCAAATTCATCACTGGCATAAACCCACTGAAATCAGTGGAGTTACATCAGGGAGAAGTTTGGCCCCTTGTGTAAGTTACAATGCTCTCTATCTCTTAACTTGTGTTTCTGCTGCGGCTAATAACTGCTTTGACTTAAATATCATTTTTCTGCAGTTCCAGGAATGTCTCTAATTTTCTGGATCTGATATAAAATAAGCTGCATTCATAAACACTGGGTACGTGTTGTGGACATTAGTGTCCTGAAAGAAAAAAAAGAGAAATTAGCTGCTACTTTATCTATGAACTTGCCAAGCTACAACGGGAAGTAGTTAATTCCTCATGGCTAGACACAAACATTCCATCTTTAGTGACATGTGTAAAGGTTGCTGTTTAGAACAGACTCTTTTCAGGACCCATTCCTTCTGGGCACTTACATTTCTAAACCCCTCAAGAGGTCTGCACTTGTGAAAAACAGAGAGAGTGGAGACTCTGGTGTTCTGCCTAAGACAACGCCAGCACTCTTGTGAACAAACGTTGGATCAATCCAGAGTTGGAAGTGAACATGAAAAAAGTGTCATTCGCTCTTTTGTAAGTCTTTTTGTGGTGCATCTGATTGACCCACATTATGGTGTACAACAGCATGAAAGAATGTTAGTAATCAGTGCTAATGAATACATGTACCTACCTGATTCATATACTGGACATTTCCCCACACGAATGCTTTTCTTTTGCATTCATTAAAATTCTCATCATGACACAAAATGCTGAACATTTACTCTAACAAAAACAAAAGCAAACAAAAAATGAGACACATTTATTGCAAATTTCAGTCCAAAAAGATATAAATAAGGAAGTCGCATAGCACGGACACGTTGTCCCGTTCCTCAACCACTTCAGATCATTCATTAATGTTTTTAGAAAAGATATTTAAACTGAGACCTCTGTGAGAGCTTGTGGCATAATCCTCCTCTTTTCACCCCTTTCTTCCCTCTCAATCCCCCACCTCCCTGTAAAAAAGAAGACTACTTGTTACTCTATTCTCACCCTCTTTAGAGGAGGGGGAAAGACCTTAGTGAAATTCAACACTCACACTTCAGACTTCTCCAAAATATATCATGAATCCCATTCTCCTATAACATTTTTTTGAGGATTAAAGTGGACATTTGGCTTGCTGAATTTTGTAAAAAATATTATTGAAATGATTTAATACCTGGCTTTTCCATACTACTTTTCATCAGTGGATCTCAAAGTGCTTCATAGTCTTTCAAGTATTTATCCTTACAACACCCCAATGAGGTAGAAAATTGTTTTTATCCCCATTTTACAGATGGTGAACTAAGACACATAGAGGCTAAGGCTATGCCTATACCACAGTGTAAACCCAGAATTTGAGCTCAGGCTGAAACCTAACCCCCTTTCACCTACACACAAATTGCACTAACCCAGGGTCCCTGGATGCCATAGGGGTAAGAACATAAGAATGGCCATAGTGGGTCAAACAAAAGGTTCATCCAGCCCCGTATCCTGTCTACTGAGAGTGGCCAATGCCAGGTATCCCAGAGGGAGGTAATGATCAAGGGATCTCTCTCCTGCCATTCATCTCCACCCTCGGACAAACAGAGGCTAGGGACACCATTCCTTACCCTGGCTAATAGCAATTATTGGACTTAACTTCCATGAATGTATCTAGTTCTCTTTTAAACCCTGTTATAGTCCTAGCCTTCACGACCTCCTCAGGCAAGGGGTTCCACACGTTGACTATGCACTGTGTGAAGAACTTCCTTTTATTTTTTTTAATCTGCTGCCCATTAATTTCATTTGGTGGCTCCTAATTCTTGTACTATGGGAACAAGTAAATAAATTTTCCTTATTCAATTTCTTCACACCACTCATAATTTTATATACCTCTAGCATATTCCCCCTGAGTATCCTCTTTTCCAAGCTGAAAAGTCATACTCTCTCTAATCTCTCCTTAGATGGGACCTGTTCCAAACCACTAATCATTTTAGTTGCCCTTCTCTGGAACTTTTCTAATGCCAGCATATCTTTTTAGAGATGACGAGACCACATTCATTGTGTGAAAAATGAATAGTTAAGGTCACTGCAGAATATTAGAGAAGAAAAGTACACAGTGTTTCAAATAAATATCTCCTTTTAGTCATGTTTCCTAAATGTACAGGTTTGGGGGTAGTTAATGCAAACCTTTATTCGTATAGGTGGTCATAAATATTAAATAAATATTCTTGCAAATTACTATTGGAGTAGTATTAGAATTTGACAACCAGCTGGTATGGTCTGGACAGGAGAAGAAGGTCAAGTTTCAGGAGGGACCTAGAGTGCTATAACACCAGGGATTCAGGAATTCAACCTAGGATCAGAAAGTTACCAGACAAACACAGGCCTCTTGGCATGTAACACTGGCATCTCAGCATTCTCAATAATTATCTTTTTTGTGAAATTCTCTCTACTTGCCGCTTCATTTATTGCTAGTGAAACACGGTGGCAACGATTTTTGTCTAAAAAGTTCCAGAGTGCAGCAAGTAGCAGCATGAACCGTGGCACATGGCAATGCCCCCAGGAACCATTAGCGTTTACAGAAAGGAATCTAGCCCAAGCATGGACTTGATGGAACCAGGAGTCTGAGCTGTACAAGGATCTTGTGAAGCAGAGGGGAAGCAGGAAAGTAAAGCTTTTATCTCACTGAGGAGCTGTGCAGAGAAGTATGCTAAGCTGATGCTTCCCACTGTCTCAGCATTAGTGGGTATGTGAAGCACTCTAGGACTAAGCCTAAGGAAACTCTGGTGTGATACAGGTTTTTCACAAGGAATCAGTCTTATGTGGACAGGACAGACCCCTTTATGCCAGGATTATGGACTTTGGTGTCCGGATGTAATTTTGGAGATCTGCCGTGTTGCCAATTCTCACAATTTTATTGCAAGTCTGGTGATATTTGATGGTTTTCTTAAAGCCTGGCTCCCATACGTGATTATGTGAAAATCTAAATTTTCATTTAAAAAACGAACAAACAAACAAACCAATAAGCCATCTAGTCCTCATGGTTGTGGAGAAAAGCTTGAAAATGTAACATAATTCTACCCAAGTCCATGCACATACTGGGTTCAGACACTTGGGACAGGAGAGCAATGAGGCACTATTCTAACTTCAATGTATGCAACAATCTCAGTAGGCAATTGCTTTGTCAGATTTCAGCAAGACAGGCCTGGTGCCTCTTGATTTCCCAGAGTGAACTGGATTCAGAGAGACCATTATACATGTCAGCTGCCCTCTGGTTATGTACAACGAGAGCACAATACAGTCAGTAGGAAAATGGAATGTCATATTAACAAACTCAGAAAAGCAAACAAACCAACCAACCAAAATACTAAATAAAATCTCAGGCAGTGGATGGAAACTGCCAGCAACCTATACAGTTATTGAGGCAATGGATCTGATCAGAATACAGAACCAGAATTTCATAAGCACTGTACAGGAAGGCAAAGAATTAGTCAGAGGGACTATAGAGATAACCTTTAAAAAGCCTGGAGATGTTTTCAAAGGCGTCCGCTGTCTGGAAGATGAGCTCTGGCCAGAAGCAGATCCACTAGTTGAACTGGTGTACTTTACATGAGGAAAATCCTAGGAGTGCTGGATGATCCAGTAAACAGGGAACTTGAGAGTCAGCAAAGGAGGGGAATCTTTATAGTGAAAGATTCCAACAGTGCCTGGACACGCAGCATGGTCTGGTTCTAAAGAAACCATAGAGTAAATTATAGATCTGAATAGATCAAAAGTCATTGAATCGGTGGCTAAAAAGATGCCATTACCTACTACCCAAAATCAATCAATTACAAAAAGGTCAAGCAGATGCTTTTGCAGCTTACTACTCCCCTAAAATCCAGGTACCTGAAGGAGCAGGAGTATACTACAAATATATAAGGAAGAGCTGAATATACATAATAGACTCAGAAATTAAGGTCAGATACTTGTAATTCCTGCCTCTCTATGCAAGAGAGTTATAGAAAAATAAGTTGAATTCACTAGAAAAGTACATGCCTCAGACCTGGTTTTGATGATTGTCTGCAACAGCCTTGAGAATGTGTTTACAGGCCAGGAATGAGTGCACAAGTGCATTCCTTTATGGAGAGGTATGAAGTCCACCAGACTTGTAATAAACAACTGCAGAAGGAGTTTCTAACACCACACATGGTTCCTTCTGGCCAGTGGAAATGTTTGGAGTACATGTATATACCTCCAAGGAAAAAACAGTATCTCGCAACAGTAGATATTCCAGCTTCTGAGAAGTAGAAACGATGAACGATATGAGAGCCTGTCATAAGCATAAAGTAGCCTAGAATTCCTGCTTACCTGTAAGGGGTTAAGAAGCTAAAATAACCTGATTGGCACCCGACCAAAAGAACCAATAGGGACCGAAGATGCTTTCAAATCTGGGGGAGGGAAGGCTTTTGTTCTCTGGGTTCAGTGTGTGTGCTCGTTTGCTCTGGAGCTTTCAGAGGAATCAGACAGCTTTTCTTCTCTCCATCTAATTCTATATTTCTAAGCAGCACAAGGAATAAGTAAATAGCCAGGCCAGGCGGTTTAAGTTTTATATTTGTTTCTCCCTTGTGGATTTCTCATGTTTTAGGGGGCTATCCCTGTATTTTCTCTGTAACTTAAACTTAGCCGGGGAGGATTCCTCTGTGTTTGTTTTGAACTTTTGTAACACTGATTTTTATAGAGGCAAATTGTTTTTTTTTCTTTCTTTCTTTAATTAAAATATTTCTTCTAAAAATCTGACTGATTTTTCCATTGTGTAAGATCCAGGCTTTGGATCGACTCACCTAAGGATTGGTAAGGGGTTTATTCTCAAGCCTTTTCCAGGAAGGGGAGTGTAGGCTTGGGGGAATTTGGGGGAAAGAAGGGGCTCCAAGTGGCCCTGCCCCTAGTTCTTGGGGTACACTTGGCGGTAGCAACATACTGTTCCTCCGGGTACAGAAGAAGCTTGTGCCTGGGGAAGTTTTAACCTAAGCTGGTAAAATAATTTTGGGTGTCATTTTATGTGGGTCCCCGCATCTGTACCCTAGAGTTCAGAGTTGGGAGGGAACCCTGACGGAGCCAGTAAGTGATTCACAAATGAAGGGTGCACTTTGCAAAGTTTGGCATTTTGAACACTGTACTCCAGTGGTGGGTACCTGTGGCCCACAGGCCGCATGTGGCCCATCAGGGTAATCTGCTGGTGGGCAGTGAGACAATTTGACCATCCGCAGGCATGGCCACTCAGAGTTCCCAATGGCCAGCCCTGATGGAAGAGACTCAAGAGAGAGACAGGTTGCCAGATTTGGAAACAGATGGAAGAGGACAGAAATAGTGAGGTTAAGGTCCAGTAACCTGTTGAAGAAACCACATTATCTTAGGGACTAAGTATCTGTTTGAAAGATGTGACTCCAACTAGGCTAACTGCTAGTAACCTGTGGCCTACAGCTGTTTTGTGGAACTGGATGTTAGTTAATCATTTGTTCATTTGTTTACATCACACAGAGTCCTCTGGCTTGAAAGTGTTTGCAAGATTGGAGAACAGAGAGACACACAGTTAACACTCTGTGATGGGGCCCTAGCTATAGTTATAGGTTACTTTAACCAGTTACTCACCCTAGACTGAGGGTTTACACCTAAACTAATCTATGAGAGTTCAGCCCCACGACTGACTACAGTAGAGAGGCCCTCAATAGAAAGCGGACGCCATGGTGCGCACCAGCAACAACACAGTGCTCTTTTTATAATAATTATTTTTATTAGCCATCCAAACAACAATACACACTCTGTATTGGATAAAGGCATATTGTATCTGGTGAAAGGAAAGAAAGAAATATGGGAGATTCAGTGTTTGCATCACCCCATGACATGGAAAAACCCAAAGTGCAAGCTATTATCCTCACCATCATTATCAATCATCATTATCACCACCACCGCCGCCACCACCAGTGGTTGTCACCCTGACATCTCCCCTCTGGGCATGCCAGCCAGGATACAGCTTTCATAATGTGTTACCCTAATGCCCCTTGGGGTTCATACATATTTATGAATGTTTTAACTCCTTTTACTTGTTTGAACTTTCACACCCCATGCTTATGGGGGCCCCATTTTCCATAGGCCAACTTGTTAGCTCCTTTTATACTCATTAACATTTATGTTAGCTTATCATCCTAATAACAAGCAGTTGCCTTAAGGAAAGAAAAAAATGATTAGGGGGCTGGAGCACATGACTTAAGAGGAGAGGCTGAGGGAACTGGGATTATTTAGTCTTCAGAAGAGAAGAATGAGGGGGGATTTGAGAGCTGCTTTCAACTAGCTGAAAGGGGGTTCCAAAGAGGATGGATCTAGACCAGGGATCGGCAACTTTGGCACATGGGCCCCCCGGGTAAGCACCCTTGTTGGGCCCGGCCGGTTTGTTTACTTGCTGAGTCCACAGGTTCGGCCGATTGTGGTTCTCACTGGCCACGGTTCACTGCTTCGGTCCAATGGGGACCTGCGGACGCGGCAGGTAAACAAACCAACTGGGCTCACCAAGGGTGCTTACCCTGGGGGGGTCGCGTGCCAAGGTTGCTGATCCCTGATCTAGACTGTTTTCAGTAGTACCAGATGACAGAACAAGGAGTAATGGCCTCAAGTTGCAGTGTGGGAGGTTTAGATATATTAGAAAAAACTTTTTCGCTAGGAGGATGGTGAAGCACTGGAATGGGTTACCTAAGGAGGTGGTGGAATCTCCTTCCTTAGAGGTTTTTAAGGTCAGGCTTGACAAAACCCTGGCTGGGATAATTTAGTTGGGTCCTGCTTTGAGCATGGGGTTGGACTAGATGACCTTCTGAAGTCCCTTCCAACCCTGATATTCTAAGTCTCTAACATATCACCCCGGATACCAATGGTTATCTTGTGGTGTCTATTGATCTCTCATAGACATTATTATCCAAACTCCACGGTTATTTTCAAAATATCAGCATATCACAAACAGAGACACAAACTCAGCAAGTTTATTATTAACTTACTTATGCTAACTTTCCTTTATAATACAGCTAACTTATCCTAAGGCCTAATTTGGCTGAGCAAGATATCTTAGAAGCCTGAGGCCTGTAGGTCCTGTATTACAACATTAATTAATACCTATATTTCATCTCTATCTCCTAAATATACCTGCTGTCATTTATCCTTGGCTACAGTAGGAGATGCATGAGGCAGTTCACATACCAGAACTATTATTTCTGGTTGTCTGAAGACTTAGATGTCATTGCACCAGTTGCAGTTGGATCCTAGTATCAAGGTTTCTTTCTCGACAATGAGGCCTAGAAACTTACTTTTGCTTTTTTAAAGGATAACTGAGATTCACATCGTCATATGACTCCAGGAGATGAAGACCTAGGTGTGAACCTATAGCACTTTTATTTTAATCTGGCCCTCATCCATTTCAAACATTTTGGTGGAAAAACAACTTTAAAGATTTTTGGTAAAAATTATTTTTCATTTTTCAACCCCCTCTACCCTGGAGCAGAGTAGGGAGCGAACTGTTACTTTGAGACGTTATCTCTTACACCAAGGGGACAGCAAGCCTCACAAGCCCTTCTCCTGTTCCTACATGTCCCCTCTTTACTCACCTCTCCCCGAAATGTGGGTTATGGCACTGTGAGTAGCTCACACAGGGAGCTCCTTACACCTTCTAACTCCTCAGTGCAGACATGCAGCTGGGTTCACAATTGTATCTATACACTTTCCAAGTTGGTGTCATGATATGAATGCCTACAGCTCATAATACCTCTTTCACATTAAGCATTTTACTTGTTCTATAGAGAGTTAAAGGGAAGTACAGAGCAGCTATATGACTTGGCTGAGGTCATACAGTAAATCAGGAGCAGTCAAGAATAGAACCCAGGAGTCCTGATTCTCAGTACCGTATTCGAATCCTCCCCGCAGCATGGTGTTTTTAAAGTTCTGTTAATAATTTGAGAGTGGAATTTTTCAGAAAATATTGGGTGGGATTTTCAAAAGCACCTAAGTCTGTTGGGAACACAAGTCTTGTTGAAAGACTTGTGTTCCTAAGGGAATTAGGTGCTTCTGGAAACCACATCCACTGCCAGATAAGCAAATGGTGAATATTTTCTTGCTATACAGATCCTTTTCTAGAGATAAAAAAAAAAAACTTGGTTTTGCCTGTCCAGACAAGCAGAAATACATTACTGATGTCTGCTCAAATCTTCTTTTTGGTCTGATAAACATTATATAAAATTGGGTTTTGTTTGCCATTCAAAAACTATATTGTGTATGGGAGAAACAACAAAAATGTACTTCAACTGATGCCTACTAATTACCCAGGTTAAAAGCTTGGCTTTTAAAGTGTTACTTAAAAAAACATTGGCTTTGTTGAGGGGAAATTCTACCACATTTTGTGTGATGATGAGGAAGCCCAGATTTAAGAATGCTTAGTTTTGGACCCCACCCAAATGATCTGTTTCTCATCCTTATTTACTTCTTAACATGATATGACTCAACTTGTTAAACATTTCAGATTTAAATTAGGGCCAAGAGAAAATATTTTCCCCTGCCAAGCCATCCTGGGATGGAATTCCATTATCCATCATGCTCCTAAACAGGGATTCCCTCCTACTCAATTCTGAGTAATAATTTGGAAGTAAGATCCTGGTATTCCCTCAGAACGACTGGCTAAATTGGCAGCTCAGCATGAATCACTTGTATACGTAGGCACATTGAGAGAGAGTAAACTGTCCAATTTGTAGTTAGTGTATGTTTTCCACTCATTTCATTTGCTTCATCAGCCTCGATTCAGCCTCTCTGCAAACCACACCCTCATTTAAAATGATTACAGGAAGAAAAGGTTGAGCAAGCATGACCACTCTTTTCCCCCAAGGCAAACTACATAATATGTACTTTTAGAAGTTACTCCCAGGGAGAAAATAAGAGCTCTTGTCATTTGCAGTAACATGGCGACAGATCCTCTGCACCTATTGTGTGGTGGGGCTCACAAAGCTACAGAATATATGTAAAAGGCAGGGAGTCACCGTTGGATCCCCTCCTTGTGGCTGAATGTGGCACAGCAGCTCTTTTCCCATCTGGTGCCCTCAGCTGACAGCTGCTCTGATAATCCAATGGTTTGTCTCTTCCCATGACTTGTCCCTCTGGTCAGGTCACAGCTTAAGTCTACCTCTTCTGGGTAAAAGAAAGTCCACCAAACCAAAGTTCAAGACCTTGTATCAAGTCTTTGGCTCCAACTCTGGGCACCGTGGTCCTCACATCCTTCACCCAGGGCTTTCAGTCATTTCTATCCCCGTCTACAGGGCTTCACACCACTGCCTCTGGTGGTTGGGAGGGAACCCACTCCTTTCCAGCCTTTCCAGCTCAGGGACTCTAGAACCATTGGTATAATTCTAGATCAAGAAAAAAATCAAAAAGTTTGTCAAGGAAATCACTGGGACCCTAATCCACTAACAGGAACAAGGATGGTTTTGTGATTTATTTATTTATTTATTTGTGTGTATATGTGTGTGTGTGTGTGCGCGCGCGCACACGCGCACATGCGCATTGAGATTCAGGATATCTATGTTCAGCTCCCATCTCTGTCACAAACTTCCTGTGTGAGCCTGAAGAAGTCACTGAACCTCTCTGCACCTCAGTCCCTCATCTGTAAAATGGAGATAATCTCCCTTTGTTTCTCTTGTCTCTTCAGATGATAAGATCTTCACAGTAAGGACTGATTTAAGTAGGGGTATATACACTACTGGGGCCTGTTAGAGCTACTGTGATACAAATAACCAGTCATAAAGAGTGCACAGGTTAGCTTTTACAGTGAAATGCTTGCAAAACAACCATAGGAATTTCCGCCTTTGAGGTTTGATTCTGCAAGATAATGAACAACTCCTCAAGGTGGGGCTCACTCGTGACTCTCATTTACTTCATTGAGACTTGAGGCCACTCAGCACTTGCAGGAGTTGTTCAACACCTCACAGGTAAGAGCCCTTAATGCTTTGTTCTTACCTAAGATGGCCTCTAGCAGCTTTCCAGGCTAAAAGTTTAGCTGCTAGAAATCCTATTAACAATTTTTCTCGGATTGGAAGTTTTAATGCCAACATAAATCAATTGAATGTTACCAACCTTGGTAATTACCATGAGTTCATCAAAAAAATGAGGAGTCCTTGTAGCACTTTAGAGACAAACAAATTTATTTGGGCATAAGCTTTCATAGGCTAGAACCCACTTCATCATATGCTTGGAGTCAAAAATACAGGAACAGGTATAAATACATGAAAGGATGGGAGTTGCCTTACCAAGTGTGAGATCAGTCTAATGAGACAATTCACTTAACAGCAGGCTACCAAGGGAGGAAAAATAACTTTTGTAGTGGTAATGAGAGTGGCCCATTTCAGACAGTTGACAAGAAGGTTTGAGTAAGAGTAGTGGGAAATTAGTATTGAGGAAATTAGGTTTAGGTTTTGTAATGACCCAACCACTCCCAGTCTTTATTCAAGCCTAATATGATGGTGTCCAGTTTGCAAATTAATTCCAATTCTGCAGTTTCACATTGGAGTCTGTTTTTGAAGTCTTTTTTTATTGAAGAATTGTCACTTCTAGGTCTGTTGTTGAGTGTCCAGGGAGACTGAAGTGCTCTCCTACTGGTTTTTGAATGCTATGATTCCTGATGTCAGATTTGTGTCCATTTATTCTTTTGCATAGAGACTGTCCGGTTTGGCCAATGTACGTGGCAGAGGGGCATTGCTGGCATATTATGGCATATCACATTGGTAGATGTGCAGGTGAACAAGCCCCTGATGGTGTGGCTGATGTGGTTACATCCTATGATGGTGTTCCTTGAATAGATATGTTGGCAGAGCTGGCACCGGGGTTTGTTGTGGGGTTTGGTTCCTGAGTTAGTGTTTTTGTTGTGTGGTATGTAGTTGCTGGAGAGTATCTGCTTCAGGTTGGGGGCTGTCTGTAAGCAAGGACTGTGAGAGTGAGGGATCATCCTTCAGGACAGGTTATAGGCCCTTGATGATGTGCTGGAGATATTTTAGTTGGGGGCTGTAGGTGATGACTAGTGGTGTTCTGTTACTTTCTGTGTTGGACCTGTCTTGTAGTAGGGGACTTCTGGGTACCCCTCTGTCTCTGTCATCAGATGAAGTGGGTTCTAGCCCATGAAAGCTTATGCCCAAATAAATTTGTTAGTCTTTAAGGTGTCACAAGGACTCCTCGTTGTTTTTGCTCATACAGACTAACACGGCTACCACTCTGAAACATGATTTTATCATAACTCCCTAATGCATGAGCCTAATGCATTCAGTAGCTTTAAATACGTCCATGCTGCATATTATATCTATACCATATATACAGTAACAGGTGTCACTAGAAATTTTGTTTCCTATCTATGGCAGTTACCTGAAGCTGGGGACTGTTGCACACAGGGCCAGCTCTAGGTTTTTTGGCACTTCAAGCAAAAAAATTTTTGGCTGCCCTCCCTTTTTTTATTTTGACTTTTACCATGTTTGCACTTTGCAATATTTTTTGAGGTTTTTTTTTTTTGTTTTTTTTTCTGACTGTGGTTCCTGGAGTTGAATGTCATTTTTGGAAGCAGCTTCTGGGATATGTTTGGAAAAGAGCAATTCCCGAGAGACACAGAATTTGTTGTGAGTGAACAGTGCCCGGGGTCTTTCAGTTGGTGCAGTACCTAACAACATGCTTGTAGAAGGAGAAGCAGTTATTTTGGTGCCGGGGAACGGAGATAGGCCTGAGGCTTGTGGTGTGTGTGTGTTTGGGTGGGTGTAAGGGAGAGTTGTTGTTGTGGGTGTATGTAAGGAGGGAGAGGGGCTGTTGTGGAGATGTATGTGTGGAGAGTGGAGTTGTATGGGGATGGGTGTTGGGGGCCGAGGGGGAATTATGGATGTGGGGGAGTGGAGCTGTTGTGGGGATGTGTGTAGGAGGAGAGTGGGGCTGATGGTGTGTGCATGAATGGGGAGTGGGGCAGTTGTGTGTGTTTACAGGGAGTGGGGCTGTCATGGGGTGTGTGCAGGAGATGTGGAGCTGTTGGGTGTGGGAGGCAGAGGACAGCCACTGGCTGTGAGCCCCGGGAGTGACTTCGTGGAGGGCGGGCTCTGGGCTCCTGTCAAGGTGTCCAGCTGAGCATCTTCAGCCCCAGCAGCCATTGCGGGTTGGCGGCCCTGGCCCAGTCCAGCCGCAGGCAGCAGTAGCACAGAGTGCTGGCCACGGGGTGGTCCCTCTTGCTGGGCCGTGAGCAGTGCCAGGGTAAGGTCAGAGCTGTGGCAGTGGAAGCTTCTGCCAGTTCAATGTCCCAGAACAACTGGCGCCGCCCCCCATTTGCTGTCACCTGCCGCCCACTCGCCGTCACCTGACGTTGCGCCCAGCGCCCAGGCACCATGACACACACACACCCCTCCGGCTGCAGTTGACACTGTGATGGGACCTACCTGGGGGCGGCAGCTGGGCCCCCACAAATCCCCACTCTGGAGATTCTTATATGGGCCACAATAGAATGTATAGAAAAGGATAGCTGGAATGCTGCCCCTGGAAACATGCCACCCCAAGCACGTGATTGCTTTGCTGGTGCCTAGAGCCGCCCCAGTTGCACACTAACAAAATGTCAGGCTTTACTAATTCTAACCTGGAAACTTCACTTGACTGCAGTCCCTCATATTCATGGGAATCTATCCAGTGTAAGCAGGGAAACATTTTTCTACTTTATCTGAGTTTGCTCAAGGAACTGAAATCATCCAGTACTGAGTCACATGCCATTTCCAGAGCTCCTGAGTACTGCACAGCAAATTCTAAGAAATCCTTTATTCAGAACGTCCTCCGGTTTTGCAAGCCCATGGAATTCAGGTGACCACAGGAAGCAGTTGAGAGGTTTTCCAGCCTGACCATATCAGCCGTCTCACCACAAGAACTTCCTATTTTGGCTGAGTCCCTTCAATCAATTTGAGGCTGCTCTTTATGATCAATAGGAGTGAGTTTAAGGATAGCTTGTTTGCTTTCTGTTTGTGAAACAGTTCTTGTTCACAGATTTCTCTTTCTTACATGAGAACTGCTACTGTTTGCTTTAATACTTTAAGCATTTGCTAATTAGCCAAATAGGGATGGAGAGGGAAACATAATACGCCTCTCATTAAGTTTAATGCAAAGTCAACAGTAAAATTAATTGTATGAAATATAGCAGGCAAAGAATAATAAGAGAACAGAACAATTAATTATTATATGAGTAAATGTGCATTTATATTGAAAAGGACTGCAAATAAATAGTAATGTAAACCTTAGCAGTGATATGGGAAAGTGCTATCTGAGCTAAGGTTTAGAGTTACAAACAAAGACCTTGAAAGGAAAAGTTTTGTTGTTGAAACAAGAAAACCAAACAAACCAAAAATAACTACAACACAAAACCATTAGTATATAACGAAAATAAACCTGTGAAAGTGACCTCACTAACTGAAAGGGATTTGCATGCATAGAGTTATAGATGTGTAGGTAAATTAATGACTTCAGTTAATGCAAAATAATATTTGCAATGGATAGCTTAGAATCGGAGAGGTAGCTGTTTTAATCTGGATCTGCAGAAGCAAGTCTGTCACTTCAGTGGATAGTTTGACACTGGAATAGGGTAAAAAGAGGGCATCTTATCTGTATTAGATCTCAACATCCTAACTAAAGCATTGCTATGGATTTTTTCTGGGGGACCCTCTTCTTTTTAAGGAGAACAGTTGTGAATTGTCTCATGTTGCCTATGATCTCTGAATCTCAAATTCAGCACAGATACATAACACTGCTTAATAGAGGAAGAGAGATTTGTTTGATTAAAATAAATGTTTGATCCTTCATGGAATGTATAGACTACATAGAGAACAGTGAATAGCTTGTGGAATAGATATCTGCATGGGTCCTATATATTTACACTAATTTGCAAGATCGTTGGGGTAAAAACCTTGTATTTTCATCTGTTCTACAGAGTGTCTATCACTGTAAACAAAAAAGAGTCATAATGAAAATACATACGGAATACACCATTTTCTGTATCAGATTAGACTGTTAGGACATCGTGACTGGTATCCTGCCTCAAGCATTAGCCGACAACGGATCCTTCAGAGGGCTTATACACAATGCTGCAAATGAACGCATATATCCTTTACTGGCCCATATAGTGACTGGATTACAAAGCCTGGAGTGAAGCTCATGAGAGTCTAAGATTAAGCATCCTTGGTTGCTCAGATGAAGACTGAGCTATTGGAAGAGGTCAGACAGAACCAAAGCCTGACTGGTTTCGGACCACACTGCAAGATCTATCTATTTGCTCAAACTTTCCTGCCATAGCCAAAGTCTACGATTAACTAACTATTAATATGATCCTCCCTGCATCTGAAAAACTGAACTTCCTAAAACCTAAGAAGGGCAAAGAGTAAAACCACTATGGACATCTTCCATGCAGTTTTAATGTCCTGCTTTCTACACTTACTATCAATACTGCTGTGGCAGATGCTAAAGCAATGCCAATAATAGATTATTAGTTTTCTCAAAACTCACAAATATTAATCCAGAAGTTCACATTTTAACTTAAAAACAGTAACAACATATATTTGAAATTACAGAAATGTACCATTAAGGTCACCCAGATGATCTTAACCCTGCCCTGACCCTTAGTGATCTTTCACCTTCTGCATATATTAAATGTTGCATTTTAGATGGCGATGTTTTGAGGAATGAGCATTTGATAAGGACGTGAAGGAGTTTCAGCCTAAGGTACTTTATTTGTATATTTTTCCTGTGGAGTCAAGGAACCCTGAAGTCTGGTTTTGTGCATATGCCCCTGACTCTCACTATGGCCCCTTTTCAGCACTTTGATGGTGTAAACGAGCCTTAAAAGGGATTGAGTTGCCTTCATTCCTTTGTGCAGAGAGTTTGCCTGGCCCGCACACAGCTGTCATAAAAGCTCTGCACCAGCCCCCTGCAGAGATATCATGTTGAGGAAGGGCCAGTGGAGGGAGTGGACGCAGTTGAATGGGCACTGTGCTCTGGTTATTCTCTGCTTCCCAGGGCACTGATTGCCAGACTCTCTCCAGATGTCCCATGTAGCTCATGCCTTCCTACTCCATTCCAGACCTACCCTAGAATGTGGTGCACTCTCTCTCTGATGCTAGACACACTCACAGACTCAATGTGGTTCTCTGCCTGCCATTCTCCACATTGCAGCTGTACAATTCAGAGTTAGGAAATGAATGGGGATTCAAATACCCATGGTAACTGCTTGTTATGACTAAATAAACTCTCCACAAATGACCCAGCACTAGTCCAGGGCACCCATACTCCCAACACCCACAGAATAAAAATAATTTAAAGTGTCGACTTTAGGCTAAGCCATTTTGAACTATGGCAAGCCAAAACAGAGAGAGGAAATAGAAAAATGTTCACACAAGAACACCTCAAGTTTTGAACCCTCACATCTCAAAAAATGCCTTTTCTTATTTGCCTCCAGCTGCCCAGAAGAATTCCATTCTGGCATTTCAGATGGATTTGGTTAGTGTTGCTGAAGTTCCTGCAGGTCATAATCAGTTTTATAAAGGAAGACTAGCATCAAATTAAAATGGTGGAGAGTCTGGACTGTTTGTCATACATAACTACGGAGACAAACTATCCTGCAAAAGGTAGCATTTGGTTCTTGAGGCAAATTTGTCATCAAGAAAATAACCGATGAGAAATGCAGTGTTCTGTCTGAGTCACTGGCATTTGGTGTATTTTCTCAGTGCAGTTGTTCATCATAAAAAAAACACAGTGCTAGAGTCACAGCTAAAGATGGAAAAAAATAGCCTCAGATAGCCCCTCTCCCAGAATTTCCACAGCACTTAGGGAGTGGAGGGGATGGAGACATCTGAGGAGGCCCCTCTGCTTCAACATTCATTGTTTATTTCCTAACCTTTAACATATGACAAGATTTGGAAACATAACAAGGAACATTGCACTGTTATTGAGTTTTTATTAAAAAAAAATCAGTTAGACTTGACCTTTTAAATATATTGACAAAAAATTATTGAGCCACAGGAATGGGCCTTGGATCAGTGCTTTGTCCATGTAGAGTATCAAAGTTTAGTCTGCAAATATTTACATTAATCTGCCGAGTAAAACATATAAAAATTCACAATTACCTTATGCACCTACATAACGTGGCTTACATTATGACTGTCTGAAATATATCCTAGTGCTTTAACAATCCCTCCAACATTTTTTTTTATAAGGAAGAAGGGTTTTCCTTAAAGTTTAATCTCACCATACTTTTCTGACTTACACTTCTGGACTTCCATATGCTGTCAACTGAGTTTCTGGCTAACCTCAGACATATAGAATCCTCTTTCCCTGTGGACAGAATAAAAACCTTTTCCATGGTGTTTCAAGTATGATGGCTACATTCCTTTATTTGAATGTCAAGGCTAAGTGGACTAGAGCCAAGAAACAAAATTATGCCAGTGTCTGTATACTGCCAGCTGATCAACCAAACCACTGAACAAAATGCAATTAAAACTCATTTTCCTGCCTTCTGTGGAACTGTAAGGGACGTGGGGTGCAGCTGTCGTGATTTGGTTTACAGGCTGTGGTTTCAACCTCAATATATTCTTACTGGTACATTTTCAATGCAGAATATTAGACTCACTTCTCCCATACTTAAAGCTTCAGTAAATAATTATTGTTCTTTCTAGAATGCCATGAATGTACATTTTACTTTCAAAATAAACAAATGTGAAGTGGACAGATTCTGTTCTCTGTCACATTGGTGCAAATGGGAGGAACTCCACTGATTTTAATGAGATTATTCCAAATTTATACTAGAGTAACTGAGAGCAGAATATGGCCTAAGGTTCACGCCCATAACATGGCACACTGACAGTTTACCCTTGAAATAATATATCTTAGCAAGGTATCAAGAAGAGAGGTAATTCTTTGGACATCGTGTTTCAGTTGTATTGTGCAAATTTAATCTATTACTACTTTTCTGGTTCAAGTTCAAGTATGCACCTGCTATAACTAGTAACAGGCCAAATTCTGCTTTCAGGTACATTCACTTCACTTCTGTGCTACCAGAAATGAGAGGAGAATTTGTCCCAAGGTCTTCAAATCAGTGGTGCGTGATGTTATTTTCTCTTGAACTGAAGCGAGAAGCAGTAGAGGATGTAATATACTTTTGCCCACAAATGTTCCCTCGTAGTGGTGCATTCAAGCTTTTAGATTGAGTATTTTCTTACAAGCTGTTAATTATAACACCCAAACCCTTAATCATTCCAAGCATGTTGGCTTAAATCCAGTAATAGATATAAGCAGCCAAGCCAAAAACATCTTTTCATTTCTTCCACAATGGTCTCTCACTTACAATCTCTCATACACAGGTTTCAAGACTGGATACTTTCATTATATGAAATAACAACACTGTAATGATTGAGATGTCTCAAATAAACCTTAATTAGGATTTAGTAAGCACTCTTGTTAGCCTGATGTCCAGTTGTCAGGTCTGCCTGCATCATCATGTGTACTGTTACATGCTTGTTTTGAATGTTTTCTGCAGCAAGTGATTATGCAGACTGGACACCATGAAAGTGTGGGTGTCCAGGCAGCAAAGGGTATGTAAATTAGAAAGAAGTTGCACCTACACAAATGAATGACACCAGTTGCAGAAAATCTGGTGTCTTATATTGAATAAACTATATTATTTAATGCATATTTCTTTAGCATATATGAATTTTAGTGCATAATTGTATCTTGAGTAATACTTTTAATAAGAGACTGGTATTAAATAAACGTGTAGACTTTTGGCCTGACATACACCTTGTACAAACCCTTTTACATAACAGATTGCACAGGGTATAAATGGGACAGAATTTCATCCATAATATCATGATTATCACAGAATCATAGAAATATAGGACTGGAAGGGACCTCAAGATGTCAACTCATCCAGTCCCCTGTGCTGAAGCAAAACCAAGTAAATTAGACAGTCACTGACAGATGCTTGTCCAACTTCTTCATAAAAAACCTCCAGTGAAGATTCCACCAACTCTTTTGGAGGCCTAGTCCAGTGTTTAACTATCCTCATAGTTAGAAAATTTTTCATAATATTTAACCTAAATCTTCCTTGCTCCAGATTAAGCTCATTACTTCTTGTCCTACCTTCAGTGGAAATGGAGAACAATTGATCATCATCCACTTTACAACAGCCCTTAACGCATTTGAAGACTGTTATCAGTCTTCCCCCTTCAGTCTTCTTTACCTAAGGCTAAACTTAAACAGTTCTTTATCTTGTCTTCTAGATCAAGTTTTCTAAACCTTTTATCATGTTGTTGCTCTCTCTCTGGACTCTCTCCAATTTGTCCACATTTTTCTTAAAGCATGGTGCCCAGAACTGGACACAGTACTCTAGCTGAAGCCTCACTGGAGTGGAACAATTACCTCCCATATCTTACATACAACACTTCTGTTAATCATATTAACTCTTTTTGCAACTACTTCACATTGTTGATTCTCATTCAATTTGGGATCCACTATACGCCACATTTTGAGCCAGATCCTGCCTCTCTTAGTCACATGAATAGTACCTTGCTTGCAAGGGAAGATACCCATGTGACCTGTGGAAGAAGGGGGAGGGACAGAAACTAGCCCTACCCTAATTACATATATAATATTGGTTGAGCATATTCAGAACATTCATGGGCAGATGTCTCAAGTGGTTCTCTTTTGGAATGTGCTTAACTATATAAGGAAAAGGATGGATAAACAGAGAGTGAAATGCTGGCCCCCAATAAAGTTTCCAGTTGTACATTTTCTAGTGTTTTGTCCAGTCTAATTTCAATGGAGTTGGCAAAATAGTGAGAAAAATTATTTGTGAACACCTTCACTATTTCTGATTCTCTCACTTTTTGTTTTCTTGTCTGTGAACATTCATGGGAACAGATTTTTGTCAACAGGAATGTTTGGGGAGAAAGTCTGTCCTTCACGCAACGTGCATGTGAACAAAAATATTTGTGTAAAAATACAGATTCATTATTTATGTGGGAAGTACCTGTCTGATTTCTGAGGTTTCATTCATCCAATCAAGGAGCAGACATAGAACCCACATGATTTAATTGACTAATTACAGCCCTGGAAAAATACATAGTGAATAATCAATGCAAATAAACTGTGAACAACCCATAGCCTGAAATACCTCTTCAAGGTGCTGATCAAACAATTGCAAATAATGGGTACATTTATAAAAATCCATATATTTGCAAATAATTATTGCACAGGAAAAAAATTTAGACAAATTATCCAATAAATAGATCAACTAGCTCTCATTTTAAATGTCCAAATAAATGGGGCTTCCACAATTTCCCCTCAGACACTTTTCCACAACCTAATACCATGCATCTAACAGCCAGGAAGAATTTCCTTGTAGTCAGTCTAAATTTTATTTTTCTTAATGTCATTCTTTTCCTCCTAATTATACACTATGTGCTACCTTAACTACTTTTCCATCCTTAGTGGTTACACTCTCCCAATATTTGTAGATCATTTTCCATGCCTCTTACTCATCTATAAATTAAAGTATGCATAGATGGCCCTTTTAATCATTCCTCATGTCAATTTCTCCGATATTTAAAAATTATCTTCTCTGCACTCCCTCCAATGTAGTAATTTTTTTGTGATAATCTGGTGACCAGAAATGAATGCAATATTCCAGGTGTGATAATAAGCAGGACAAATAAGGAGGGTCTCTTATCTCCTTGCTCTGATACACGATACCTTTGTGAATGCAACTCAAAACTTCACTTGCCATTTTTGTGCCACAACACGTTGAAAACTCATTACTAATTTTTTGTCCACTGTTGCCCCTTGGATCTCTTTCACCATTATTGCTTTTCCAGTTTATTCCTCCCACTGAATATCTATATTTCAGAACAATTTTCTCAAATGTATTACCTTGCATTTCTTCAACTAAAGTGTTCTTTATTCTCTGCCTGTGCTTTTCAGCTCTCTGACTTCAGTAGTTACAGACCTTCTCACTTCAATATCACCACTGAATTTCATTTGAAAACTGTTTGCTTCCTCTGCATGATAATCAGTGGAGAAGTTAAATAAATTTTGACCAAACACAGACACCTATGGGTCCCACTATGCATCTCTGCCCCAAATATGCTATAGAACATTGTCATTTAAAACTCTTTGTTATAGTCCTCCAGCCAGTTTCCTATCCTTATGCCTGTGTTCGTATCCAAACCAATTTGAGTTAATTTTTCAATATTCAAGAGAGCAACAGCAAATGCTTTATTTATGTAGCGCCCTCTCTCCACCAGGTTACCTCCTTTAATGGCAATCCACTTGCAGGTTTTGATAGGTTCTTTTGGATCCCACCACCCACTCAGCAGAGTGTATCTTCTTTCTTTTTCCCTAATAAATTAATTGACAGTGCCTCCACCCCCCTCGCACCTTCCTGGCAGGGTCACCAGGGCAGCTTTGGCAGAAAATTCTAACTGCAGGGGAATCCCCACTTACTTGCCAGATAGCTGGAGACTTCCAAGAAATAACACAAACACATACCATATACTCAACACAATAATTCTATTAAACAGGAGACAAATACAACATAACAGGGTAAAACACTATTTTTAGGGTGACCAGAGCCCACACTGAAAATACCTGTGACTTGATGTCTTGATGACCTATAACCATGAAATTCTTCTCTGCAGTGGTGCAGCAGTGTGGCTGACTGGGTTCAGTACAGTCCAAAGGACTCACAAGTTGGAGAAGGTAGTAAGTTCCTGCATGGGTATAGTATGCAGCAGGTTAAAAAATCCTCAAACCCTCACTCCCTGGCTTGAGGACACAGTTCAGAGGGTAGGGGGTCCCTAAAACAAATTACCTGACTAACTAAGAGATGGGGCACTCACAGACTCAATGAATGATCCTCAGGTTCGAAGATGACTGGACTCCTCAGTCTCTGCAGAGAGGCTGCTCTCTGCTGGCAGGGAACCTCCTCGGGCAAGAATCAGGCTGTGTTGGTCCCAGGATTTCCCTTCACCACAAAGGAGTGCAGGGCTCAAGGTGTAGGTTACACAACAACACTAACATACAAACTATAGCCTCCCAGACCCATGTCCAGACACACACTCAGCAGGCTGCTTCCCTGGATGAGGGGACAGGGCAGAGCTGACCATGTGGTGACTTGTCTCACTTAGGGAGCTGGAGGGTGAACTCAGCCAGGCTGGGGAAGTTTTCCAGCAAGCTCTACAAATGGGGACTTACCAGCGGGGAAAGAATCAGGCAGCTGAGGGATCTGCTGTCAGGTCCCTAGAGGCTTGTTCTCAGAGGGAACCCTGCATGCAGGCCTAGGAATCACCAGCTCCCCACACAGCGAGTCCTGCCCTTTTCCTGCCTGGCTCCAGAACAACTCAAAATGACTTTTTCCCTTTTCTCCACTCCCTGGGAGGGCCTCTCCTTATTGGTTGCTGGGCAGACTCTGGGTCTGCCTTGGGTCCCCCTCCCTACCAGGGACAGTATGTCTCTCCCTGAGCTGCCGGCAGACAGAGACCCAGGAATCTATGTAATCTCCTGGGGGTTACATTTAAAATCTCAGTAAAGTGCACTGATTATTGGGCGACAGGCAGAATGAAGAAGGTAAGGGGAAGTGCAAGATTTTTTCTGAAGATCTCCACTGCAGAGTAGAGCACCAGTAAAAAATATAATGGTCTGCTGCTGTTTCATTCCATCCTATCAAACCATCTCCCAGCTTTCTAAATGCCTAACCAAAATCAGCAGCTGGATGAAAAAAACGCTGCCCAAAGCTGAGCCCAAGGATAATAGAGAGAATGTGGGTAAGAAGAGCGAAGAATTTAATGGAACTTAGTCTTCAGAATAGAAGGCACTAAGGGTACATTTTCAAAACACCTAAGTGACTTAGGAGCCAATATTCCATTTTCAAAAATGACTCAAACACTTAAGAACCTAAGTGTCATGGTTCCTAAGTACCTAAGTTACTTTTGAAACTGGGATTTTGGCTCCTAAGCCACTCAGGCATCTTTGAAAATTTTACACATAGCCTTTTGGAAACAAATAAGGCAGTTTCAAGTAGAGTGGAATGGAACAGGACTGGGACAGAACTGTGTGTGGACTGGCTGACAACCAGTTGAGAAACTGGGAAAGTTGTTCCTGATGAGCCCTTGCTGCAATTTATGAGCTTATGGTCTTAAATTATTCTGGTTTTTTTCTATTTAATATCTATCATAGTTTTGAACAATGTGCCACACAAGTTGTAAAAAAAAGTAGACTAGAATAACTTCTTAATCAGTTTGTTAACCTTACTCATAGACTTACAGACTCTTAGTCCAGAAAGGACCATCATGATCATCTGATCATTTAGATTTAGTTGGGGATGGTCCTGCTTTGAGCAAGGGGTTGGACTAGATGACCTCCTGAGGTCCCTTCCAACCCTGACATTCTATGATTCTCTGATCTGCTGCACATCATCGGCCACAGGTCCTGACCCATCCACTCCTGTAACTGATATTTGCTACTAGCAGTCATAGATCAGCTACATGCTATTGTAGGCATTCTCATTATATCATACCTTCCATAAATTTGTCTAGCTCAATCTTGGAGCCAGTGAGGTTTTTTGTCCTCAGTATTCCCCTTGAATGACTGTTCCAGAACTTCATTCCTCTGATGGTTAGAAACCTTCATCTATTTTCAAGCCTAGGCTTATTGATGGCCAGTTTATATCCACTTATTCTTGTGTGAACATTTGTGTTTAACTTAATTAACACCTCCCTGTACCTGATATTTGTTTCTCTGATGTATTTATAGAGAGCAATCATATCTTCCCTCAGCTTTCTTTTGATAGGCTTAACAAGCCAAGTTCCTTGAGTCTCCTCTTCCTATTCCCCCTCATTTGTGCTCCCCCAATAAATAACTTTCTACCATTCTTGTCATATGCTTTTTGAGGCTTCCTTCTCACTGCTGAAAATATTTTGTTAGCCTACATTCTGTGATAAAGCCATATCCTAGAACCAATACTGTAGTGCAGGTAACCATTGGCACTAGGAGTTTGGATTTTTCCAACAATATCAGATTTTGAATTGCTCAGAACTGTTAGCTGGACCAAAATGTCTGAAGCACCACAGGGTTAAATACAATCTTGATTTGGTCTGAAGGGAGAGTATATTTGTTGTTGGTATTTCAATGATTAGAAAGATATGCTGGCTTGTATGAAATATATGGTTTTTTATTCTAGATACCAGAGTGCAAAAGGTTTCAGCTGTGCAGCAGCAGACACAGAAAGAACACAAACACACAGACACACACACACACACACACACGCTGGGCAGGCTAATAAATCCATATGGAACACTTAGAAAAGATATTTTAAGTACTGTAGAAAGTTAATCCTGTTCCAACAATTTGACTAAGAACTGTAAAAATATCTTTGCCAAGGAAGGATATCAACATTTTAATCTACCTTGCATTGATAAAGAGAGGAGGATGGTTCATTTTCATGGAATAAAATGAAGGCAAAACAAAGCACTCTTTGTTTGAAGAAATATTGCACCTGCAGTAAGTTCATTGCTGACATCCTTAGGTGAAATTTGATTTTTCCTCCTTCCCCCTCATTATTTTCAGTGCTGACTTGGAATGCGAGGCATGCAAGCCATCTTTCTTGTCACTGACAAATTTCTTTCTTCAACTGTGAAAAAGAATAGTCCTTCCTCACCTAAGTTACCATCAGCAAGTCCTCTCAGCAATGCACCTGCCCCTTGTAACATTATACTAAATTTTGTAAGGCTTCATACTTGTGTGACAGACTGGAGAGATCAATTTCCTGACCATGGAAAGCTCAGAGCTAGGAGTCTTGTTCTGACAAGGAAGGCCTTTTTAGAATAGACCTGGTTTTCAAGGCTGTGAATCAGATTGAGAGGTAAATAAATCCTGTCCATTTCATATAGGAATCCTGATTTCACTGAAGGAGAAAACCGCATTAAAGCAGTAGATATTAGCCTCCAAAGCTGTAGTTAAGAAGGAGATGCAACTGTATCTATGTTTTTAAATTGTCCCATAATTTTGTCAGACATATTCCTTTTGGGATGAAATTTTCCATATTTACATAGACGTAGATATAAATATACACATGTTGCTATCAGGGTCCAGATCATCCCTCCAGGAGGAAAGTCCATGGAAGGAGCCACTAGTGTAGGAAATCCTCTTGTAGAGATTCTCCTCACACTCACACGCACACATACATTATCCTATTGTGTGGAAGGGAAGGCGCTTGCCCCCACCATGGAAAAAACTACAGGTTCTGCCCTAATACCTGGCATATTACCCAGAATCTATGCAAGGCAAAGTCCACCCACGTAAAGGGTCTTGGAGTGTCCTAACTGCTCTGGCTGCCAGTGAAAATGGAGTCCCTTTGAAGTCTGGACTGAAAACATGACTGTAAGGAGCTGTAGAAATAAATGTAGGCAGGCTGGGCTATTGTAAAACTGGAGGGAGAGTCTCTGTAGAGGCCTCATGGACACAAAGGAATGAGTAGGTTCTATACCAGGGATTGACAATGTTGGCACGCAGGTCCGCAGAGTAAGCACCCTTAGCGGGCCCCGCTGCTTTATTTACCTGGCGTTTCACTGACTGCAGCTCCCACTGCTCGTGGTTCGCCGTCCAGGTGCAATGGAGGTTGCGGGAAGCGGCGGCCAGCACCACGCCATGGCCTGCAGCCCCCATTGGATCGGGACAGCGAGCCGGGGCCAATGGGAGCTGTGGTCGGCAAAACGCCAGGTAAATAAAGCAGCAGAGCCCGCTAAGAGTGCTTACCCTGCAGTCCCACGTGCCAACATTGGCGATCCCTGTTCTACACCCTTACAGAAAGTGATTGTACAGTATGTTCAGACCTCTGATTTGCATTGCAAATCAAGTTCGCAAAAGATTCAGATCAGGACTAGTTCCTTTTGTTTTGAATTCAAACCAGGTATAAACTTCAGGGGGGAGGGGCTCTCTGTTTTCGTATTCATTGGTCCTGCCACCGGGGACAGAGTTAAGAGGAAGCAGGTATAGAAAGCATTCTTGAAGAGTGATGCTTATGAGAAAAGATGGGTTCTTATGGGAGGATATGCAGGGCAAAGATGAGAGAACCCAGTGTGGAAATAATGGGAGGAAGAAGAAAGAGGGAAGGGGCAAGGAGAAATTAGCCTGGAGAGAAATAGATGCTGTAAAAGATAGAAAGGCAGAAAAGATACACATGGCCATAGAAAGAAAAAATTTCACGAGAGCAACAATAACAGAAAGTCTGGGCATCATTTATTAATAGATTCATATATTATGAAGCCAGAAGAAACCGTTGTGATCATTTAGTCTGATCTCCTGTACAACACTGGCCAGAGGACTTGCCTAAATTAATTCCTGCTTCAACTAGAGCAGAGCTTTTAGGAAAACATCTAATCTTGATTTAGAAATCGCCAGTGATGGAGAATACACAACAACCCTTGTTCAATTGTTCCAATGATTAATTACCCTATTAAAAATGTGTGCCTTATTTCTAGTCTGGATTTATCCCTCTTCTACTTTTAGCCACTGGATCTTCATATTCCATTGTCTGCTAGATTGAAGAGGTCTCTACTAACAAATTTCTTTTCCCTATGTAGGTACTTATAAGTTCTGATGAAATCTTCTCTTTATCAAATTAAACAGGTTGAGGTTCTTGAATCTTTCACTGTAAGGCATGTTTTCCAGTCACTTCATCATTCTCATGGCTCTCCCTGAACCTTTTCCAATTTATCAACATCATTCCTGAATTGTGGACACCAGAACTGGACACAGTATTACAGTATAAGTCACACCAGTACCAAATAAAGAGGTAATATAATCTCCCTACTCCTACTCAACATTCCACTGTTTATACAACTAAGTATCACACTACCCCTTTTAGTCTCAGCATTACAGTAGGAGATCATGTTTAGCTGATTATCCACCATGACCCCAAAAGTCCTTTTCCGAGTCTCTGCTTCCCATGATGCAGTCCCCCTTTCTGTAAGTATGGTCTACATTCTTTGCTCCTGGATGCATTACTTTACATTTGGTCAGATTAAAGGGCATATTGTTTGCTTAGGTCCATCATATCAAGTGATCCGAACCACTGTGTATTAGTGACCTGTTCTGTTAATTATTCACCAGTTCCCCAATCTCTGTGTCATCTGCAAATTGTATCATTGTTGATTGTATGGTTTCTTCTAGATTACTGGTAAAAATATTAAATAACATTAGGCTAAGATCCCTACTAGAAACACACCTACTATTTTCAGCTCTGTCAGTTAACCAGTTTCTAATCCATTCAGTGTGTGCCATGCTGATTTTATATTGTTCTTAATCAAAATGTTGTGTAATACCAAGTAAAATGCCTTACAGAGGTCTATTTCATCAACACTATTGTCTTTATCAAACTTGTAATCTCAACAAAAAAAGATAGTAAGTTAGTTTGACAAGATGTTTTTCATAAATCTGTGTTGATTGACTTTAATTACATTTTCCTTCTTTAATTTCTTATTAATCAAGTCCTGTATCAGCCATTCCTTTATTTTACCCAGACTGATGTCAGACTGACAGACTATACTGTAATTATACAGGTGGTCCTATTTACCCTTTTTAAATATTGGCTCAACATTAGCTTTCTTCAAATCCTCTGGAACTTCCCCTGTGCTTTTAGACTTATTGAAAGTCATCATTAATGTTCCAGAGAACTCCTCAGCCTGCTCTTTTAAAAATCTTGGGTGCAAGGTATCGGGACTTGCTGATTTTTAAATGTCTAGCTTTAATAGTTTCTGTTTAAAATATTCCTTAGTTACTACTGGAATGGAAAGTGTTTCATTACCATCAGATGATACATCATTAGGCTTTTCTCCAAATATAGAACAGAAATATTTATTGAACTCTTCTGTCTTTTCTACATTATTACTGGCAATTCTACCATTTCCATTTAGCAATAGATCAATATCATTGTCAGAATTTCTTTTGTTCCTAATATACTTTAAAAATCCTTTGTACTAGACAGTACTATCTCTGTTTGCCAGATTTCTTCTTGTTCTTTTGCTTCTCCTGTCAATTTTCTACAATCCCTTCCTTCTGATATATCTTTATTTCTGTCAGCCTCCCCTTTTTTTCATTCATTATATATGTTTTTTAAATGTTTTATGGCTTCCTTCACTTTCCGCCTTCTAACTGTTGTGACCTTTTTTCTAAATTGTGTGATAGTGGCCTTTTGAAATCTAGTAAAACAATTTTCAATTATCATTCATACTTTTCTGTTTAAATTCTTTCTCCCAAATGATCAGGCTAACAATTGCTTTCAGCTTTGTGAAGTCGGCACTTTTAAAGCACCAAATGTATATATTACTGATTTGCATAAAACAAATGTAATGTACCTAAGCTACCATTAATTTTCTCATTTTTGCTTCCCTTATCAATTTTCTACAAGTCCCAGGTCTGTGATCAGTTCTTCTTTATATGTCACGACAAGGGCTAATATAGAATTCTCCTGTATTGGATGCAACATTTTTTTAGTTATGAAATTCTGATCTATAAATTTTAGAAATTCTGATGGCATTTTAGTATTGGCAGCATGACACCTCCAGCATATATTATTCTGATTGAAGCCCCACATGACATTGTAGCTTATTCCCTTCACATTAGAGATAGTTGCTTAAGGCATCAGTCTTCCTGTTCTCAAGGTACCTGCAATCTCCTCTCCATTGGGGGGCAGGATTCTGTGATCTGTTTCCAGACAACAAAAGACAGCAGTACAAGCCTGGCAAGGAATGTGACGTGGGCTATTCGGGCCAGTGTGAGGCAGATGATGTGCGCTAATTCATCTTTGCCATGAACCTCTGCTGCTGGAGCTCCAACAGAGCTATGGGTGGAAATTACATCTGCCTTCTCTTGGGTGAATGGGAGTTTTGCATGAGTATACTGAGCAGGATTTGTCCCACAGTACTCAACCTTTCATTTTTTAGGGCTAAATCTGATCCTGAATTTCTAACAGAGGCAAAATTCCTATTAAAATCAAAGAGGAAATTTACCTGAGTAACAGCCTGATCCTGAGAGACATTCATCACCTGCCAGGATTGAGTCCAAGGTGGCAGAGTAACAGACAGAAATTGGTACCATCTGATGGTTCTTCAGTGGCCTGTGTAAAATCAGTTGATAGTTCAGTCTCTAGCAGTGGACACACATCGACATCACAGAGTCACGCTTGTCGGCAGCCTCAGATGAAAGACATGGGCATGAAGACTATGGCCTGTCTCCACGAGGAAGTTTTTGCCAGTATAGCTGTATAGCAGCAAACTCGCCTAGTGGACACAATTTATAAAAACAAGAGTCCTTTTGCTGGAATAGTTTAATCCAGTTCCCTGAATAAAATAAGTTATATGAGCCAAAAAACCTTTTAGTTGATATAACTGTTTCTACTCTAGGGCTTTTGGGACCATAGCTATGTCAGTTAGGAGTATGATTTTTTAATACCCCTAACTGACATAGCTATGCTGGAAAAACTTTTAAGTGTAGACCAGGCCTGACCTATCTTCTTGGCTGTAGAGTTGGGTCTCCATAGAGCAAACAGAAAGTGCATGTCATATAGTGTGAAAGCTGGCTGCCTTTGCTGTACCTCTTCTATGAATAAAGCAAGGAATATAGTCTACAGAGTTGTGAGTACATCACATTCCTACAACACTAAATTCATAAACACAAAATCAGTACATGAAATAATTCTTCTGCGTGTAGCTGGAAAACCAATGCCTAAAGTACTGATATGTCTCAGGCCTCACCTCTTGACAGCTATTCATTAATCTCCAGGGAATGCCCAGTCCCTTAAACATATGTCTTAATAAACATCCACGATTTCTTTTTCTGCAACAGCAAGACTATAACAACCAAAAAAAGGACAGATGTATATACATTTAATATAAAAGATTTCCCTGTAAAATATTAGGAACATAAGAATGGCCCTACTGGATCAGATCAAAGGTCCATCTAGCCCAGTATCTTGTCTTCCAACAGTGACCAGTGCCACGTGCCACAGAAGGAATGAATAGAACAGGTGGTCATCAAGTGATACATCCTCTGTCACTAATTCCCAGGTTCTGGAAAATAGAGGCTAGGGACACCGTTCCTGCCCATCCTTGATAACATAGCCATTGATGGACCTATCCTCCATGAATTTATCTACTTCTTTTTTGAACCCTGTTGTGGTCTTGGTCTTCACAACATCCTCTGGAAAGGAGTTGCACAGGGTGACTATGCATTGTGTGAAGAAATACTTCCGTTTATTAGTTTTAAACCTGCTGCCTATTAATTTCATGTGGTTTTTGTGTTATGAGAAGTAATAACCACACTTCCTTATCTACTTTTTCTACATCAGGCATGATTTTATAGACCTCAATCATATCTCCCTTTAGCTGTCTTCTTTCCAAACTGAAAAGTCCCAGTCTTATTAATCTCTTGTCACACGGAAGCCTTTCCATACCCTAATAATTTTTGTTGCCCTTTCTGAATCTTTTCCAATTTCAATATCCCTTTTTTGAGAAGGGATGACCATATCTGTACACAGTATTCAAGATCCGGGTGACCATGGATTTATATAGCGGCAACATGATATTTTCTGTCCTATTATCTATCCCTTTCTTAATTATTCCTAGCGTTCTGTTCGCTTTTTTGACCGCCACTGCACATTGAGTAGATGTTTTCAGTGAACAATCCACAATAACTCCAAGATCTTTCTTGAGTGGTAGCTGCTAATTTAGACCCATCATTTTATATGTATAATTGGGATTATGTTTTCCAATGTGTATTACTTTGCATTTATCAACATTAAATTTCATCTGCCATTTTGTTGCCCTGTCATCCAGTTTTGAGAGATCCTTTTGTAGCTCTTTGCAGTCTGCCTGGGTCTTAACTATCTTTAGCAATTTTGTATCATCTGCAAATTTTGCCACCTCACTGTTTACCCTTTTTTCCAGATCATTTATGTTGAATAGGACTGGTCTCAGAACAGACCCCTGGGGAATACCACTATTTACTTCTCTCCATTCTAAAAACTGACCATTTATACCTACCCTTTGTTTTCTGTCTTTTAAGCAGTTACCGATCAACGAGAGAACCTTCCCTCTTATCCTGTGGCAGCTTACTTTGTGTAAGAGCCTTTGTTGAGGGATCTTGTCAAAAGCTTTGTGAAAATCTAAATACACTATATCCACTGGATCCCCTTGGTCCACATGATTGTTGACACCCCTCAAAGAATTCTAGTAGATTGGTTAGGTATGATTTCTCTTTACTAAAACCATGTTGATTCTTTCTCAACAAATTATGTTCATCTATTTGTCTGACAATATTGTTCTTTATTATAGTTTCAACCAGTTTTCCCAGTACTGAAGTCAGGCTTACAGGCCTCTAATTGCCGGGATCACCTCTGGAGCCATTTTAAAGATTTGGTGTCACATTAGCTATTCTCCAGTCATCTAATACAGAAGCTGATTTAAATGGTAGCTTACAGACTACAGTTAGTAGTTCTGCAATTTCAGCTTTGAGTTCCTTCAGAACTCTTGGGTGAGTAACATCTGATCCTGGTGACTTACTACTGTTTGATTTATCAATTTGTTCCAAAATTTCCTCTAATGATACCTCAATTGGGGACAGTTCATCAGGTCTGTCACTTAAAAAGAATGGCTCAGGTTTGGGAATCTCCCTCACATCCTCAGCTGTGAAGACCGATGCAAAGAATTAATTTAGTTTCTCTGCAATGGTCTTATAGTCCCTGAGTGCTCCTTTAGCACCTCAATCATCCAGTGGCCCCACTGGTTGTTTAGCAGGCTTCATTTTGTGTGATCTATTGTATCAAAAACAATCTGTAAAATGGTATGACTTCTGTGTTGTCACCAGAAGTCCTGGACATTTTACTATATATAATTTCCTTTCACTATATCTGGTTTGGTCACTCTTATGCTGTCAGACCAGGTGCCAGTTCATGCCAAAAGCCTGGGGCCTCACTGAACACTGACAAATTCATAGCTTTTTATGGAAGCCAGTTTGGTTCATCTGTGGTATAATTAAAATAGATGTTAGTGCTCATAAGAACATACGAATGGCCCTACTGGGTCAGACCAAAGGTCCAGCTAGTCCAGTATCCTGTCTTCTGACAGTGGTCAATGCCAGATGCTTCAAATGGAATGAAGAGAATAGGTAATCATCAAGTGATCCATTCCCTGTCACCCATTTCAAGCTTCTGGCAAACAGAGGCTAGGGACACCATTCCTGCCCATGCTGGCTAATAGCCATTGATGGATCTATCCTCCATGAATTTATCTCATTCTTCTTTGAATCCTGTTATAGTCTTGGCCTTCACAACACCCTCTTGCAATGAGTTCCACAGGTTTACTGTGCGTTTATAAGAATGTATTTAGTACTTAGACGTTATGAAATGCTTGTAAAATGCTGTATGTATTAATCTTACTTATAATATCTGTACCCCATGGTATAAAGTTATATTGAGTGGTTGCACTGTAAACTTTGTCATTGTGTAACTCATCAGACAAGAAAAGAAGAATTAATTAAAGTGAAGTGCTTGCCCTGCACACAAGATGACCTGTTGAAGGAAAATGAGGCATTGTGTCATACCAAAGGGTGGAGACCTTGTTGACTGCATTCCTCACTTCCCTCCAGGAAGGGGAGACCTGTGCAGGAACCCCTCCCATCAGCTTTGAATCTGGGGTGAGGGAGTGGGGATAAATATCCTTGACTGGATTTTTTTATGCTCTCTGGCCTCTGATGGTCAAAGATTCCAAAACATTAGCAAGAAATCTCCATGCTGCTTGGCATGGGTCAGCCTTAGAGGAGCTGTTTATTATAGAGGCTTATATTACCCCTTTAAATCTAAGACTAACTCAATTGTGTGTATGTTTCCTGGTTTAACCTTGTAAACAACTCTCATTTATTTTTTCCTAGTGAATAAATCCTTAGTTAGTTTATTACTGGATTGACTGCAAGTGTCGTCTTTGGTTTGAGATCTGAGTACAATAGACCTGAGGCAAGTGATTGGTTCTTTGGGACTGGGAGTAACCTGAATATTGTTGTGGGTTTTGGTGTAAAGCGACCATCAATAATCTAGTCCAGCTTAGCTGGGTGACAAGATAGATAGACTGGAATGTGCAAGAGGAGTGTCTGTGACTCCCTGGTCTGGGCTAGTGAAATCTAATTACACAACATACAACCAGTTAAGGGTGTCTGCCCTGCTTTTTGATAGTCTGCCCTGAGGCTGGCACATATGGTTGTAAGCCGCTCCAGACAGCATGACAGTCACTTCTGTACATGTCCCACTATCCAGAATTTCACTTGTTTGCTTTAAAGGGAAAAGGACAAAGTACTCTGCCTTCTCTTAAAGTTAGGCTAAAATAGAGTTAAAATTCAGAGTCCATGAGAATATTTCCCTATTGTAACTCTACAGCTAACTGCTGATAAATGCTGCACTATAACTAGTAGACGAACCCTGTTTTCAGCACACAGCAACACAGTAATTGTTCCTTTAATCCTAGGAAATTAATAAAGCTTGATGGATTATAAGATTCTGTCCAATGAATGTAGACCAATTGACGACATTGTTGACACTTAAAAGACCTCTATTCATGGCAGGGTCACCAAACTTGCATCATTTGCTGGTACAGTATGGCTCTGAGTACTTGCTCCTGGTAGGCACAAAGATGTTGCAATTTCCTCATCCACAGTTTTTAATATCTAAGATTAAATATATATTTCTTCTTACTCACCCCTCCTCATCATTTCTTCCTCTCTTCTCCCTCTCTCTCTGAACTTTAAAAATAAGATGAAGGATTTGTGTAAATACATTTAAGAAAAACGGATTGAGCTGTAAAATCAGCAATGGTACAATCCTGCAAGATGCTGAGGACCTATGACTTTTGCTGACTCCACTGGGAGTTGAGGATGTTCAGCACCATGCAGGATCAAGCCCTAGTAGAAGAAATAATGTTCAAAATTACAAATGTATTATTGTTTGCCCATAAATTAATAAATACATGGGTCTGTGTTTTTTCTTAAAAAGCTTGCTAGATCAAGCATATAAAGCAATAGGAAGTACAGGACTGGAAAAAAGTAAAGGAGGAAAATATTTTAAAACATTTTGTTTTACATTTTTAGTAATCAAATATATTATTATCTATTGTTTAACTACTTACAACCTTAACTTTGGCATCTCTTGGTTCTCTGTGTATTCAACCTTCATGATTTCTCAGGGCCACTTTTTAGCTGGAATTTCCTAGATTATTTTAAAAAGAAAAATTGGAAGAAAGGGAGAGGGCGAAGAGTCCAGTCTTCTCGCTTAAAAATGCCCTGTGTGTAAAATTCCATAATCTGAAACTAATTGCCTACGCACCACTGGGATCTGCCATCCTTCACAGAGGCCGTCAGAACCCAGCTTCCCTTGACTCAGAACTTCTGAGTCCCGAGGAAAATGTACCCTTTCCTTTTTAGTGTTGTACTCCACTACTACAAATATCTAATAATAATAATAAGAAGAAGAATGGTTTTACCCTCTACTTCTAGAGAGAGAAAAAATATTTCACACGTATTGCTTGGACCACTAATCTGTGTCCTCCAGCAACAGTTGAAAGCTCAGTTAATAATATGGTACCTTCCATCTCCTTTTGTTTCTAAATTCCCATTTATTCTCTCATTACAAAATCGATTTATGCCAAATATTTTCAACCTGTTTGCTTCTGTTCTGTTTGTACACTGTGGAAGGCAGCAGACATACAATATGTTGTTTCTCCCCTATATGGTTCTCGATGCTCCTCCATGAGCATATAATAATAGTAAATACTAATACCGACTGGCCGTACTTACTGTGGATACTGATACTCACTGTACATACATCCCTGATTAAACAGCATACTCTTCCTCTCCTCTTCAAAGAGGGGAATTCCAAGTAACATAAAGCAGGCATAGCTGAGTGACCATCACTCGCTTCTGTGCCTGGCATAGTGAGTGTTCCAAGGAGGTGTTTGGGATAGAGGCTGCTCTGATGTGGGTTGAGACTGAATCACTAGGAGAGACAGAGGGAGAAAAAAGCATCTTCCGCAGGCACACTGAGCAGAACTCAGGCACACCGGAGCCTCTGACTTGAAGTACTTTTTTTTTCTGAGATGCAGGGTTGTCTAGTGGATAAGTTTGGGCTCTGTCATAACAGTGACCTGGGTTTTGTTACTTGAGCTGCCACAATTGCTCATGGTACTTTGAGACTTAGCATGCTCTCCGTGCCTTCATTGCCTCATCTGTAAAATTGGAGTAATTATATTTGCCTCCTTCCTAGAACGCTGTGAGGCTTTGTCAAATACAGATTGTAAAAGAGAGAGCTTCAGGAAGACTAATCAGTACAAGGGGTAGAAACACAACTCAGAACATCTTGGTTCCCAGCCCTGTGCACATCCCTTTAGAACAGGGGTCTCCAAAGTTTTTGAGATGAGGGCCATATCAGATTTTTGAAGGGGCTTTGTGGGCCGCTGCCACAGCCCTCCCCACACATTGCTCCTCTGGTCTCTGCTGCGGCCCCCCTCTTTGCTCCTCTGGTTGCTGTCGCGACCCTCCCCTTTGCTCCTACAGCTGCACTGCGGGGGCACTCACCCCTTCGCACATGGGGCCACCGGCAGCAGCTCGCATGGTAGGGCAGCGGCGGCTTCTCCATGTGCCTGCTCAGCTGGGGCAGGGGAACCGGACAAATCGACGCCGCAGGCTGGATGTGGCCCCCGGGCCATAGTTTGGAGACCCCTGCTCTAGAATAAGCAAACATTCTTATATGACTTGTTGCAGGAAGATCTTTTTTCCTGGCCCTTCATTTCCCTGAAACATTTGGAAATGGGATGAGATGAGATGACCAGATAATCAGATGAGAATAACACAGCAGTATGGCATGCCATGTGTGTGTGGGTATGTAGTGTGACCTTAGCTGAGCATTTCATAAGCATAGCAAAAACACTCATGCAAAATTCACTAAGCATGTGCAAAGCATGGCTTTCGCAGGCTCACCACTTGATTAAATCAAAACCAATATCCTCTAGAACATTTTTTGTGCCAAATTTCAACTTTCTACCTACAGCCATTTTTAATGTACAGCTGTTCAAACTAACTGCAATTTTTTCTACAAGAATAAGGGGTGTATTTTTTTTCACTCTCCTCATGCTCCCTGGTAGTTCAACCAGTTTTGTTCAGCATTTCTGACATTTAGGTAGAGACCAACCTTGAAAAATTTTAACTAAAAGTTGTGTGTGGGCGGGGGGGGGGGAGTTTCAGAGAGAGATGCTCTACTGCAGAAGAGTGGATTAGAAGGGAAATTGTTTCACAAACCTGCCTTAGTGGATCTTTTTCAAAACTCCTAAATAGTTTTCTGAAAATACCCATAAAATGGATTCTTTAGGATTGTTTTCCTTGTGAATTGCTCTGATACTGCTATAGTATCATACTTTCTTTATGGTCCCTGAGGTTTCATCAGTTTCTAAGAATTTCTTTTCTGTGGGACCAGTATTGGAAGGTATAATGTAGTTTTACTATGATAATGCCTACTAAGATAATCAGGGAATCCTCAGGAATTGCTATTTTTTATTGTATTGGGTTTTATTTATTTATTTATTTATTTAGTGATTTCCACTGGAGCTGGGGCTTTAGATTTGCTTTGGCTGGGAATAGGAAGTTTCAGTTCACTCTTGGGAAGTGAAAGAGCACTGTAACCAGTGAAGTACCAGAGACTGGCTACAGCTAGAGACAGGACACTGAATTGGGTGTACCAGTTCTCTGAGGCGGTACAGAGAAGCCTCGCATAAGAACGACCACACTAGGTCAGACCAAAGGTCCATCTAGCCCAGTATCCTGTCTTTTGATAATGCCCAATGCCAAGTGCTTCACATGGAATGAACAGAACAGGTAATCATCAAGTGATACATCTGCTGTCACCCGTTCCCAGCTTCTGGCAAATAGGCATAGTTTGTCTTCTATATTTGGGATGAGGGAGGGCAAGGGGCTTAATATTATTAATAATAGGTACAGGTCTGACTTCTGGATTTACAGATTGTTAGGGGTTACTTACATTATTCAGTGTACTTGAAATCACAAATATTGTTTATGTTCATTATTTTATATACCTTAATTTTGTTTTAACTTAAGTATTTCCCATGTTTACCAGCTACCACATAAAAATCAACATTAACATAAAAACAAATTCTTGAATAAACAGAACTGAGAACTTTAATGTAACTATGGATTATGTCTCCCTAGTTTTAGATATATATAAACATGCAATGCACACATCAAACAAATCCATCGCTAAAGCCTGTCCCCTTTGCCCATCTGCCTAAGCACATTCCATTCACATTTAACCTTCCCTATTCACTTTGTCCCTCATCTGGGCTTGACAAAGTCAATGCTATACACTGCACAGATGCTTGGGAAGCAGCTCAGATCTTATGTTCACTTGCTGGAATGTTACCGTTGCTGATTAGAATCTGGCTCCTATGTCTAGTTTACTGTGTTTCTGGGGCAAGTCTTTTATTTTATAGGCTAGCAAAATTGAAATAGCCCCAAGCTGGAGCCCTGCTGTGAGGGTCAGATCTGCTCTCCTGCCCTCCCCTTAGACAGCCCATGTGGGGAAACTGATCTGGATGCACAGAGCACTGGATTACCCTCCCTCCTCCCACCTCTGAACGTTCCTTCGCAGAGAGGAAGCAGGGCCAAATACAACAGCGACGAATGAAGAGGGCTAGGCTGTCTGTGTGTTAGAGGGTATGTTATCCCTGGAGTTAGACACCTGTGGCCAGCCTGCTCCAGCTGACTTGGGCTTGAGGGGCTTGGGCAAAGGAGCTGTTTAATTGTGTTGTAGACCTTTGGGATCAGACTGCAGCCCGTGCCCTGGGACCCTCCCACCTCACAGGGTCCTATAGCCCAGGCTCCATCCTGAGCCCAAATGTCTACACTGCAATTAAACAGGCCCTTAGCCCAAGTCAACTGGCACAAGCCAGCTGCAGGTTTGTATTTGAAGGGTAGACATACCCACAGTGACTGAATGGGAGCCATGCATCAGCTAAGAGAGAGAAGTACTTTGAATGGAGGGAGGCCTTTGTGTAGGGAGAATCAGGCAGGACCCAGCAGAAGGCAGATGGAGGAAGAAGATCAGAACTTGGTGAGGAGGCAGTGTGAAGTGCAAAGACAGTTTGAAGCTCAGGAATCGATGCAGTGAGGATTTGGGGAAGAGGGTTAGGTTAGGTTAGAAGTGTACAGGAAATGGAGGAAGTTCAGATATCTGAAGAGAGCCAAGAGAAATATGTGAGGAGAATGACCATCCCATGTCTGCCTTTTATGTTATAAGGACAATTATTTCCAAGTGTAACCCCACTAAATCATTTTAATATAAATAAATCAGTAAAGGCAGATAGACAGGAAAAGCATGCTACCTGTTGTTGTTTTTTTCAAGGTATCCTATTCAGCTTCTCTCCAAATATAATGTAGGTCTCATGTAATCATTCAAAGTGAGTCTCCATGATCATGTGTATTTGAGTGTAATTATTGCAAATTACAAACATTGTAATTGTAAACATTACTCCAAAAGGAAAGAAGCGGGGAGACAGAGGAAAGGTCAAATGAACCACAGTTAAAACAACAAGAATTAAAATATATGCAGAGATCCCATTAAAAAAACATAAGTAGTCCATAGGTGAAGGAATAGGAATAGTGCCCAATAGGTTCATATAAAAGAAATAGCACACAGATAGCTCACAGAGTCTGGTAGATAGATGCAGCTCACAGAGCTTTGAAATAGAACAGGACAGGCTATGCTAACCCATTAAGTTTTTAGAGCTTAGTTTCATAAATCCTCAGGATTCATAGATATTCAGCCTCAAGTCCATACTGCACTGCATGCTGCCCTGGCTCTGAGGCCTGGAATACAATACTATCGCCTGTGGCATTAGCTTTCCAATTTGATCTTATTGAGAATGTGCAATTTGATTGATGCCAAACCACAATCAAATCACAGATTCTTCCCAAGCTACCACCATCTTGGAATCATCATGATTTGTTGGAGATAATGAAAGACAAGTGAAATACATGCTGTAGGGATCAAGTACATTATTATACATATGTAGAATTCTACTTGGCATCCTGTCTTCATTTGTGGCATGTCTGCTTTGGTTTCAACTTGTTACTCCTGTTTGGTGTGGTTTTACCATTTCAATTAAAATTTCATTGGCAAGAATTAAAATTTTGAGAAAACAATCTGTAGATTTCCCATGCAACACAATGTGTTAAAATACCAGAAAATCCTTTCCGTTCTAACATGCTCACTGCTGAGCAGTACAGCCACTCAGAAGGTCTCTAAAATCTGCTTGAGATTAGGCCTAAAAATAAATCGGAGTAAATGGAATGTTTTTATGTGCTCAGATATTAGGACCAGCTTGAGCTACAGACCATCTTGGCAGCCATTGTTGGACCTCCCTGGTGTCTAAGGAATTGCAAGCTCCATTCCAAATCCTTTCGGAAATTGCCAGTTTGATAGAATAGCATTGCAGGAAACCACTCAAATGTAACATATTTGTTTGTTTCATGTTCTGCCAGTCAACTGCCAGAACAACGACAGGACACCAAATTAGGTCATAGTTCTGAAAAAAGCACAGACAATAGATTCAGATACTGAAGATGCTTTTTGCTTTCATGGAAATGTCTTTCTTTTTGAAAACAGGGTCGGGGGGGGGATTAGATATTATTCCCTGTAAAATTCCCCCGGGGCCAGCATAATGATGTACACTGCAGACATTTTGTTCCAGGATATGAAGCGTACTGCAACTTAACTGACAACACGCTATGCCTGTTGTCCAGACGGTTGTGGTCTTCTTTATTATTTGTATAGTGGTAGCAGCTAGAAGCCTCAAGCAGGGACTGAAGCAGCATTTTGCAAGGTGCTGTATACACACATAATAAAAAGATGGTTTCTGCCTCAAGAGATTGTCATCTAAGTAAAGGTACAGCTCTGCAGTTTTGGATTTAAAATGGATGGTTTTGGTTTACAATACTATTATTTATTATTTTATTATTTCATTATGGTTACAATTAGTTTGGTTACTTTAACTATTTACAGAGAGATCATTTTATTTAATAATTGTTCAAACAGCTGCCCTCACCAGAGTAAGTATAAAATCAGAATGAGATCACAGAGTCCATAAATGCTAACTTCTCATGTGTCAAGGAGATTTAGCATATTCCAGAGAGCTCCCAATGAAGAAAGATTCCATACATAACCTCTACTCTGCTGTGCCAGTGTCCTTTACTGAAATCCTACCCTTACTTTCTGAAGAAAAGCAAAGGCTGCGGGGAATGGAATGGGTTGTTCTCAGAGCTATCCTGCTGGTGCAAAGCAGGATGGCTCAACACAAGCAATGGGGGAACATGTGCTCCTCCACAGATGAGAAACTTTTGGCCCCCATCTACACCGTACATGCTGGTGGCCCTGTAAAGCCCTCAAACCAGCAGCTATATTCCCTTGGAATTGGCAGCACTGGCAGGAGCAAGGCTGGCTCCAGGCACCAGCCTAGAAAACATGTGCCTGGCGCGGCCAATGGAAGGGGGCGGCATTTCTTGTGCTCTCAGGGCAGCAGTCAGGTGGCTTCAGAGGCATACCTGCAACAGGTTCGCCAGACCCGTGACTTTGGCGGCACGCCTAACACTAGGTTGAGGATTAGGTAACCATCCTGCTCTCTGGCTGCATAGGTGTACTGTAGCAAAAAGGCTTCGTATGTGTTCTTCCCTTCCTAGCACACCCAAGCAGCAGAAGGTATGGGTTTATCCTAAAGGTTTTGTCCTGCATCCTTTGGACAAGTGTCACCGAATCACCACTACTGAACTGAAAACTGCACTAACTGTACTACAAATAGCCATAAATTCTCTGACAGAAAGTTTTTCCATCTGAAAATACTGATTCAACTAAATCAAAATTTTCACAGGAATCTATTGATGTCCATTTTTGATGAAAAATTATCCAAACGTTTAGTTTCAATAAGGTTGAAATATTTTGCTTTGACTAGCATTTTGACCTTATATTCTATTATATATAAGTCAAAATGAAGCACTTTAACCTTATGGAATAGTTTCGTTTCAGCAGAGTTATTCTGAAATTTCTGAAACAAAGTTTTTCAGAAATTTCATTTTGTGGGACAAATGGAAATTTTGAAATGTTGGCATTTCCTGCAGAACAGAAATTCCATGTTTTGACCAGCTCTACTCAGCCCCTGGCAAGAAGTGTTCACAGCATTCGACAGGAATGGAACATCTTGGTTCCTTCCCACCTGTTTATGATATCGGCAGAACAGGAAGGATGCAGTTCTTTTTTTATTCATGTTTTTGGAAGGACTCCAGTCCTATATAGTCCTACATTCCTCAGCATCTTGATATACATAAATGTTAGAAAACAGGAAAATAAATTAGCTATTTAAAAAGTTGTTCTGCTTCATCTCCTAAACACACGGGATAATACTGTTTTAGCTAAAATGTTGCTGCATCTTTGTCATTGAACACATTTGAGACACATTAAAAATGAATGTAAGGAGAGGTCTATTTTTCTTCCATGTTAGATAAGAGGCCCTTGTTTCCTTTTCAAAAATTGAAATGGCAGCTGTTTTGGCAGCTGCGCAGCAGTGCAAACAAGATACCATTTTCAAGTTTCCACATATTTGTCATGTTACAGGCACTGGGGGACTGAATCAATAAAACCAAAAATCTCTAAGTGAGGATTGTCTGGTTTGCTTTTGGATCCCTCACTCCCAACAAGAGTATATGTTGTAATCCCAACTCAAAAATGGTAAGAGAATGAGGGGTTACGTTGATGAAATTACATCACAATTCCCAACACAGAAAGTAGGCTGATATTTAACAACATACAGGCAAAGAGAGTAAAGGATATAACTAAATCCAACTACGTTGATGCAGACTAAATATTTGTTTTTATTGTTTTGTTCTAATTAAAAAAGCAACAAAATAAAATATCCATTAGCAGCATTTAACATTTTTCTACAAGGACTAAAATTTAAAATATTGGCTTGCTAGGCAGATTGTTCAAGTTCCTTTGTTAAAAAATCATCATGGAATCCCTGACTTCCTGCATCTTCATGGAAAACTGATCTAAAAATAAAAATTGGTACACATAGATACGTTCCAAACATATACATTTTGGGAAGTGCTGTAGGTGCAGTGTGAATTGGTTAGGTTAATATAGGTGATGTTTCCCTATGGTGTTTTATTTGGAGATATATCTTTATCTATATTTATATATGTCTGTGATGGAGAAGAGAGAAGACTGGGCAAAATCCGGGCCCTGTAGAAATCATTGGGAGTTTTCCCATGGGTTGGGGTCAGGATTTCTCTCATACAATTCTGAAGTAAGTTATGCAGGTAAATCTGAGATGACGCACTAATCCAGCACAACAGTTAACCATGTGTGTTAGTAAAAGCATGTGAGCAACCCCATGGACTTCAGTTCACCTCACTGTGACATTCACTCTGGTTTCAGTGACCCCCTCATGTACTTAAAGTTACATGTGTGCTTAAGTGCTTAGCTGGATTGGGACTTAAGCGCTGTGTTTATACCATATCACATAATCAGGTATTCTGCACATGCCATATACATGCATATGCTGCAGAAAAAATATTTGGGGAAATTTTAGATATATTTAAAAGATCCTGGTGGGACTATTTTTTTGTACGCCTTCATCTTCAAAGATAGGTGCTTTTCTATATAGGATTTCAATTATATAGGGCTCTGTGGTAGCTATAACACCACTAAATAAAGGGATGTGGATCAGGAGAAAGGCGAAAAAATATAGGGAGCTTTTAGTGGAGCTCAAGGAAATCAATACTGAGGTGTAATTTTAAAAGGCAGGCCTGGGAAACTGAGACACGTGTCATGTGTGAACAAGTTCCACATCTTAGGACCAACCATTGAAAAGGTCCTAGCGTCAGTGCTGATCTAAGACATAGGGTGACCAGACAGCAAATGTGAAAAAATAGGACAGGGGTTGAGAGTGTGTGTGTGTGGGGGGGGGGGGGGGTAATAGGACCCTATATAAGAAAAAGACACAAAAATTGGGACTGTCCCTATAAAATCAGGACATCTAGTCACCCTACTAAGTCATGATGATGGATCCCCACATGGTTTCAAGGTGCATATATCCATCATCATGATGCTGAAATGTAGCCAGAAACTTCACTATTTAAGGATTTAAATACCAGCTGGACCAACGTAAGGTCTACCTGCCATTTTTAGACAGAGATCGCAAAGACAACAGGGTGGGCTTAATATGCCCATGGTTGATCAAAACCGCTAACAAATGTGCTGCTGTCTTCTGACCAATGGAGAAGCCATGTGGTACACGCTGTTAGAAAGGAATTACAAAAATCAGGCCTAATGTTCATGAGTATGTGTTGGCATTACAATGTCATTGCAAATATATAAGGAACCTGCCTGTGAAAACTACATCACTTTAAATAAAAAATTATACACATTGTCAAAATTGCCAGGGGAAGAGGACTCAGACTTGACTACTGTATCACTGAGGTGGATTTGTTCTGAATATGACTACAGAGACAAGTTACTGGTGGACTGGAGTGGGGAGGAAGATACTATAACTATCCTATTTGACCTATGAAGTTTGTCCTTTAGACTGGAACAAGTCAAAAGTGCTGTAGTGATTTCTCACGGATTTCTCCTAACATTAAACTAAATATTCTAATCAAGCTAGAATCTGAGAGATCGTGAGGAGAAAATAAAAATAATATCTGAAAATGTTCTATTTCAACTTTACAATTCATTGCTGTGTAAAAGTCAATTGGTGCAGCATAACCTTCTTTCGTACTGGCGTGACTGGTCACTCTGCTAAACCCGAGCTGCGAGGAACTTCCAGTTTTATTTAGTTTCTTTGGTGTTTGGGTGAAACCTTGGACAGATGTTCAAGGTTACTTGGAAGAAATTTCAGGTTCTTGACTACAGGGTTTTCACAGCTCAAGATTAAAATATGAATCTGGAGCACTGGTTTTCATAGCTTTAAGGTACGTCTGACTTAGGTCTGTGTCTGCTCTTCTCTGCCATTTTGTTATCTAGCTGGCTGTCAATCAAGCCAGCCTGCACAAGCTTTCTGAGGACAGAGAGAAGCAGCTGCAGACTCAATTGGAGCTCTGAGCAGATCAGCAGCACAGCTGTTCTCCTACATTGGTTTCTAAAGCAAAAGTATTCTGTGTTTACATTAGGTAAGGAAATGTACAATTTGTGCCTTTCAGATTTTTTTATTAAAAGGCAAAGAAAGCAAAAATGTATATAAAGGTGGGAATTGTATTAGAGAACGGTTCTATGTCAGCAACTAAAACGTGGTTTAGATTCACTTTAATAACAGCTATTAATGGGAACTTAAAGTTAATTTAGTTGGTAGTAAAATACATGTTAATATTGTTGAAGTTTTTAGTATTGTATTGCTTGTAAATGTGAATTGTGAACTGTATGGCAACTGGCTGGCTGTCAGTCAAACAGGCCTAAATTTTTTTCTAGAGAAAAGCAGAGTGGAGCATCTGCATACCAAAGAGGAACTAATAATCATTACAAGCTGACTTGTATTTACTGGGTGCACATGGCAGGGTCCTCTTCTGGGCACCTTCCAAAAATCTTTTTTTAAAAATCCAAATAATGGTGTTACTTTAAAAAGGAAAACATAGCCCAATTATTGATGATTTCTGAACTGGTGATGGAGGGAAAAACTCCAGGTTACCTCCCTCTCATCAGAATTGAAAAAAGGGATCACCTAAAAAACAAATCCCATATTACTTGTATGATAGACCACACCTGTTAGGCCACAGCCTGTCTTAAGAGACTGTCCATAAGTGGCCCATAACCTTAAAAGAGAACTGCATCTTTCAGCACTAACGTTTGCCAGTCCTTTAAAAGTTAGCTTACATGCTTCAATGTATCCTAAAAATAAGATAAAAATGTCTTCTGTCACTTGTGTATTTCAGCAGGAGAGCTATTCCTCTAATACTTGGGGGGCGAGAGCTAAATTATTCACTATACATACATGAGTAAATGGGCAATTTAATGCTTAAAATATGTGTTTTCAAATTCAGAAGGAATATTTTTAAACTAAAATACCCAGGAGTGTGAGCAGCTATTTGTTTTGCACCTATATATGCACATGCACTTACTTGTTTCTGGTGGGCTTGCTCCAAAGCCTGTTGACATCACCTCAGTGGACTTTGGCCCAAGCACAATAGACACATCTTCTGGCTGCAAATTAAGAGCTGCATTTTTAAATGTATCTCTTGCTGTCCTTGTGTTTTCATTATAACAACTGTAACAGAAGATGTTGGTGCCAGAGAAACATTTATTACCATCATGCAAGAGCTGACTGGATTAGGGCTACTAGGAAGATGGGGATTGGCCATGCTTTGAGCAGGGAGTTGGACTATATCAGTGGTTCCCAAACTGGGGTTCGTGAATGCCTGGGGGGTTGTGAAATATTACACGGGGGTCTTGGGGAAAAAATCCCTACTGGTGGACAGAGCTGTTCCTAGGGACCCAGGCAGCACGGGGCCTGCAGCCTAGAGCCCCTGGACTTCCAAGAGTTAAACAGCAAGCATATCTATCACACTGAGGATATTTAAACTTCAAGACTCCTTATAAGAAATGGAAAGGGAGGTGGATATTTTCTGCTATTTTTAAAATCAAATAGGCAGCTAGTATTGTTTTTAAAATTATTATGAAGAACAAGTTTAAGCTTTGTCGTAACGTTGTTTGCCTGGACTGCTCAAGACCTGAATTCTTGTGTAGAAAGAACTGTTTGAGTTGTGTACTTAAATACCTTCATGCTGTTTCACATCTGCACCATTCCAAGAGTCGATGCTAGCCACGGTAGGATGGATGCACTCCGCCAAAGTATTGCGATTAGTGAGGACCCACACAATCAACTGTATAAAATTGGTTCTGAAAAATCAACTTCTATAAAATCAGCCTAATTTCACAATGTAGACATACCCTGAAACTCCTTGATGAAACATAGAAGCCTTGTCATATAACTGGCTTATTGATTGTGATACAGCTATGAAAGTGAGATCTTAAAAGAATGTTGCCGTTTTCATAATGTAATAAAAATGCTATAATGATAAATAAGAATTAATAATACATAGTGTGTAATAAGTGTGTCATAAAAACAAATTTTATATTTCCAAAATCACTACTTTTATACTCAGATAAAGGAGAAAATCCCTGGAAATGTTCATTTTTAGGAGGGGGTTCACGAGACTTGATATTTTAGTGAAAGGAGTTCATAGGTTGTTAAAGTTTGGGAACCACTGGCCTAGATGGCCTTCTGCCTTCCCTTCCAACCCTGATATTCTATGATTCTATGAAGAACAAAGAAAGGGTCTCTCTCTGTTCTGCAAGAATTCTTCCAAGAACAGGCTAGTTTCCACCAGAATAAGGTTTTGTTGCTCTTAGGGAGAGAAGGCAAGTTCTGCCATCTGAAGCATGGAAACATTAGATTCAGTATCAGTGGTTCTATTTTTATTCCTGGAAAGTGCTCAATATCACTGGGATCTTTCCTGCTTCTGGCCAAAACCCAGCAACCATTTTCCCTATGCTGGAGGCAACTGTGGGTCTTTTTTCCCCCTATTGTCTGAGATAAGAGACCAGCTTGAATTTATGATCTGCTGAGAACAAAGAGCTACACAAGTTACGTACAACACAGGCTCCCAGCTTCCAGGTATGGAGAAAAGAAACTGGTGTCTGTCCATTATTTGGCTGCAATTTTAACAGCTGCTTTGGTGTCTTAATAGCTAGGCAGGTTTTCAATCAGAAACACAGGTGAAAACAATTTCTCTAAAGAATTTTAACCTCATGCAAAATGGATATGCACACTTGAGAGACAATCCAAACCCAAATTCTATTGGAATCAAAGGAAAGACTCCACTGTAAGTCTCTCTTGATTGTGGGCTCTTATATTTTTATGCATTGTGGCCATGACTAAGGATTTGGGCACCAAGCAGAGATTTTGTAGTTGGGTGAGGGTTATATAGTTAGATGTATGTACTGAGAAGATAGAACAATCCATGACACTTCTATGTGGTTGGGCTAAGGAGTGCTCTTCTTATGGGTGCCTGATAGGTGTGCAGAAGCTCTCTGTGAGGACCAGAGATGAAAGTAAGCCGGTATGCACCGGTACGGCGTACCAGCAAGAGTCAGTTCGCCCTACCGGGACCGGCTTCCACAGGAAACAATTTAAAGGGCCTGGGGCTCCCAGAAGCAGCTGGAGCCCCAGGCCCTTTAAATTGCAGAGTCCCGCTGCCAGAGCCCTGGGGTAGTGGCAGCAAGGCTTCGGCGGAGACTCGCCACCGCTCCCCAGGGCTACAGCCGCGGGGCTCTGGCGGGAGTTTAATGGGCCGGGGCGGCCCCTTTATCTGAGTATAAAAGTAGTGATTCTGAAAATATAAATACCCTGCGCTCCCGTGCCGCTGCCCTAAGTACCCTCAGGACCCCGGTGCTTTATTTATCTGCCGGCTGATCGCGCGCCGCTTCCCCGCAGCCCCCATTGGACCCGGACAGCAAACCATGGCCAGTGGGGGCCGCGGGGAAGTGGCGCGCAGTCAGCCGGCAGGTAAATAAAGCAGCGGGGCCCTGAGGGTACTTACCCTGCACTCCCGTGCCGCTGCCCAAGAGCCCTTTAAATTCTGGGGAGACGCACTGCTGCTCCCCAGGGCTCCAGCCGCAGGGCTCCGGTAGGGATTTAAAGGGCTCGGGGCTGCGGCATCACCCTAGCCCTTTAAATCCCCACCAGAGCCCCACGGCCGGAGCCCTGGGGAGCGGCGGCGTGTCTCCAGTGGGAATTTAAAGGGCCCCAGGGCTTCAGCCCTGCTATCGCCCTAGAGCCCTTTAAATCCCTGCCGGAGACAGGGAAGGGGGCGGGCTCAGGAGGGATTTAAAGGACTCCGGGCGGTAGCGGCTGCCGCAGTCCCAAGCCCTTTAAATCTCCACTGGAGCCCTGCTGCCAGAGCCCTGGGGAGCGGCGGTGGGTCTCCGGCAGGGACTTAAAGGGCTCCGGGGCGGTAGCAGGGCCAGAGCCCTGGGATCCTTTAAATCCCCGCCAGAGCCCACCACCATGCTTCCAGGGCTCCAGCAGCAGGGCTCCAGTGGGGATTTAAAGGGCTCGGGACTGCGGCAGCTGCTACCGCCCGGAGCCCTTTAAATCCCTCCTGAGCCCTGCTGCCATAGCCCCGGAGAGCGGCAGCGAGTCTCCGCCGAAGCGCTGCTGCCGCTACCCCAGGGCTCCGGCCGCAGCACTGGCAGGGATTTAAAGGCTGATAGCAGACAGCTGGCGCTCCGGGACCCTTTAAATCCCCACCTGAACCTTGCTGCCAGAGCCCTAGGGTAGTGGCAGTGGAGCTCTGGAGGGGATTTAAAGGGCCCTGGGGCTCCATTGGCGCTAACCCAGGGCTCTGGCAGCAGGGCTTTGCAGGGATTTAAAGGGCCCTAGGCTCCTGGCTGCCGCTACCTCCCCGGGCCCTTTAAAGCTCTGCCAGAGCCCGGGAGCCCTGGGGTAGCATAGGCAGCCGGGAGCCCCCAGGACTCCTCAGTAATTTAAAGGGCCTGGGGCTCCCCTGCAGTGGCAGCTGGAGCCCTGGGCCCTTTAAATCTTGATTTAAAGGGTCGGAGGCTAAGTCCCTGCCTCTTCCGGTTGGGGCTCCGCCCCTGACCAGGACTTCCAGCGTACCGATAAGTCCTTTAACTTACTTTCACCCCTGGTGAGGACTCCTAAATAGACCCGCCAATACAGAGGGAAAGCTAGCGCAGCAATGTGTAAATACTTCACTACCCAATGTTCTATGCTGCAAAAAAGTACTTTTTCCAAGAAAGTGAAGATGGGGAGAGAATTCAACAATAATGGTGGTGGGGTGGAGGGTACAACCTCATCGACAAGTATATGGCCCAGTCCAAAGCCCATTGAAGTCATTGAGGGTAGGGAGATCTTTCTGTTGACTTCAGTGGGGTTTGGATTAGACCCTTAGAAGGGACCAGGGGAATGAGAGGGATTCATTGCTGTCTGCCCTGGATCTTTGGTGATCTTATGGACACTTCCACTTGCCAGCCAGGTGCCTGGATATGTGCAGATACCTCTTGCAGGCTGGAGTGAGGAAGCTGGCTTTTCCACTGCTGTTGAAGTTTATGGTTCATTTTGTGATGAGGATGCAGAGAAAGGAGTTAGTAAATCAGCACTAAGATCATCTGTCATCATCTGTCTGAGTCAGCAGGTGTCTGACTTTGCTAAGGGAAGTTTGTTTTTTTGCAAAATTCATCAAGAAATCAGCCACACTAGCCAAGGGCTCTGCTGCAGCATGTAGGAAGCTAGCCACCTCATTCTTATGCTCTGCACCAGGGGTAGGCAACTTATGGCAGGTGTGTGCCGAAGGCAGCACGCAAGCTGATTTTCAGTGGCACTCTCACTGCCTGGGTCCTGGCCACTGGTCCGGGGGGGGGGGTTGTATTTTTGTTTAATTTTAAATGAAGCTTCTTGAACATTTTTAAAACCTTATTTACTTTGCATACAACAATAGTTTAGTTATATATTATAGGCGTATAGAAAGAGACCATCTAAAAATGTTTAAAGGTATTACTGGCACGCAAAACCTTAAATTAGAGTGAAAAAATGAAGACTCAGCACACCACTTCTGAAAGTTTGCTGACCCCTGCTCTGCACTCTCAAGGGCCCCATTCCCCATTTCTCTAATAAGTACCAGCTGCTTTTGTGGCCAGCTTTTTGCCTTATTGCTTTCATTTCCTATAGGAGCTCACAGTTGCTGAACAGCCACATCTCCTCTGCATTCATTAAAGCTTCTGGAGAAGGTTCTGGGCCCTGCTGGGCTGTTCCTGCTGGTCCAAGTGCTCTTGGCATTGGTCCTGCACAGACAGATGGAGGGTTGTAGATGTCAGGAGAGGACTCGAATGACTCATCCCGATATCATCCTCCACAGATGCCTCCGGGGCTAGATGATGACCCTCTTTCGAGGCCCTCACTTTTGCTGGCTGATATTGGCTTGGAAGGATGCTCCAGCCTGGATGTTTCTGACAAAATAAGAATAAAAGGAAGGTGTCACAAATCCCACCCTCACAGGATGAGGCAAATAGTTATGTGTCCAAGGACACCAGTAACTGGGCTGAACATCTGCTTTCACCTGTACAAAACAAGAATCTTGGCTGATGCTCAAATGTGAGTAGCGGTAGCAGGGAGGGAAAAAGCAGTGGAGGATGAGCTGTCTGTGTCTAAGGTGGTAATTTTTCATGAAAAATCAGAACTCAAGTTAGGCTGTCTCCAATAGTGTAACAGTGGAGTAGTAAGACGTAAGGGGAGGGACTACTGGAATATAGCAGAGCCAGATGCTCAAGTAGTGTATATCAACATGAGTGTCTGGAATGATGTTTATTTACACAAGCTCAAGACATGGCCATAGCATGTAGTGCCAAATTGCTCTGGAACCCTACAATAATTCCTTTGCATGTACATGCTGCCCCTGACTCTTGAAAGCAGTGTCTGGTGTAGTGCCCTGTCCCATACATTGCTTCCACGGGGCTGGCTTGGAGCATCACTATCTCCCTTCAGAGTGAATGTGAAACTCTCAGTCTGGTCTGAACGCCTTTCTCCAGCCTCTGCTCAGTCAGCTGTTGCCTTCTGAACATCTCTGCAGTGTTCTTCTTCATATCCTCCACAACCCTCCAGTGCCCCCCCCCCATTCATCCCACCCTTTGTAGGCAGCTTCCACATCACCAAATTTATCCCTTAAAAGGAAGGCGTATCTTGCATTAGCTATACCTGACCTCTGCATGACTAAAACTGGACTTCCTTTTTTGGATTTGGGCTGACAAAGCTGTTGCAGAACCCCCTCAGGAGAAGATGGACATGATCTGACAGCAAATCACACCCACGTTGGTTGAGTGCAAACTGACAGAATGTAATAATCCCAGCTGGGATGCAGAATTCTTATTTGCATGTGCTAAATAATCATTATAACATTTCAATTATGCAAATATAGGGACATCTGCCCAAGTGCCAGGGGCTGTGTCAATTGAGTGTTCTGTTTTCGAAAATATTGCCTGCAATTTGCCATGTAAGTATTGGCATGCTACCCTATGCTCTCTGCTGAACAGTAGCAACCAGCACTGGAAGATGCCTAACAGTGAGTGTCTTTAAAGATTACCAGTATCATCCATAATGGCTGATTGTAGCCCTACCATGTAAGCACTAGTCCTAACACAAAGTAACTTCCTGCTCACAGTATTTGTGGTTATAAACCCCTGCACCTGACAGATTAATTCAGGGAGCTACAGCCCAGTTTGTCTTCCCAGTTCCCACAATCTCTGATCAGGTCTGCCTGCCTATTCTTTTCCTCTCTTCTGAACATAAACTGCTCCTAAGACAACTGTTGCAAAAACTGCTGTATTTTCTCCATTATGTGAGAGCTGTACTGTTATTAGCTATTGCACACAGAGTTCCCAAGATGGCACTGCGCCCAGAACTCATTGGCAGGCTGTATTTAACTCCTTCTAGTACAGATGCACTCCATTGAGAAGAAATGAAGGTAATGTTTCCCTACTCCATAAATCTTGTCTGTTTTGGGACAATCCACAATCCAGAATGTTTATGATGTAGCTTTCTGTCATGTGCGCTCCAGATGAAATCAACAGGAGACCATTCTAGTAGGACTTTGGACCTGCCTTTAAAATGGGCATGGCTACAGTCCAAAATGTTCAAAGATAATACAAAACTTGAAAGCATAGTTCACCATGAATAACTCTGGGTAGACACAGATCTTAGTGCTTTATACTGGCTATGTAGCTCTCATAAAACACCCATTTATCACTGAACAGCCCTGTCACTGTCAACGGAGTCTGCAGATGCCCTGGGGTGTAACAAGTGTGGAGACTGAAAGATGGAGGAGAGACAAAGGAAAGTGAGTCTGCATCAGGGGTGGACCAGGACACTGGCAGCTAAATTCAGGTATACATTAATCTTTCCTTTCATTTGTCATCCACACAATGTACGATGCTGCCACTCTCCCTCTAACAAGAATACTATCACTGATTATTCTACTGAAGATCTCCAATGCAAATCTTCCTGGACAGCCTTTAACCATATTGTATAGTATGTTTCATGTGGCAGGGGGATCACTGCAGACAGCTGATGGGTTGTAATAGCTGTGGGTTTCCTTTTCTTCCAGCTTGCTTGGATTGTGGGGAAACACACTGTGTGGATTTCAGAATGTCAGCCTATTGCCTCCTGGCCTCCTTCCTCCATCTGGACAGTGGTTTCTTATAGCTTAAGGCAGCCTTATGAAATGAGTCTTATTATTTAATGCCTGTGCTCAACCTGAGACCAGAGGAACGGGGGTTTTCTGAACAGCCTCCTTAAGAATAGTGGGGAAAATAACAGAAGAAAATATCTTGGGCATTTCTGATTAGAAGCATCAGTCTTACACCGCAAATGAAAATTGAAGAAAAGTTAATAGCAACAACATTCCTTTACTTCCAACAAATCAGGTGCAAGTTCAAGAAGGAACAGTATTGCTCAATTGTTGCTTTAATAGTGGCCACTAGAACTGCAGAATTCATAGCTGCATAATTCTAGAAACACAGGGACAAAAAACCCAAAACACTCAGAAAACATTTATATATCCAACTTTCACCAGCCCTACTGAAAATCCCACCTACGATCTCTGTCATTGGTGTCCTTAGCCACTGAGCGTCAGAGATGCAGAACTTGGTCTGCAAGCATTTTGGTATTTGATCTAATTACAAAAATAAACAGGCAGCCAACGAAACTCTTGAACAATGACTATGCTAAAATGTACTCTAATATCTATGATTAGATCTACAAGAACGGGCAAAAAAGGATAGTTTAAAAAATCCCAACCTAGGCAAAAGGAGAAAGTAAATGCAGTCATAGAAAGAAAGATTTATGTTGAATTCCATTTCATTCTAAGTAGTAATAGAGAGATAATCTCCAAAATCTAGATACTCGATTTTAGCTCCTGAAGGCCAGGTGTTACAGTGCTTTATTGATAGGAAGCAGAGATGACCCATGTCTGCCAATAGTGAGGGGACACAGTCAGGGCATTGACTTCAGCAGATGTTACTGAACGTGTTCAGTCCATGTGAGCATGTAACCCTGCATGTCCCCTCACACATTGCCTCTGATAGAAAGTGGACTCTTTATTAAATATAGCTTCTGCAAGTGAGCGAATAAGTATTGTTTCTACTAACATAATCTGCCTACCTCATAATTCTAAATGGGATTCCACATAGCAAAATTTCTAAACTAAACAAAAACATGGCAAGATAATAGTTTAATTAGTGCTCGAGATTCTGTTATGCAGCTCAAAAGCTCACTAAATTATCATGCAGGTAAGGACACACCAGCCACTCCTCAGCCACTCATGAACTAACAACAGAGGTTCCAGCCAATTCCCCTCAGCTCCTACCCTTGCACCCTTGAACTGTACCTACCCTGCCCAAAAGCCTGCTCGGAAAGATTATTACCCAGTTGCCCCACCCCCACCCCCAAAGTGAAGAGTAAAATGCACAAGCTCCTATAGACAATGGTTTTAGTTTATTATCCATTTATTGTGTGATGTTATGATTAACAATATATCATATATATTCATTGTACAATAGGAATGAATTGTAGGATTATAAATGTATAATATGGTTCCTCTAAATATTGGTCAAAGTATTAAACATGATTAAGACAAGCTGAAGTGCAAGAACCTGTAGGTTGAAGCCCGCAAGACTTTAGCTTACCTATGTTAGGCCTTGGAGCCAAGAAATGATGATGTAAATGACCAGAAAATAACCCAATGCCCTAAGATTATCAGGAAAGAGGTACCAAGTGGTAAGATTGTGAAATATTACTCAGAAGAAGAATATTAGATCATAAAAATACTGTAAATGAGCATCTGTCTCCAACATGTATCTTAACCACAGGATATAGATTGTGCATCAGTGCTAATGAGGAAAAAGAGAACTTACACAGCCTATAGAAAATTGGGGCCCCTTACATTTCCAGAGGACAAAGACCAATAAGAGAAAACAGGGTTCACACTTTTATGGACATGTGCAGAATGTAGGTATAAATAAAATCATATTATAAAAAGGGGATCCCCGGAATGGGAAAATTGAACTCCCTATGGGAGACTCCATCAGGAACCATTCCTCTCCAGAGGATCAAGCCTTGAGACCCATCTGACCCTAACATTGTTGTTAAGGGTGTTAGTATAACTATATTTGTAACTTGTGTATAGATCTGTATAGAATTTCTATATGCTGGGGTAATCATAACTTTAATAAAACTTGTGAAACAGTCTAAACCTCCTACTTGTGAATGTCTATGTGGCCACTACCTTTGGTCTTTGTGGTCCTAGAGACTCTAACTCTGAAGCAAGTAGCAGAGGTGACCTTTACTCAGTCAATTTTGAAAATGTAGCCTCCAGAGCCAAACCCATGGCAGTGTAACACCACATTACCAAATTCACTTTAAATAAAAAGAAAGGCTACATCTCTGTTCCTGAGCAAATTCCCCACACACTTCAAGCACACCACTCTGTTTTAGGTCAAAATATAAAACATTTATTAACTGCAGAAAGATGGATTTTAAGTGATTATAAGTAGCTAGCGTACAGATCAAAGCAGATTATCTAATAAATTAAACAAAAACACAATCTAAGTCTTATACACTAGTTAGGATTTGAATCAAACAGTGTCTCATTCAGTTAGATAGTATAAGCAGGTTAGCATTTGCATACACACAAGCAGGAATCCTCCCTTCCTGCCTGCGACCAGCACTTCCTTGGTTCTGTCTTTGTTCCTTAGGTGTTTTCAGGTGCTGTGTTGTAGAGGAGTGAGGCCCAGTGATGATGTTATTTCCCACTTTTATAGTTTCTTCTTTGTTTTAAGCCAAGCCCCGCAACACAGTTTGTGGAAACATACAGGCATTAAAATGAGTCACATGCCCTTGCATGCTTTGATGAGTCATGGCAGCCATTATTCATATGCTACTGAAGCATCCACAGGTGAGGATAAGCTTTCCCCATGGCCCATTGTCTTTTTTGATGGGCCATTCAATTGGAATAGGCCATTCACAATGTGCTGGCTAGGCTGGATGTAAAGGTTTATGGGTGTTATCTAGGAGCAAGCGCATTTGAAATACAGATGCATGGTCAATATTTATAACTCCAGATACAAAAATGATACATGCATAGAAATAGGATAATCATATTCAGCGAATCATAACTTTTCCAATCACACCTCACATTACATATTTTGTACAAGATGAATCATAATCATATCATTATCATATCACTATGATGAATACGGGGTGCAGAGTGTCACATGTGTGTTTGGATTTTATTTCTCATTTGATTGTGATTTAAAGTATCCTTTTATTTGGGCCTTGTTGTGATAATTGGGGCTACAAATTTACTCTAATTGTGAACTCAGTGGTGACAAGTAAGTGAAACTTCATAAAATGTCACAGTAACAAATGTTGATGGGAAAAGGTGTGAAAGGGAGACAGACTGAATTAGTCCATACAACAGGGCCTATCAGTATAACTCTAGGACTATGTTGAAATTGTACTTGTTAAAAACAGCAGATGTGCAGCCAGAAGTTAATGAACCAAACTTGGTGTGTCAGATATTAGGCCTAATTGGTGAACAAGATAATGACAGGATGGGCTATTCCCACCATTACCTCCCTTTTGGATCCCTAAAAGAAAGAGACTTTGGGAGAAAAAAAGTAGATAGAAAAACAGACTGAAGTAAGTTTTACCATGGCTGCCTTCCTCACCTTTTCCTGAGAACCTGGACATTCTTTGTCCTAATCCTGAGGGATGGTCTAACTAGCCTGGAACAGTGAGAGGGATCCAGATGACACTGCCAACCCTCCCAGCTCCACCTGAATCCCAACCACCACCTAAGATGACATGGGATCAGACTTTAACAGCAGCAATGGCAACAGCTTTTGCTCAGCTCAGTTCCCTTCTTCTCTTTTCCCCCGGAAAGACAGGTATTACCATCTAAGACACTGTCAAAAAACAGGGTGGTTTTGCTCCAAAAAAATATCCACAGCTAATGGGAAATGGAAAAAGGGAGTTGTTAAAATGAAAGCCTCATTTAATACTTTACATTTCAAATGCTTCAGCTGCTGTTCCTTCTTTCCTGTATCTTTAATAAAAGGTTAAAAGGATTTTTAATGGTATGTTTGCCATGGTGCTAAGCAGGCCTGAGGTCTCTGTATATCAAGCCCTGAAGCTTGTTTAACACTGTTTAATGTTGGACAGTGACAGGTCGTGATAACACCTTTAGCTCCTATATTTCATCTAAATGACTACAACAAACCCCAACTGTGGCCATTTGCAACAACACCGTGCTTTTTCTGAGGAATTCATCTTTAGCGCAAACTGTTTTTATGTAACAGACCAACGGACTTTGCAACTTACCCCAGCATCCAAAGAAGAGGCATCTGCAATTTTCTGTCCACCTGAACACTGATGTTAAGTTATCAAGGATTCTCAATCACAAAAAGTGTCTTTTTTAAAAAAAAAAAAAAAATCTTCACTGAAAATTTTAATTTCTTTAGAATTTTAGTTTTTTGATGGCAGAATAAAAAATGTTATTCCTTTTAGTTTTCAAAGCCCCCAAACAACTAAAAATGGCAGTTGTGTGTGAGGGGACTTTTTGGTTAGTTTGTGTTTTGTGGGGTTTTTTTCCCTTTGATTTTTGGTTGTAAAAAGTGCAAAGTTTTCACAAAAATCAGAAAAAAACAAACATTTTTGTTTCTCTGTGTGTATGCATGTATACACACTGCTTGGGGGAACTGGTTTATTTGCCTATATAGTTGAATAATTAATATGAAATCTCAAAAACTGGGCTTCCGATTTTCCCAGCTTGAAAGATTTTCTATAGAAATACTGTTATAGTACACATTACTATCTCCTTTGCCATTGGTGTTCTTATTCCTCAGACTCTCTAGGGGAGAGAGTCTATTGAGCAGATCCATCTTATATTTTACTGTTCAATATACTTGTAATAGGCACCAGAATCCAAGTACTGCAATTCAGTGACCTCTCTGACTGTAACATTATAATCTGATTTTGATCTAGGAAATGAAGAAGGCACAAGATCATACCTATGCTATATTGTCCCCTACAAAAGAAAATGGTTGATCGTTTTCTCTTTTTTTCCCCCTTCCATCATCTGTCTTCACTCCCAGAATGCTCTCAGTATGTGCAACACTTTGAAATTAAGACTGAACAGTGATGAGGTGTGATTTAGCCTATAATAACTCAAGAGATATTTAAATGATTTTGAGTTGTGAACTAAATAAAAGCTGTACCTGTGTAACAGCCACATCTGCTTGCTAGCAGACTGCTGTCAATGTCTTTACCTGCAGTTTATTTGCTCACCAGTTTTACTGAACTCAGGTGACCTTTGTTTCTCAAAACTAGAGGTCTCCTACACCCTAATTAATGTGTGTGTCAGGGCACCTGAATGGTTGAAATCGGATTGACCATTTGTTGAACTTTGACAGAAGTGTCAGAGTTAAGATTTAAGACATTTTCTGTATTCATCAGGCCAGAATAAATAAATGTTCCACTTTTCAAGATTCCAGCTCAGCAAGCTCATGGAAATTACATGTCTATCAGTCAGGTGTTAGAAGTTTCTGTATTATAATACTAGTGTAGATAAAATGCAATATCTTCCCCTCCTTTTCTTCACTGAAGAATTATATCTCCCACCTTCACTGCGAGCCCCTTGCAACACTGTTAATATATTATCTAAGACCTGTCTCATAAGAAAAGGTGTTATTTCTACAAATCAAAGGGTTGTTCACTTTAGATCTTATTCAAGAGTCATTTAAGTCAATGGAGACACTTTTGCTGATTTCAGCAATCTTTGGATCAAGCCTTTTATCAATAAAAACAGGGTGAAGTTTTCTAGGTTTGGGGTTACACAATGTAATTATTGCAATATTTTGCTTCTACGGTGTGTTAAGGCAAACAAAGAGAAATTGATTGAAATGAATGAGCTTTTCACTGGTCACTCATTAAGCCCTATAAATATGTTTAGGCTTACCAACTGGCAGAAACACTTCCACAAGGTTGGCAAAGTAGCATTTTTTGGCAATGCTGATCAGATTCAGATTTTGCTTAAAACTATACCAAGTTTATTAGCAGCAAAACAGTTGAAAAGAACTGTAAGATTAATTGGGGGATTAACATATTGCTGAGATGATGACTCATTACACTCTTTCTGGCAAATAATATGTATCAGAACAACATATGCTCCTGTTTTGAAAACCTTCCAGAAGGCTGGCTGGAATGTCAATCCACTTTTGATTAGATAATTTTAACATAAGAATATATGGGAACTGAATGGAGCAGATGTCATTCCTACACTGGTGTTTAACAGCCTGTTCACAATGGGCAAAAACGACCAACAGTTTTGTACAATCCCATTAATCTTTGGGTATAATTTCTGTATAAGAAGTTCAGAAATATTCTCATAAAACATCACTGAAGAAAACTATATGGAGTCCAGAGTTGCTGAGCAGCACGAACATTCTGGTTTATAACAAAAGTTGTTTATTATTTAGGATTTGTATTACAGTCACACCCACTGCCCCCAGGTAATATTGTGGTCCCTTTGTGTTAGAGGTGGTACAAAAAATAGAATGAGAAAACAGTCCCTGCCCTGAAAAGTTGAATTCAAAGCTGCTTTGTAAGTATCCATAACAGTATCCTTTCGCTTTCGAGAGCCAACTTTTAGGGGGGGGAATTTATTTAAATCACTAGAACGCTGGGGCTAGTAACCTATCCCTACACCAATTTTTTTTTTTAAAATAGACATTCAGATAGTGAAGTCTTCCCCTGTCCACCTAAATGACTTTCAAGTAAATGAAGCTTCAGGAGCTGCAATCTGCATAGTATGACACATGCAATTGAATTGGTCTATATAAGTATAGCAAAGTTCATTATATCAGAGCTTGCAAGAAGTCCTTTATATTGCACTCACTATCTCTGGCACTGGTGATCTTGAACTAATCTGCTACACATTGAAATAGCTTCTGTGGTTAAGAGATTTTTGAATTGTCTGCTAAGTGTTGCTCAAAGCTTCATACAAATGGAAGGATATCAGCACTGATGAATAGTTTATTAAAGTATGCATAAGTGGCTGCTAAAAAGAGCAGTACCATGGTTTCCTTATGAATATGAACTAGCTGAATGACTAACTCTTTGGTAAGCTTACATCTGGCAAGCTTTGTTGATTAGTTCACAAGCAACTTCCCTTCTGCTTTCAAATGTAAAAAGTATGACTGATTAATAAAATGTTGAGAAATAAAAATTCCGCAGAACAGTTAATGCAGTGAAAGCTAAATTATCCTCTTGGACCTTTTGAGGCCAAATGGAAGTTGTTTTAGAATCATAGGACTGGAAGGGACCTAGAGAGGTTACCTAGTTTAGTCCTTATACTCATGACAGGACTAAGTATTATTCTAGACCATCCTTGACAGATGTGTGTCTAACCTGCTTTTAAAAATCCCCAATGATGGAGATTCTACTACCTCCGTAGGCAATTTATTCCACTGCTTAACCACTCTGACAGTTAAGAAGTTTTTTCTAATGTCCAGCTAAAACCTCCCTTGCTGCAATTTAAGCTCATTGCTTCTTGTCCTACCCTCAGAGGTTAAGAACATTTTTTCTCCCTTTTCCTTGTAACAACCTTTTATACTTGAAAACTATCATGTCTCCTGTCAGTCTTCTCTTTTTCAAACTAAACAAACCCATTTTTTTCAATCTTCCCTCTTAGATCATGTTTTCTAGACCTTTAATCATTTTTGTTGTTCTTCTCTGGACTTTTTCTAATTTCTCCACATCTTTCCTGAAATGTGGCACCCAGAACTGGACACAATAATCCAGTTGAGGCATAATCAGTGCAGAATAGAACAGAAGAATTATTCCTCATGTGTTGCTTACTACACTCCTGCTAATGCATCCAAGAATTATGTTTTCTTTTTTTGCAACAGTGTTAAACTGTTGACTCATATTTAGCTTGTGGTCCACTATGACTACCAGATCCCTTTCCATAGTACTCTTTCCTAGGTAGTCATTTCCCATTTTGTATGTGTGCATCTGATTGTTCCTTCCTAAGTGGTGTATTTAGCATTTGTCCTTATTGATTTCACCTTATTTACTTCAGACCATTTCTCCAGTGTGTCCAGATCATTTTGAATTATAATCCTATCCTCCACAGCACTTGCGACCTGTCCCAGCTTGGTATCGTCCACAAACTTTAAGTGTACTCTCTATGACATTATCTAAAACATTTATAAAGATATCGAACTGAACCAGACCCAGAACTGACTCCTGTGGGACCTCACTTGTCATGCCCTTCCAGCATGACTGTGAACCACTGATAACTATTTTCTGGAAATGGTTTTCTAAACAGTTATGCACCCACCTTATAGTAACTCCATCCACATTGTATTTCCCTAGTTTGTTTATGACGCTCTGTAATGATTCCTCAAGCAGTGGATAAAATGTTACAAAAATATACATTTAGGGTTTGTCTAAACTATCCGTCAGATCGGTGGGCAGCGATCAATCCAGCCGGGGGTCAATTTATCGTGTCTAGTCTAGACGTGATAAATTGACCACTGAGTGCTCTCCCATCGACTCCTGTACTCCACCGCCACGAGAGGCACAGGCAGAGTTAATGGGGGAGTCAACGCACCGCAGTGAATATACCACGTTGAGTAGGTCTAAGTATGTTCACTTCACATTGCTGAAGTAGCATAACTTAGATTGATTGCCACCTTCTCCCCCTGCCCCCAGTGTAGACCAGGCCTCAAACATTTTTCTTTAAATGTTCAGGCTGTTGCAGTACAGAGGAGGAGCATCTACATTATAAGCAAGAAAAGATGGGTTAACCCTAATTTGCAAGTACACTCTGCTTTGGCCTTTAAAGCATTCCCTTGGCTTGACTCAACTTTGGGACAGATTTGACATATTCTGTCCTTTCTGCCTACTGAAAATAAGGGGTAAACTCCTGGCCACACTGAAATCAAAGGAAGTTTTTCCATTGACTTCAACAAAGCCAAGTTTTCACCCATGGGTTAGAGAGCTCAAAGTGGTGTGTGATGTAGTTCCTCCAAGATGTACATAAAGAACACCCCATCCAGAGAAATACATCCTGAAACAATAGCTCTGAGATGTGTGAACTGCTCCATTCATCTCAGTAGATATTCCCTGGCTTGGTTCAGGCATGTCTCTATACACAGGAGTGAAGCATGTATCTGTTTCATGATGTCCAATCTTAAATCTGCTGGGATTACTATTTGGTTTCTTTTAAACAAAATCCCATTTTGCATACATAATTTATCCTTTGCCTGGCAGCAGAGGGTAACCTCCTGTGGCATTTTCTCCTTGCTATCTGGCCAACCCTGGAGTATGAAATGGTTTTGTCCCAGCACCCCATCCTGTTCAGTCCTTTGTTGGATTGTTTGGAGCCTCCCATCACAGACATGAATGTATTGTAGCATGTTGACAGAATCTATCTTCTGTGGCACTGAGCTGTCCCTGTTGTACTATGGAAGCTATGTTCTGTTCAGTGTATTTGCCACCAGTAGTGACTGTCCTCACGTCTAGCACTGGAGTCTCAGTAACATACATTTTAGTCATTTGGGTGCACTCGGCAGTGGCTTCCTTGTGATGCTTTCAAATGGCTTGGGTTTAGACTGCATGTTTGCCTTCTTCCCAGATGTGAATTGATGCAATTGTTCCATTCCAAAGAGCACAGCCTCTCTGAGAATGTCCCCTTTCTTCATCTGTCAGAGCTCTATTGGCAAATGCTATAGACTGCTGGCTCTGTATCAGTACTGCTCCAGGGCCTCCTGAGGCATCATATTATGGCTCTCTATACTCTGCAGGGTTATAGTGCTTTAGGACTGGTACCTCACCATTTTCTTTATGCTTTCAAATGCCTGTTCTTTAGTGTCTGAGTTGACCTTCTTCGTGCTTTCCGTCTGATATTCCACTCCCAGCACCCATATGTCATCAACTGAAATGCTGGCCACTACATCAGAATAAATAGGGAAACAATGTTGATATTTTGCAGGGGAGCAGATGGAGAAGGAGATAAATACACCAGTCTTTTCTCATTTGCTTAAAGTTACTATAACCAACGTGTTAACGCAGAATTGGGGTTTTCTGGTGGCATCTCATGGCCTTCCAAAGCATCTAGGTCAGCAAAACTCAGACCTCTGAAAACCAGGAAGTACAGAGTCAAGGTACACGCCAATGCAACCTTAACTCTGTCTTCTTTAAGCGATGACCCAATCCTGGGCAATCTGTCTGTTCCTGGTGGGAATTCAGCTCACTCCTGGGGTCCCCTCTAACTCCAATTACTTCTTATCCCTGGCAATGCTTCCCAAGGCCCACTACCAGTCACTGGCTGGGAGCAGATCTCCAGGACCCCTTGCCTGTATCAAGCTTGTAGCGTCAACCTGTCCACAAACAAGGGACAAGAAAAGAAAAGGCTAGCCATTGCCTTAGGCTGGGCTACTAAAGTTGACTAGCAGTTCCTCATCCTGGGTGAACTTCTTGGAGGCAAGTTTCACTTTTTTAATCATCCCTTTTCCAAGGGGAGCATGATCAGTTAGGTGTACCTAATTAGAACTGACTCAGTGCAGGAGTACATGTTAGCCTTTCTATCAGTGGGATGTAGGAGTGTCCCATCACAGACAAGACCACTCAGATTGCCTCATATCACAATCACAGCTCTATCAAGCTTCTCTAACTAATCCTGCCATCATTTCACTACAGCTACACAAAACACTGAACACTGTTGCATGCATGCAGATAATTCTCAGTGGCCATTGCTAACTCCCTGGGATAATAGAATTAAGCTTGCATGAACATGTACCTTAACTCTGATTTTCCTGGTTTTCAGAAATTTAAATCTTAATAACCTTAACTCTTTACTTCCTGGTTTTCAGATCATTAAAGTTTTGCTGAACTTGCCATTCTGGAAGGGCACAAGATAGCACCCGATAACCTTAACTGTGCGTTAACAAAGTTTTGTGTCAGTGAATTGTACTAGTTTTGGGAATGTATCTCAGTGCTATATAGTGAGTTTACAGAGCCAGTCTAATGGGCTAAATTCAGCTCTCAGTTACAGTGTTGCAACCTTACAAAAGTCAGTGGGGATACACTGATATAACAGAGTAGAAATTGGATCACTGTGTCTTTAAAAGAATGGACATGAGAGTGACTTTCCAGAATATTAACTAGCGTCCATTGTCATAGATTTCTCATTTTTTCATACAACCACTGAGAGAACTGCCCAAGTAAGAAGCTATAGAGTGAGTCATTCTTTTACAAAATATATTCAAACATGGTTTTAAGTGATCATTCCCTTTAAGTGTGAGTACTCCGCTGGGTAGAACAGGGGTGAACAGGAGAATTATTAACTTTTAATAGCACATCTTTTGTGAAGATTTAGCCACACAGCCTCCGTCATTATTCTCATTCTGACTTGGAGTCTCTGTGCATCTCTTTAAACATTTCGGAATCAGTCTGAATGCAGTATCCCTGCCTACATAATGTGTACACATAATCTACCAGCCTCAGATGAAGGTCATTATGAGCCACAATGCTTCTGCAAATCTGATTAAAGACAGTCTCTAACTCAATTTCTACCCTATCAGCAATGCCTGTTCAGCAGAGAATGTTTTATTTCTCTCTGTCTCCAGGGTCCATTTACTGTCTTTCATCTTCACTTGGGAGAGGTATTTAAAAAACAAAAACCCTTATTCCTTTTTTCATGCAACGAGATTCAGTAAATCATTGCTGATGGATTTCATTAGCTGAGACTAATTATCTGAATAATGATCTGACTCTGAACCAAATGCATCCACTGGAAAACAAGAAATTCTACCGCAACTTCTTGTACCATTCTCCCAGTTAATTACAAAGTCTAAGGAAAGTTAGAATCCTGCTTTTTCTTCCCTTACTCATTGCCTCACATCTTTTTCCTCCTCACTCCTTCCCTTCACACTAAGCGGTGTACTTTCATGTTGTCTCTGTTTCTTCTTTAGCTGCATCATCCTTCTCTGTAACGAAGTTTCTGTCAGTGTTCTAAAATTCCATAGTTTGTGCCTGAGTGGAACACTGTTCAGTGTAGCAGATCTGCTGCGTGAGTGGTCAGCCTGTTCAGACTTTCCTGTGAGTTGTACTGTTTCTTGGTCATCACAAAGTCCTGCCAATGAAAACATCTCATCTTTTAAACACAACTTGTAGAAGTTTACTGCGCTGGGGGTGGCAGTGATGATGATTAGCGCTTTTCAGTTTCACTGCTGGCCACAAATACTTTTCCTAAGTCCTTAATAAGTGAATCATGGGGGTGTTCTAGTAGTGACTCAGAAATCATCCCACTTCGTTATACCATTCACTGATGCTTGAGGTTTGAGCTACTAGTATGGAGTGTTCCACTACAAACAAATCAGCTTCCATCACCTACCAGAAATCCTTTGCAGCTGGCCTGAGATATTATTGTTCTTCCAAAGTTGCTGTACAATTTTTTTTACAGTTTTCAAAAGCAGAAGCTGTATTAACATTGTCTATGCCTGGAAGTCATAAATGTAGTTTGTTGAAGAGAATACTATAAAGAGAATCTTATAGTATACTATAAAGAGAATCTTATAGAAAGAGAATACTATAAAGAGGGTCTGTGATTAATGAGTAAACAAGTAGCTTCTCCTTATAAAATTAATCCTTTTGGTGGTCTGCTCGATAAGTCATTTAAGCAAATAATATTCATGTGCCTGTTTGGGGTCTCTGGCTGATACATTTGGCTTGGTGAGCTAAACACACTTCTGTACAGTCACTTTGGATCTTGAAATTTTAGAAGGAGTCCAACATTTTTTTTATAAGCAAAAGCTTTTATTGTTTAAAAAATGCATGATGTTTTCTATCTGCTGAAAATATTCCACTCCAGTGTACATATAGCCCTAGGGCCTGCCATGAAGTTTGTGATACTTAAACACAGAATATTAATTCAAAATACAAATATAGTGTCTGTCTGTCTGTGTGTTGGTGGGAGGAAGGTTAGGGTTTTGTAACTGATTACCTTTCAGAACTAGTGAAAACCAGCCATTGCTTTGTCAGTGTGATAAAGCAGAGAAACTGCCAGCCAGCAGAGCAGGGCTTAAAGCAGGGGTGGGCAAACTACAGCCCACAGGCCAAGTCCAGCCCATCAGATCTTTTAATCCAGCCCTCGAGCTAACCACTGAGGAGCGCGGTTGGGGGCTTGGCTCATTCCATATGTGCCATGGCTCCGCGCGGCTCCCAGAAACAGTGGCAGAAACCGGCTCCTTCTATGTGTAGGGGCAGCCAGGAGCTCCACATGCTGCCCTTGCCCCAAGCACCAGGTCTAATGCTCCTATTGGCTGGGAACTGCGGCCAATGGGAGTTGCAGAGGCAGTGTCCGTGGATGGGGCAGCGCGCAGAGCTGCTTGGCCAGCGCTGCGCCTCTGTGTAGGAGCAGGAGCGGGTACATGCCGCTGCTTCCAGGAACTGCTTGAGATAAGTGCCACCCGGAGCCTGCACACTGATCTCCTCCCACACCCCAGTCTCCTGCCTCAGCCCTAATCCCTCTCCCATCCTCTGAACTCCTCTGTCCCAGCCTGGAGCAGCCTCCTGTACCCCAAACCCCTCATCCCCAACCCCACCCCAGAGACCACCCCCCCACACACACACACACCAACCTGCTGCCCCAGCCTGAAGCCCCCTCCCACACTCCAAGCCCCTCAGCCCCAGCCCAGAGTCCCCTATCCCAGCCCAGAGCCCCCTACCTGAACCCCTCATTTTTGGCCCCGCCCTGGAATCCATGCCCTCAGCCCAGAACCCATACCCTGCCCCATATCTCAACCTCCTGCCTCAGCTTGGAGTTCCCTCCCATACTCTGAACCCCTCTGCTCCACCCCCAGCCGACAACCCCCTCCTTTATCCCAAACCCCTCATCCTTGGGCCCCACACCAGAGCCTGCACTTCCAGCCTCAGCCCTTACTCCCTCTCGCATCCCAACCCCCTGCCCCAGCCCAGAGCCCACATCTCCATCCAGAACCCTCACCCCCTCCTGCATCCCAACTCCCAGTTTCATGAGCATTCATGGCCTGCCATATAATTTCCATACCCGGAGGTGGACCTTAGGCCAAAAAGTTTGCCTATCCCTGTCTTAAGGAGAGCTTTTGGGTCCAACTAGCCCCGCCCCACTATATCTGTAGCCAACGCCAGACCTGGAGGGAGGAATAAAAGGAGAGAGGCTGGCCCAGTTTGAGGCTGAAAGATGAAGAGATAGGAGATAGCTGTCTCCCTACCTGCCAGGACAGAGCACTAACCTGGTGTAACCCTTCTGCCCGTCAGAGTTGGCAGCAACAAGGGCCGGATTCAGAATCTAGGGGTTCCGTTCCAATAACACAATGCAAAACTCTGCAGATGAACTTTTGAACCCTGGGGCTGCACTGACTTTTGGCTTGCTGGACTCAAGACCCCAGAAGGGAAAGGACACAGCCCAGTTTGCTTGGGGTGGGTCTTGTCATTCATGGTTTGTTTTATGAATCCTGTTTGTGGTGTTTCCCCAACATCATGCCACATTATTTCTCTCTGTTATTAAAAGGCTTTTTGCTACACTCAGACTCAATGCTTGTGAGAAGGGAAGTATTGCCTCTTAGAGGCGCCCAGGGGAGTGGTATATATTTGTCCCAGGTCACTGGGTGGGGGCTTGAGTCAGTTTTGCATTGTGTTATTGGAACGGAATCCCTAGGTTCTAACTTTCACGTGACATTGTAAATAAGAAGCAGGCAGCATTGTCTCCCATAAGTGTAAACAAACTTGTTTGTTTTAGTGATTGGCTGAACAAGAATCAAGACAGAGTGGACTTGTAGGCTCTAAAGTTTTACATTGTTTTGGTTTTGAGTGCATTTATGTAACCAAAAAAAATCTACATTTTTAAGTTTCACTTTCTGGATAAAGAGATTGCACAACAGTACTTGTATGAGGTGAACTGAAAAATACTATATCTTGTTTTTTACAGTGCAAAAATTTGTAATACAAAATAATAAAAAGTGAGCACTGTACACTTTGTATTCTGTGTTGTAACTGAAATCAATATATTTGAGAATGTAGAAAAACATCCAAAATATTTCAATTGGTATTCTATTGTTTAACAGTGCGATTAAAACTGTGATTAATTGCAGTTAATTTTTAAAATTGCAATTCATTTTGAGTTAATTGCCTGAGTTAATGGTGATTAATCAACAGCCCAAAATAAATATCACCATCTACTGGGTCACATTGCCCTGGTACCTTACCCCAAAGTCTCAGGAGGGTATGACCATCCTTCCCTTCCCATATTGGTGAATGGGCAGGGGTTCTGGCTGAATGGGATGGGGGTATAGAAAAGACTGAGACTCACTGCTCTAGTGCTATGCAGGGTTTCAGTATTTATACATTAGATTGCTTCCTTGGAGTTACACAAGGGAGAATTTGCTAACCAGCAACTAACATAAAAATGTAATCTCTTCCAAAAATCATATCAATTGAAGGCACCCAGATTTCTGGACATTATTATCCTCCGTCCTATAAAACAAATGTAAAAATGTGAGTCTAACAGTCTAAAAAAATATTTGCAAGGATATGTCCTTTTCCAATGTATCAAATCATGAAACTGCATATTTTATCATAATGCCTGCCTGTCTTTGGAGCACAAAGCAGGGGCCATCTGTTAGGATGGCGTGGGCTTACAATCAATTGTGTTTCCAAGAAAAGGGGATATGGGTGGCCATTATGGACATTAGTGCTTCCTGTTTACTATTTATTTGTCTTTAGCTTTTTAAAGTACTCATAACAAATTAAATAAAAAATATTTTTATAAATATAAATTTCACTGTATTTTCTATATTCTACCGCCAAATGAGCTAATCAGGCTATGTGCTTTCACTCCAGACTCGAGACTGGCGATTGTTATTTGCTTCATTGTTGTTTCCTTTCCTATTGAGATATAAGAACTTCCATGACTTGAGAATTCTTTGAAATTTTCCATTATTACCGGCATTAGTTTGAATCAGGGTCCTGTGATGCAGATCCGCCCCAGAAACGGACACAGGCATTAACAGAGGATTAAGTTCTAGTTTGTGGCACTGCCGCACAGCAGCATACAGCCATAGTGAGGCCTCTTACAGAATCTCAGACTCAAATCTTCTTGTGCTAAACCTAAGGAATGTCTCCCTCCTGAGGTTTATTAGCAAGGATGTTTGTGAGCTATATGGTAGAGCCAACACAACAAGGAGAAGGCCACAAAGCTGCACACAGTTCTCATATCTTTATTGTACATTTTTTGTATGGTGGTAGTACCCTGGAGTTGCTGGTCAGAATCTAGGTCTCTTTGCAGTAGGCGCTGTACAAACACTTAAATACACAGTTTTTGCTGTAAACAGCTAAGAATCTAAGGGCAGGTCTCCATTACGGCAGGGATCAATGCTGTGAGATCGATATATTGGGTTGATTTATCATGTCTAGATTAGACATGATAAATCGATCCCCAAGCGCTCTCTCATTGACTCGTGTACTCCTCCTCCGCAAGAGGCACAAGCAGAGTTGATGGGGGAGTGTCAGCAGTCCACTCACCGCTGTGATGACGCCACGATAAGTCGACCTAAATACGTCAACTTAAACTATGCTATTCCTATAGCTGAAGTTGCGTATCTTAGGTTGATTCCTCTCCCTGACCCCCGCAGTGTAGACTAGGGCTGAGTGGAGAGGGTGAACAATTAGGGATTGCCAGCGATCAGTTCCAAATTATTCTGTTACATACAGAAAGCAATGTTAAAAGAACATAAGTCTGTAAAGTCAAGCGCTGAAAATTTAGGAAATGCCAGAATTAAAGTTGCCTGAGCAACCTTAATTTGGCCTCTTTTGTGCCTATGCATTATGGTACAGTCATGATCACGTACTATTTTTTCCAAAGGATCCCTGCTTCATTCAGAATGGATAGTGGACAGAACTCACTTCACCAGCAGCAATTCAATATTTTGTTTTCTCCTTATTATTGAATGTGTGGCCCATGCCTTATTACAGCACACTATTCAAACCCTGCTCTGAAGACAGAATTATTAATTGCCTCCTGGGCTCATCACTATAGTATCTGACTGTTTCACAAACATTAATGAATGTATTTACACAACTCCCCTGTGAGAGATGGGGGTGATATTATCCCCATTTTACAGAAGAGAAACTGAAGCACAGAGAAATGAAAGTCAAAAGAATTCATGTATTTCTGGATGCCTGATTTGAGATACCTAGGATCTGATTTTTCAGAGTACTTAGCATTGTATAACACTTGCCATATTCAAAGCACAGTCCATTTGACTTCAACTGCATCAGTGAGTGCTCAGCACTTCTCCAAATCAGACTTCAGGATCTCAAGTCAGGCACCCAGAAAATGAGGAACACACAATTAGTGACCATCTGTGAAAAGTTTGGTTTTAATGACTTGCCCAGCATCATACAGGATTTCTGCAGCAGAGGCAGGGATAGAATGCAATTCTCTGTGGAAGCATTCAGCTGCCGTAACCATCAGATCCTCCTTTCTCTTCCTCCAGTCCCCTACCTCATTCACTATACACCTTCCACCTCTGAAACAAATGAGGCAGGGTGCTACAGACAACTGTATTTTTTATTCATCCCCAGAGCAGAGCCATCCTGTGCACTGAATGAGGCATGGGTCCTGTGGAAAACAAATAAATAGGGTGGTCATGTAATTTAAGACGATCATAAAGTAAACATTTCCAAGATTTGACTTAGGTCACATGGGCAACCTTCATTTTGGCATCACCTATCTTATGAGAGCTTGAAACCTTAATAGTATTCTTTTAACATAGCTTGTGTGTAATTTCCTAGGTTTTAAAAAAGCACAACGAAAAAGATTCCATGATGTGGCACCATCTTGACAGCCACATAATCAGTTAGCTGGGTTGGAACCTTTAGATCCACCACACAGACCTCTGCCATGTCAACTAGTGCAGTAACTGAGAGCAGCAGTAGCAGGTTGTTATATACTGAGTAGACCAGCACTAGACAGAGGTGAGATGTTTCATTAGTAAGTTTCATAGATATGGGATGGCAGAGGAATAGTGACTCTTGGGGATGTTGGGTTCCATCCAAAACTCTGAAGGGAAGTGTCCTGTAGTAGGTGGCTTCCCAAACTGGGCTGCGGCACAAAGGTGGGCCACCACACAGTCCCAAGTAGTCCGCTGGCATAACTGCATTCTCCAGTCAAGCTCTTTGTAAATCTTTAACTCCATGTGACCCGTGGAATCTAAGTAAAAGCTACATAAATGTAATGTTTTAAACTGTATACGTGAGGGGCAGGGGATTATTTATTTATTTTAAAAACCAAGCTGCACTATGTGAAATTTAATTCTTGTGGGTACAGTGGTGCATTTCACTGCAAGGTAACCTAGCAATGTACACACAATCTGCAATTTACAACTGTAAAAAATGGCAAGCAGTATTTTAGTGTTACAAGGACGGGAGAATTGGGAATGGGAGCCCATATAAATTACCTTATTTTGCTAGTGATAAGCTGCAAACTCATCTTGTTTGCTTACATTTTGGACAAGCAGCCAATATCACACTGCATAGAAAAGTCAATAAGATTGTACAAAAGACAGTACATAACTAGGGTGTGAATAATAAATGTGGTTATGTTACATACAGGAAAAGTCACCTTAGATAATTAGTGCAGGTGTAAGGGCAGAAGACTGCATACAAGTATATGTTGCAACAGTGTTTGATTAGTAATATTTCTTTTAGAGATACTCACTATTACCCAACCACAGATTTAGCAAGATGCAGTGAAGTGATATTGTCTCACTAGAAAGGAGACTCTGTGATTAGGTAAGCTGAAAGGAACTGGAAAGGCTGTGGTTCTAGATTTCTTGTGACTACTTCTTCTCTCAGGTTTGATGTGACTCTAATGTAACACCAGTGGAGTTTTTCTGAGCTTACACTAGTATAAGTTAGAAAAGAATCTGACCTGTTGCAAACGTTCCTGCATTTCAAGTACCTGAAGCAGTATTCAGAGCCACTCAGGTTTGGCCCATCTGCCTTTCCGTAGATGGAGACAGAGGAGCGGACAGGCCAAATTAAACTGGCATTGCAATCAAGTACATACAGTCACAATGGCACTCAAATCTGGTCCTGCTGCACTGCTCCTCTGTAGACGGAGTCAGAGGGGTGGCCAGGCCAAACGTGACTGGTACTTGATACTGTGCAGCAGGTCACAACTTCAATCACTATGGGGCCTAAGGTTACCAGGCAGCCGGTTTTCGACTGAAACGCCTGGTTGAAAAGGGCCATTAAAAGTCCAGCCAGTGATGCAGCAGGGGACCAGATCTAAGGCAGGCTCCTTGCCGGCCCTAACTCCGCACATCTCCCAGAAGCAACCGCCAGATCCCTGCAGTCCCTAGGCATATGGTCGGCCAGGAAGGCTCTGCATGCTGCTGTCACCCCAAGTGCCAGCTCCACAGTTCCTGTTGGCTGGGAGGAGCAACCAATGGGAACTGTGGGGGCGGCATCTGCGGGTGCAACGGCAGTGCTCAGAGCCTCCCTGGCCGCTCATGAGCCTAGTGGCCACAGAGACCTGGCAGCCGCTTCCTGGGATCCGCGGTAAGCGCTGCCAGGACCCAGCGCCCCAAACATCCTCCCCCATCCCTACCCCAGCCCGGTGAAAGTGAGTGAGGGTGGGGGAGAGTGAGCAATGGGGGGAGGGGAATGGAGGAAGTGGGGGCAGGGCCTCAGAGAAGGGACAGGGTGTTCTGTTTTGTGCCATTAGAACAGGGGTGGTCAACCTGAGCCTGAAAAGGAGTCAGAAAATTTACCAATGTACATTGCCAAAGAGCCACAGCTATACATCAGCCGCCCCACATCAGCAACCCCACCTCCACTCCCTCCCGCCCACCGGTGGTCTCACCAATCAGTGCCTCACCCTCCCTCCCCGCACCTCCTGATCAGCTGTTTCGTGGCTTGCAGGAGGCTCGGAGGGGGGAGGGGGAAGAGTGAGGGCATGGCAGGCTCAGAGGAGGGGAGAGAAGGGGTGGAGTGGGGGCAGGATCAGTGAGCGCTCCCCGGCACATTGGAAAGTTGGCACCTGTAGCTTCAGCCTCGGAGTCTGTGCTTATACAAGCAGCCGCATATTAACTTCTGAAGAGCCACAGGTGACTCAAGAGCCACAAGCTGGCGATCCCTGCATTAGGAAGTTGGCAATCCTAAAGGGTCCCCTCTGATATTGGATTCCTGGGGCAAACTACTCTTCAACAGGAGCAGGGAGTTCTGGGGACCAAAGTAGGACAGTCCTGTGAAATCCAGGACTGTTAGCAAGTACGCCAGTGTGCTGACAACATGTGGTGCCCCTTCTGTGTATTGAGAATTGTGTTGGCATTGCAAGCTATCACTTTAAGAATGCAGGGGTTAGGGGCTGGTCATGCTCGTAGGCTATAAGGAGCTCTGTAGAGAAACGTGAGATCTGGGCCTCCCAGCAGTTAATATGGAAACAGCCAACTTAACAGGGTGGATGAGTTGTGCATTTTCACCACAGGGAGCAGCCTGATTTTTTTCCTCTCATTTTGGATTCTTCTGTGTAATCATTCTGAATTCTAAGAAATGAAGTAGTGTGATGCTGCAACCTACCAACAAGACTACTTATAGTTTTATCTAGCATCTCTATGTGTATTCTATGAACATAATAGCTTCATTGCTCTGCACTTTGTTTTTCTTTTTGCTCTTGCTGGCATCATTTCCTGTACAAACTGCTTGTTGATTTAAGACACTTTAATACAGCTGAATGAAACTTGTCTAATTCAGTTTGCAGGAGCTTCAATAAACTTGTTGGTTGGTTGCTTTCAGCCAAGTGTATCTGTCCCTCTTGATTTTCAGTCTGTCACATTTTCTGCAAAATTTCCAGTCAAAACTCAGATGAAATTCTATCTGAACCATAAATTGGCCCCAGTGACGGATTATCCACTGGGCCAATGGGGCCTATGCCAATTGTGGGCTCTGGAAAAATGAGTGTCCCTTCACCTCAATCCACTCTGCCCACCTGGCTCTCCTGCTGGAGAACGGGGTTGGGATGTGGGGGCTTGCCCTGCTTTGCTTGCCTGTGGTGGCTGCAGGCAGAAGAGGAGAGGAGGGGCCCCTACTTCTCTGGCCCAGTGCCCCACAAAACCATAATCCACCTCTGATTGGCACAGGTCCACTAGCTTTACCCAGAAGTTTTTCAAAATATGGTGAGCCTTTCAACTCACACTGAGTGAGTTTTGAGCTCCAGTTAAACTCCATTCTGACTAGTTGTGTTGCTCTTTGGATTTCATTTTGATCATTTTCCACAGCTCCATGTGCTGGGCCAAAGTCATCTCTGGTATAACTCTGCTGAAAATAATAGTGTTCCACCAAGGATGAAGTTGGTTTGTTAATTTTTTACAGAATGCTAAGGGAAACTCCAATTGCTTTATGAAGCCTGGGCACCTTTCTTTCCAAAAGACTTGAAATATTTATGTAGAAAGAATAATTGAAGTGTCACCTGTTTAGCAAACTGAATACTGGTGTGCCAGTGAAAGTGTATTCACGAGTGCATTTTTATATATGACTGAACGTTTTTGTTGGCACTGACACTTGATATCTGGATTGTAACAAGCACTTCTTTTATTACTGACAAATAGCATGTGTTGGGGTTATTTATTGTTTTTTATGGAGCATGTTTCATTTCGTGTGAAGATTGTAATCTATTTCTCTAGTCAAGTATGAACTTTAGCTGTGGTAATTAAGGGGCTAACATGGTAACATGGTAACTATTAACATGGTAACTAATCAGCAAGGTGATACAGATGACATTTTTGCAAGGATATAGTAAGACACTAGGCAGCTAGTTGGGGTAGATTCCACTGCTCTGTTAATGACTGAGGCCTTTATTTTCCAAAATATCCACTAATTCTGGGTGCTTCCACTTCTGGGTGTACAAACTAAATCTATTCCCCTCACATTTACAGTTGAGCTCAGTGGTATCTCAAAATGGACATATAAAAAAATGGGACATTAAAAATGAAGGGACATTTTGGAAAATTTAAGTTTATTTACTTTTGTTTTATCAAGGGATCACAAGGATCTGGAAGTTTTAAAATGGTATTGTGGATGAGAAACCCAACTTATAATTCATCCCCCCAAAAATTATTTCATCTATTTTTTTTCTGACTGAATTTTCCACTAGAGCTGGTCAACCCTCGGAATTTCAATGGGAAATTCAGATGTTTCAAAATTTATTTTTGTTCTAAATTGGAATGAAAACAAAATTCAAAGTTTCCAGTGAAACAAGATTCCAAATTTTATATATTTGGAATCTTGTTTCGTGGGAAGTACATACATTGATTTTGGTCAGAATATTTCATCTTGAGTTCAATTTTTAAAATATTATATTAAAAAATTAAATTACAAGTTATTTTGGAATGAAAAATATCAAAATGTTCCATTCAGAAAAGGAATATTTTAATCATATCAAAATATTTTCTCCTAAATGAAATTTCATTGAAATCAACACATTTCCACAACATGTTCCAGTTTTGATAAAACTGCTTTTTCCAATGGCAAAATGTCAGAAAACCTAAAGCCAGCTTTAATTTCTCTAAGCCTCTGCAAAATGAAAAATGCTGTAGTTTTAAGTAGCAATTGTCCACTGATGAACTATTAACAGATACTGTGTGCCAGGGTTATTTGGGATCATGACAGCATGTAAAACTGTCCCTGCTCAGAACGGTGAATAGAATTTTAATCCTATAAGCCTTAAGGGCCAATTTTACAAAAAAATTACCTCTATTTTTGCACAAATAATTAAGCAGTTCTGAAGCACTTAACATTTGTGTGTTCAAGTTACAGAATATGCATATAAAGGCCAATAATTTGCACTCACATACTCTGCACACATGTGCACAATTTATTGCATCTACCAAATTGTGCAACAAAAATAAGAGCTCTATTTTTAGCTCCATTAATATTCCTTTACATGGACACACTCAGGACTGAAAGGGGTAGGTATTGAAATATTATGATGATAAGCATGGTATAAAAAACACAATAGAGTTAAATTCTAAATTGTGTGCTACACTATGTTTACAAAATTCATGATAAAGATCAGGAGAATTCAAAGTAGTTGTAGATAGTCTGGTTAGAGACAAAAAATGGAAATTTTCATTTGCCTGAAACTATAGCCCTAGATAAGACTGCAAGTCTGTCACGGATTCCATGACTTTCCAGGCATCCCTGGGCCAGCAGTAGCAGTTTGGGTGTGTGGGAGGGGGTTCAGGGCTAGAAGAAGGGATTTGGGGAGTTAAGGGGACATTTACCTCAGGGTGGGGGGCAGCTCCTAGGCAGCAGAAGGCCTGGGGGGGTCTCCATGCTGCTCATACCCGCAGGCACCATCTCCACAGCTCCCATTGGCTGTGGTTACCGGCCAATGGGAGCTGCAGCCGCCGACACTTGTGGCAGAGGCAGCGGAACCCCTTCCCTGGCTCCTCTCACTGTCTTCCCCAGGCTAGATTTGCACATGAGAAACAGCAAGTTTTGAAAGTGGTTAACTGGCTGGCTAAGAGGAATGGCAGTGTGATTGTAACACTTTTACACTTATCTCCCTGTTTTCAGAGTTAATCATGAAACCACTCAGCTATCCCTCCCCCAGTACAGTTGCATGCACAAACTGAATACAATATCTTACTGTGTAAATCTCTTAGGATTAGCACTGTGATTAAATCTGAGACTGGACATCATGCCCAAGAGGAATGGGGATGAGTATCTGCCTGTACCTTATAATGCCTGAGGAAGGAAAATGATTTTCCTAGGCTGCCAGTTGATCTGACAGGCACAAACAATTACCTCTTTCCCAGCAACATGAGGTTTGTGTTTTTTAAATGAAACCAAAGTACCAGATTTGTAAAGCAAAGTGGACCAAATTCTGTGGGTCTTACTGCCTATTCAGGAAAAACTCACAACAGTCAATGGGAGTTTCCCACACTGTAAAGAAGCAAATGGCGAAGGATTTGGACCAAAAGTGTTCTTCTGGCTCTTAGTCCAGTCATCTTTATAGCAGAGCAGCACACAGTGGCTGCTAAACACCAGGTTCTGATTGCCTAGTTGGACATTCTGGAGATGTCATGCCAGCATTTAAAATTTCCTTTCAAATATGGCCTGATTTGATGTGCTCATTCACATTTAGCAACAAGCCTCCTTACTCGTACTATAGCAGGGGAGACCAAACTTCACCTCATGAGTCGCATGCAGCTCTCTGACAGTTAAAGTGCGGCTTGTGGACCCACCCCATTCTCCGCCTACCAGTCTGTTTGTGGGTGCTACGAGCTTCTGCCCTGCAGCAGGGTGGTGAGGCTAGGGACTTTTGCCCAGCAGGGAGAGGAGTCTTGGGGAGATGCCTGTTGGGATGTGAGCTTCAGCCCTGCTCCTGCTGAAGCCCCAAGAACCCCTATGTAAGCTGTGCAGCTGCAGCTGGGACCTGCCGTGGGAGGGAGAGGGGTGCCCCAGCCCCAGTCCGATCCCACTGAGGCACCCCTCTCGTGGCCCCCAACTCAGCTCCAGACCTGCCACAGCCTGGAGAGCGGTGCCCTTCCCCAGCTCAAACCCAGCGTGGACTTGCCATGGCTGGGGCGCCTCTCCTGCAGACCGAACACAGCCTCCGCTCGGACCTGTTGTGGGTGGGGCGCCCCTCTCCCAGCCTGAACACAGCCTCTGCCTGGACCTGCCGTGGCCTAGCAAGAGGCGCCTATCCCACGGCTCCAGCCCTGGACTTGCCATGGTGGGGAGAGGCGCCTCTCCCCCACCAGCCCAAGCGCTGCTGGGAGGAGAGAGCTGAGGGGAGTCCCCTATCCCTACCATAGCCCCAGAGCACACTCCTGCACCCCAAACCCCTCATCCCCACCTCCACCACAGAGTCTGCACCCCAACCCTCTTCCCCAGCTCTGAGCTCCTCATCCATGGCTCTAGCCCAGAGCCCGCACCTCCACCCAGAGCCCTCTTACCCCTGCACCCCAACCCTCTGCCCCAGCCCTGACCCCCCCCCCCACACACACTCCGAATCCCCTGGCCCCACCCCCATGACATGAATTTTTTTATGTGCACCAATATGAAGGTGATGTGTCACACTTCACCTCCTTATCGGTGCACATAACAGAATTCATTCCGCACATGGGTAGGAAAAATTAGAGAGAACACTGCCCGTGACCCTGCAGGGCAAAGCCCCTACCCCACCACCCCTCCGTAGGGCTGAAGCTCCAAGTCCGGGCAGGCATGCCTGAGCACTCAAACTTCTGATGATTGCTGTATACGGCTTGGGGGGTCAGTAAGTTTGGCCACCTCTTCCCTGTAGGAAGGAACATTTTTCATTAGTTTCTAAGAACCAGCGTGGACAAGCTTCAGCAGGAAAAGCAGCTAAGGGTGCGGTTTCAAAGTCTCCCTCAGCACTGGCCTAACTGCTCCCATTACAGTTGACGGGATTTTCACAACGCTAACTTAAGAGCTTTGGAAATCCCAACCTCAGCCTTTTAAAAAATTCAGCAGTTAAATGTATCATTCTTGCTCTTCAGCCCTCCATCCCCAGCGATGTTCAGAAACATTGTAGAGGAGGATGGTATTTGTTCAACGTTTATGCTAAGATTTTCAGAAAGGGGTACCTAAAGTTGGGCTCCTCAGTCAAGGGGGAGCTACTGCATGCTCCTCCATTTTTGAGCATCAGGTCTCTTATTTAGGCCCCTAAATATAGGTTTAGAAGCCTAATTTTAGGCACCTACTATTTTTGAAAAGTCTTGACTTACCAATTTTTCTTCTGTTAAAAAATCACCTCGGTGGTAAAAGGAAACTTCATACTGAAAAGAATTGTTCTAAAGTATGAGTGACTGAACAAATTAGAATGAGAAGCAAAGCGGTACCTTACTATAAACATTAATTATCAACAAACTCCGCAATTGTCAGTTCATATACACATCCTACCATTTTCTTTCCTTCTTCTTTTTGTCAGTCTTCTAATTCTCTAAAGTGCAATAGGAGCAAAACACTCATATTTCCTGTAATCAACTATAGCAAATGCAGCTCATAGCTTATACTGCCGTTGCCAGTTCATTTAGAACTGTTTATTCTTCATACATGAAATATTACTCATCAATATGACTAGTCCAATGAACAAGGGAAGTATCATCCAATGAACAAACTCCTTGACTAAGCCAGCTGTCACGGTTAGCAACAGCTGCTGATTCGGGAAAGGAATGAGAAACTTCCTTTTCTAAATCAGAGCATACCAAGAAAAGCCTGTTTAAAAAACGAAAACAACTTTCACTACAATCATGCATCAGATAAACCCAGGTGGGAGGAGTTTTTGCATTTTAAAAAAAATCTCACTTAGGAAGGATGTTATAATAAAGAAATGGAAGCATTAATTCTCAGCTGTCTTACTCTCTTTATGGGCCAGATCAAAAGCCCACTTAAGTCAACAGAAGTCTCTATAAATATATGAAATCTCTCTGACAAATTCCAAGCACATATTTGTGAGGTCTTCCCTATGTGTCTGTCTTTCAGCCACCGCACTAGAAATGCTGCTTCTCCTTTGGTATCTTAATGGAGTGGTAAAAACAAGCAGAAAAAAAGGAAACAATAAAGACATTTCTACTTTACAATTTTCTTTTTTTGCAAATTAAAGTAAAATGATCTAAGAGTAGAATGTCATTGATAGTTGTCCCCTCTGAAATAATTATTACTAAGATTCCTCATATTAGCATCCCTTGACAAATTTTAGGCTTGCATATCAAACGTGATTAGTAAATGCAACTGAGTTTGTTCTCTTCTGTTTGTTCTGCCTTATAATACAGGAACATGAGGACATTCCATGAAATTGAAAGATGGCACATTCAAAACTTGATAAATGGAAATAGTATTTTATACAATCAACAATGAGCTGTGGAAATCATTGCTACTGGAGATCACTGAGGCCAAGAGCTTAGCAGCATCCAAAAAGGATTAGAGATCGATATGGCTAACAATGATAGCCACAGTTAATTGTGAATCCTAAAAACCCCTCATTTAAAAACAAGAGTTTCAGAAGGAACATTAAGCCCCATGGTTTTGTTTTAAGCCTAACTACTGGGGATTAGGAAAAATCCTTTCCTGCTGGGCCAGGTTTTCCAATAGCTGCTTACTGCACCGTCCTCTTCAGCATCTGGAATTGGTGACTACAAGAGACAGAATACTAGATCATATGGACCGCTGCTTTGATCCAGCACACCAGTTTTTGTGTTGCCATAACACCTCCAGACATCTTGTTCTTCATAATTTAAACCATATTCACCCCAGGCAGGAGTAAGTGATGCACCATGTGAGCCATGGTGCCAGGAGGTTTTATGTCTTTCAGTTTATAGGGTTGCCAACTTTCTAATCGCACAAAACTGAACACCCTTGTCCTCTTGCCCCTTCCCTTCTCCAAGGCTCTGCCTCTTCTCTGAGGCCCCACCCCTGCTCACTCCATTCCCCCCTCCCTCTGTCACTCACTCTCCCCAACCCTCACTCAATTTCACCAAACTGGGGCAGGGGAGTATATTGCAGGAGGACTCCAGCAGAGACGCGGGCTCCAGTGTGGGGTCATGGATGAGGGGGTTGGGATGTAGGAGGGGGCTCAGATGTGGCAGGGGGTTGGGGTGTAGGAGGGGGTGTGGGATAGGGGCTCTGGAAGGGAGTTTGGGTGCAAGAGGGGATTCTGACCTGGAGCAGAGGGTTGGGGTGTGGTAGGGGGTTCAGGTTGCAGGCTCTGACCAGGCGGTGCTTATCTCAGATGGTTCCTGGAAGCAGCTGGCATGCCTGACTCATTTCTAGGAGCCACGCAGAGCCAAGGGAAGGCAGGGAGTCTGCCTTAGTACCATCGCACCACTGGCAGTCAGCACCGGCTGCCAGGGTCCCTTTCCAACCAGACATTCTGGTCAAAAACTGGATGCCTGGCAACCCAACTTCAAAGGCCCAATACCTAGAAGCTTTGGTGTGTGTAGCACCCCCACTCTGCAGTGGTTTAAGAGATAAAGCCAGTGCTCCCCCAAGTGCATTCAGCCCTGCATGGGGTGGAGGAAATTATGGTCCTTCCCTGGCCTCTCCTAGAAATCCTTCTTCTGGGACATTTAAAAGAAGCATTAAAGTATTTCAAGGTCTTTAAAAATATCACCTCTCCCCACACCTTCATGATCCTTTGTGATGTCAGAGTGTAGTGGTGTGACTGGAGCCACAACCCCTTGTGGGCCTTCCAAACATTATGACACAACCACAGGTCTTCCTAGGATTAGGGGAAGAAGTCTCTATCTCCAGTGTCCACTAAGGCAGATGCCAGTCCACCAGCAACTTGTCCTTTCAGTCTTATCTGTTTCTAGACAGGGATGAGGGGCTCAGCCCCAGAAATGTTTTACAGCAAAAAGTAAACATAATACTGAACCATTCCCTGTCTTCTGGGTGCGGTGGGAAGGGTATTAAGGAGAAGGGGAAAATGCATTCTTGCCCTTTCATTCAGGATTGGTTCCTAAAAAGTCTTTGAGTCAAGCATTGTTTGTTTTTTACCATATAGCTATTCCTCCCCGGTGGCTGCGCTGGCTAACGGGGCTGTCTCTCTGGAGTTCTACCCATGACAATCCCTTCAGATAGAGAGGCAAAGCTCCATCCTCCCTCCCTGACCAGTCAGGCCTAAAGTGAACCAAACTCTCTCCTTTTGTTTCCCCTCCAGGCCTGGCACTGGGAGAAGATATAGTGGGGCACAGCTAGCTGGGCCTAAAGGCTCTCTTTAACCCCATCTGTGCTGGTATGGGCCTTTCTGACTCACCAGGTAGACAGATGCTGCCTTGGGTTAGCACTGAAAGGAGAATGCAGGCTTCAGTATGCAGAAAGTCATATCTATTTTGCTTAAAGAAATGTTATTTCATTTTTGTTGTGTTTTTATTTCTGTGGCAAAGTGAGATTCTGCAGCTGCAAAACTGTAAGATACTTGTGGGTCCTACCTCTAATCAAACACATGCTCTACCCTACCTGGATATTGTCTTGGGCCTACTCTCATTGTTAAAGCCAACAGCAGTAACAAGTTAGTTAATCTGTCCTGCAGAAGATGAATGTGTTGCCAAGTTTCTGTTTAAACAAAGGAGGAAGTGAATATGAATTTACATCGGAAAAGTAAGAGTAGGTGACAGACTGCTATAAATGTAGCAACTGTCTAAATAACTGGGTCTAAAATCATTTTGTGTGAATGAATGATAGTCTTGCCTAGAGAGGATTAATGTATTACTAACTTTACTCCATTTTGTCCGCATTATAAAGCTACATGTTATTGGATACAAGATTATTGTACTTTAATTCTTAGCTACACTAAACCCCATTATAAATCATCCTCATTAAAACATAACCTTGTCATAATGCACTAACTGTCTACTCAGGATGGTATTTTATTAAGGATGGAATGTAATTTCAGTGTTACTAACAGAGATGGGCATTTAATAGAAGATGAAACTGGTTTCCAGATGTTCTTTATGCAACTGGGAAGGAACACCTAATATCTTTTAATAAAACTGAACATGAGTATTTTGTGGAATGTGTTCACTGACACCCAATTCTGAAGACCAAAGAAAATTGCTTCACATGCAGTAGATAAGATTCTTCATAAGAGTAGGCAGGGATAAATACACTGAGAACCTGATCCTGTTCCCTGAGGTCAAAGGCAACTTCTCACTGATTTTTATGGGAGCAAAATTAGGACCTCAATAAAAAGAAGAGAGAGATTGTTATTAGATAATCCAAGTTCTATCATTTTCTCTATAACACACATGTAAGAGTCTCACAATTTAATATCTAGTAAAAAGTTTACAGCACCTGTAGTTACAGAATATGTACAGAGGGGCAATTGCAATATATTTTGTTATAGGCCAGAAACTTCAATCTCAGTAGTGTTAGTAATTGTGATGTGCCAGTGGCATGCTATATGCTTAGCAGACAAAAACAAAGACAAGGCCTCTCTCCCAAAGAGCTTGAGAGTCTAGGCAGACATCTTACTAACATGGGAGGGGTTTGGATGGGGAAGGAAGACAGTGGCGTGTGGGTCCAAAGGTCCAGCTTGTGCCTGGCTCTATACAGGTGGGGTGTAAGGAGGAGAAAGGGACCAAGAAACCTCCCTACTAATTTTGCACCTATTTGCAGGGATTGAGTACAGTTCCATTGGAAAATTGGGTACACACTAGGGTGACCAGATGTCCCGATTTTAAAGGGGCAGTCCCGATTTTAGGGTCTTTTTTTATATAGGCTCCTATTACCCCCTACCCCTGTCCCGATTTTTCACATTTGCTGTCTGGTCACCCTAGTACACACATCACTTTCTGCTAGACAGCTGTTGTGGAATGAGCTATGATCATATACAGAACCTCTTTATTTCAGATAGCCTACATTTCCTTAATGCATAATTAAACCTACTGAGAGTTGGTAGTTTTAGAGGCTGTTGTACCTTTCAGGGACCCCAAAAATGCTTAAAAAGGTGAGGTGGTGGATAGAGAGAAAGCGAGGGGGCATATATTCCCCCCAAAGGGGCAAGGACCAAGAAACAGCATGTGTGCATTACTCAAAGGAGCGGTACAGGGGGAGAGAAAGGGGTGGTGAAGATTTTGCAGGAGGGAGGAATCATTACCCAATATGGGGAAAGGAAGAGACAAACAGAAAATTACCAAATGAGGAGAAAATGGATGGTGGAGAGAGTAACTCCCCCAAAGCATTATGAAAATGCACACAAAGGACAAGGCAAGGGCGCACAGGAGTTAGTGGACAGAGAAAAGGAAGGAGACTTCATATATGTGTTTACTTTTTAACTATATCTTTAAATGCAATATCTAACTTAGTTAAAAAGGCACATTCTGCAGTTGGACAATACTGCAAAATTAGTTAATGTACTTTTTGTTCCCGGGCCCCAGACTCTAAGTGAAAGTCTAATTTGGCTCTCATCAAAGATCGAGTTTGACACCATATTGTGGAGTGCTCTACTCACTGCTAGGACGGCACCTTTTCCTGGCCGTTCTGGGGACTAGCTTCATGAGGTCGATGCCCTTTCCCATGGTGGCACTCCACCTCTCTGTCTCTCTCAGTTTCTTCCACATGGCAGGATCTTGGCACTAAGGCAGAATGGAGAGAACATTGGGGTGACTAAAGAGTGGGTACACCTCACCAGGAGGTTCTGTAGCCCTGGGAATGAGCCAGTTGACCATGACCCCAAAGAGGAGCTATTTCAAGTGTGGACAGGAAGGGCATTTTAGGCAGGAGTGCCCCTTTTAGGGACTGCAGCTTTGGATAAGCAGGCAGAACTAATAGGCAGGGCCTGTCCAAGATGTTGTGGCCGGTATGGGTCAACAGAGTTGAATTGATGGGCCTGATAGACTCAGAGTGTCGACAAACCATTTTATGGAGAAGTTTGGTAGAGTCTCCAGATGCATCGGATGCTCCAACCTATCTCCAGTGCATCTATTCAGACATGCCATCCTACCCCACAACAAAAGTGTAACTGTGGATAGGAGGCTACACTGAGACTTGCCACGTGGGCCTACCAGCCACTCTTGCCTTCCTGGTAATATTAGATAGGGACTGGAAGTGGTTTGGGGATCCCCACCCCTCAGAAACCAACATAGTTCTGAAAATGAGAGGTCTTAAGGGCCATGACAGGGATGCCTCGGACACCTGAGGAAGTAAACCATGAGTGGTTACCAGAAGATGAGAACTTCTTGTAGGAACAATGGGAGGATCAGATTCTGAGCTGGGCATGGGAACAGGTAGCCATCTCTGGGCAGAAAAGTGAAACCCAACTGGTAAAGCAGTGGCCCCACTTTGAGCTTCAGAACGAGTGGCTTATCAAATGATGAGACCCCCAAACCTAGGAAACATGGCAATATCTGTGGTACTCAAGAAATTCCACCAAAGGCTTGTACACCTAGCTCACTTGGTGTCTTGTGCCGGGCACTTGGGGATAGAAAAGATGCTGGAGAAAGTGCCCCTTAGATTCTCATGGCCAGGCATCCACAAAGAGGTGCATGATTTTTTGTGCCTTGTGCCCTGAATGCCAGCTGGCAGGGCCCAAAGAGATGCCAAAGGCCTCCCTGAATCTGCTCCCACTGGTGGGAATACCCTTTGGAATAGGAATTGATTTAGGGGGTTCCTTAGAGAAGAGCACATTGGGATACTGTTATATATTGGTGATGATAAGATATGCCATGCAGTACCTCAAGCCATCCTGCTATGCATGATGAATGGTCCCACCCTAGTGAATGAACTCATAAAGATCTTTGTGGGGGTCAGAATACCAAGGGAATTACTGATGGATGGAGAATCCATTACTGATCCAAACTGTCCAAACTGATGCAGGAATTGTGTAAACTGCTGAGGATCAAAGCTCTCAAGACTTTGGTCTACCATCTGCAGACAGATGGGCTGATGGAGCAGTTCAATAGGACCCCCAGAGCCATGCTGAGGAAATTTGTCAACATGGACCCTCAACACAGGAACTGACTGCTACCATAGTTGTTATCTGCCATATGGGAGGTCCCCCAAGCCTCCAAGGGGTTTTCACCATTTGACCTTCTGTATGATAGACAGCCCAGGGGGATTTTGGACCTCCTCCAGAAGACCTGGGATGAACAGAAGTCCCAGGTGATGGAGTCAGAGACGCAATGTGCTCCAACTATAAGAACATCTGAAAATACTAGGGGGCTTCACTAAGGAAAACCATTGAAGGCTCAACAAGCCCAGGAATGTACTTAAAACAAAGGGGTACGGCTGCAGACATTCAAACCATGTGACAGTGTGTTGTTGTAACTCCCGAAATCTGAATCAAAACTATTGGCCTGGTGGTAGGAGCCATTTGAGGTGGTAAGAAGGTAGGACAGTTGACTATGAGATCTGTCAGCCCAGGAGATAGAAGGAGATGCAGATTTATCACATCAACTTTATGACAGCCCTGTACTCCCTGGAACCTCAAGCCATGACATCCCCAGATCCAACCTCCATGTCCAATAGGGCTGGAGCTCAATCCAAGATAGTCAGGCCAAATACTGCAGCTGACTCTGACCTTTCATAGAATATCAGAGTTGGAAGGGACCTCTGGTGATCATTTAGTCCAACCCACTGCACAAAGCAGGACCAATCCCCACTTAAATCATCCCACAGATTTTTGCCCCATATCCCTAAATAGCCCACTGCAGGATTAAGCTCACAACCCTGGGTTTAGCAGGCCAGTGCTCAAACCACTAAGCTATCCCTCCATCCTGTGGTGTTCTTGGCCCTCCCAAGGAGGATGCACCGCATCACAATGATGCCAGGACAGAAAGTTCCTCTGCTGAAGATGTGGGAGTGGTCCATGAAGAACTCCAAGCTATGTTGACTGTGGGGGTCATCGAGGAGTCCCACAGAGTATGGAGGACCCTATTGTGCTAATGCCAAAATATGATGGCTTGGTGAGATTCTGCATAGACTTTAAAAAAGTCAACATGATATTGTGATTTGATGTATATCCAGTGCTTTGGCTGGATGAGCTACTAGAGAGACTGGGGAGCACCAAGTATATATCCACAGTGGATTTGACCAAATCCCCCTGATGAAGGCATCCCAGGAGAAGACAGCCTTCCATCCTCCCTGCAGCTTCTATCAATTTATGACCATGTCCTTTGGCCTACACAGAGTGGCTGCTACCTTTCAGAGACTGATGGATCAGGTGTTGTGGCCCCCTGTCGGGTACATGACTGCCTATATTAATGACATAGTCATCTACAGCTACAGCTGGAAAGACCACCAACAGCACATCACTGCTGTTGTTCAAGCCCTCAAGAACGCAGGGGTTACCACCAATCCAGTGTTGGGGGTGACTTCTCTCTGCCACTTTGGGCAGAGAGAAGTGACGTACCCTCAGGTATACTGTGGGACTGGGCCAACTATATCTCCTGGTGGATAAGGTTCTGGCACTGACTGATTGTCTGTCCCATCAACCAAGAAGCAGGTGCAATTTTTCCTAGGCCTAGCCAACTATAATAGGTGGGTTGTACCTAGCTTTGCCACAATAGACCCCTTATCAACCTGGTAAAAAGCACCCACCTCAGGAAGGTGCAACAGGCAGAGGCATGTGACAGGGCTTTCAGAACTTTGAAGAACCAGCGAACTTAGGAGCCAGTTCTCTTCCACCCTGATTTTTCAAAGCCTTTTATCCTTCAGACGGATGTGTCAGAATTGGATCTCAGTTGTCCCAAGAGGTAAGAGTCAAGGAACTGCTGATGTTATATCTGAGTAGGAAGCTATTCCCATAGGAGATAAACTGCTCAGTGATCGAAACTGAGGCCTTGGCTGTGAAATGGGAAATAGATACCCTATGCCAGGGATCGGCAACCTTTCAGGAATAGTGTGCGAACCTTCATTTATTCACTCTAAGGGTTCACGTGCCAGTAATACATTTTAACATTTTTAGAAGGCCCCTTTCTATAAGTCTATAACAGGGGTTGGCAACCTTTCAGAAGTGGTGTGCCAAGTCTTCATTTATTCACTCTAATTTAAGGTTCCGCGTGCCAGTAATACATTTTAACATTTTTAGAAGGTCTCTTTCTATGTCTTTAATATGTAACTAAACTATTGTTGTATGTAAAGTAAATAAGATTTTTAAAATGTTTAAGAAGCTTCATTTAAAATTAAATTAAAATACAGAGCCCTCCAGACCAGAGGCCAGGACCCAGGCAGTGTGAGTGCCACTGAAAATCAGCTCGCATGCCACCTTTGGCACTCGTGCCAGAGGTTGTCTACCCCTGCCTTATGCTATTATATACTAGGCAATTCCTTCTTACTTGTCATGGACCATACCCCCTCCACGGCTAAACTCCATGAAGAACACCAATGTCTGGATTATCAGATGGTATCTCTCCCTGCAGCTTTATGACTTCCAGAGGCTCCACCGTTCAGAAAGGGCACACACAATGTTTCTTTTCTTGGGATGGAGTAGGAGAGAAGAAGGAAGGCTTATTGTTAGGTCCTAGCTTGAAGAGTAATGTGTGTGATGGGCATAGAAATGCCCCACTGGTGAACTAAGGGTTAAAGAACAATTCTGAGCTCAGAAAACCCTGCCCAGCCGCACCTGCTAAGTATGCTCATATTGGAGGCTGGGCTCAAAAGACAGCAGCTCAGCTCAACCTGGGCAGACAGAGCAGCAGAGCAGTTGTGTGCTGCAAAAGAAGCTGCCAGGACTCCACAAAGCCAAGAACAGGCCCCACAGCTAAATTGCCATAGGCCCTTCACCTGAGGGTGCTGGAAACAATAGGCTGGAGCTGGTAGAGGAAGACCTTCAAGAGTGTGATCAGAGAGAACTCCAGGAGAAATCCAGAAACAGACCAGTAGCACTGATGAAGGAACTGAAGCCAGGGTAGGAAGTGGCCCAGGGAACAGGCATAAGGGCACCCAGCCCTTGGCTACATATGTGTGCTATTATTCACAGGGTCTTCTTGAGTTGGAACCTGGAGGGAGGTCTGGGTTCCCCTACTCCATGCCACTGACTCTTGTTATTTCGAGATAAGGCCACTGACTCTTCCCATTTGGAGATACGGCCAGTGACCCTTCCCACCAGGTGTTACAGCCCAGATCACCGCCACTTGGTGGTGCTGACAGATTTGGACTTCAACCCCCGCCCCCCTCAACATCCACCTAGACAGAATCCCTCCTTGCCCCCTCCTCAAAAGGTCAGTTATAATTTAACTGCTTCTTTTTCATCTTTCCTTTGTATCGTGTATTTTTCCTTTTGTTTTGCATGCTTAAGTCCCTTTTTTTGATATGTCATGTGGTATGAACATAAATTCCCTTTCACATCTCCAATTTTCTTGCTTTATGTTCTCCTCATAAATGCCTCATTCCTCCGTTCCCTCTTTCATTTACTACTTTTCTATTTTGCTTAATTTTTTTTAATTTTTGAAACTTATTTGTATATCTCAGATGATTTACTTTAATTACATTTATTTCATAGTATTTTCATTATGACACCAGGACAAGGGAAGATACTTTCCTAACTCAAAAGTGGAGCACGACTAATTATTTTTTCCTATCATAGCTTTTCATCCATTCAAGTACTGTCTTGTGTAGCAGAGTTACAGGCTTAGACCTCAAACAGAACCAGATTCTTCCAGTTAAGATTTACTGTACTGTTTTTGTCTGCTGTTCTTCCGAAAGCTAAAACACAGAGGAGCATTATTATCAGGTTTCTTAGTACTTCTCATCTTTCCATGAAAAATAAAATGTTTTTCAACAGGTTCACACATAATTCTTCTGATTATGGAAAGCAGGAGAAAACCGTAGAATACAAGGAAAGAAATGAGAATAAGAGAACCGAAAAGAGTCAAGAAATTATTTCAAAGTGCTAGAGCCCTGCTAAAACTGAAGTAGAGCATTCAGCCTACTATAAGCAAAATGCTTTCCCCTTAGGATAACTAAGCAGTCGTATAGTATTGAAAGCCATCTTTACATTTTTGTGCATTTAATTCAATTTTGTGTACTTACTGCCTTCTTCAAGTGCTGTTTTCTTGATAAGAAGCCAAAATGTCTTAAAGATAGACTGATTCCTTTGGTTTATGAACCTCAGTGCTGTATTTAGAAAGAATGCTGAACAACGACAGACAAACACACACACATTTTTCCTGACCAAAGTACTATTTAATCGTAAGTATTAGGAGATGCCATTTTATCTGTGAGTTCATTGCATAGGAACTGTCTTATTTTAGCTAGTGTTTATATTGGCTGCATGTAGGAATCCCTCTACTGACACGAAATGAGTTCACACAGCATTTTTTTAAATAACATTTGATATCCCATTTGTAAGCTGTTTAAGACCAACACATATGACAATTTAAAAATGTCCATGAATTTGTTTTCATTCCCTGTGTGGTTTATTCAGATGTAGTGCCCAGGAGTATGTTGCAACACTGTTTTTCATGATGATCAAAAGAAAGAATTCTTAAACTTACTGTGTCAAATCCTCAGCTGGTGTAAATTGACGTAGCTTCATGACAGATTTACACCAGCTGAAGATCTGTCCTGTTTGCCACTTTTATCTTTGGCTTCTTTGTTTCTTCAATTGGATTATGTTTCTTTAGTGAAATATTTCTTGCTGTCAGTACTTAGAGAAGCCATGTTATTTTATTTGGTGACATGAGTGGCTCCAGCCCACAGAAGTAGGCGACTAATGATTTCACAGAAGAAACATTCTACCTCATGCTCACCTTTCCTGGATACTGAGTTATTTAAATTGGAACTCTCTCCCACAGAATTGGTCTCTACTGTCAGCAACAATGAAATCTGTCTCTTTTTTCCTCCTGCTTTTTTGTCAGATTGCAAGAACATGCCCTTTGAGGAGACCTTTGTCTGAGGATGGTGCCTCTTGCAAACTCAAACAACTCTTGTGTTTCCATATAATCTCAACTACAATAGCTGTGATGCTAGGGCACTTTATACTTTAATTGACTTGATTTTGCAGAAAGGCATTTAGTCTAGGCCAGGCCTGCACAACATGAGGCCTGGGGGCCACATGCGGCCCGCACTGGCTGACTGTGCAGCCCGCAGGGGGTGACTAGGGGTGGGGCAAGCCAAATGGTGGGCTGGGAGGAAGCAGATGGGGGTGGGGCGAGGGCTGGGCTTTTCGGCCCGTAGCTGGCCCTCATTGCTTTCCGAGTTGTGGAGGCCTGGTCTATGCCTTCTCTGGTCATAGCGTCAGAGCACCAGACACTGGTGATGTGCCCATGTGTGTTGATGGCCATTGCTATCACATCTCTAGACTTCCATTCTCTGCTCCTTTCCTAGTTTTGATACACTCAAGGCTTCAATCCTGTGGTCCTTATGTGGGCGACACTCTGATTGATTTCACTTAGGATGCCTGTACTTAAAATGATCAGGGACAGACACTAAAGGAAAAACGACAGCCAGAAGTTTAGTTCAGAAGTGACAGGGGAGAACATTGGATTTCATATGCAGTAAGCTAGTTTGGATCAAAGAGAGGACGTGGCCGAAGTCTGCTCAAGCTCTGCTCACAGTCCCAGTGTAACCAATGGCTCTGCTTAATGATCAGTAGTAGAGAAGTTAAAAATATTGACATCAACATTGTCATCATTAGGTTTCACCATTCTCATATCATTGAAAAGAATAACAGTACCATCATCAGGCAGTCTGTCTCGCTGCAGACTGAGACAGACAAGCTCTGTATCAAGACATTCTGGAAGGTTTTCTTCATTTCTCTTCACACTAAATGATTCCATCTAAAGAATTCGAAAGGCAGGATTCATCCTACATAGTTTCTTTCAAAAAGCTGATTTATGCTACCATGCTTTAAAAATAAATATTAAGGAGACACATGGCTTTTGGTGAGATTCACAATATAAAGACCAGTAGAGAAGTAGTACCTCTTTTAGACTATGTCTGCACAGGAACTGGAGGTGAAATTTCTAACTGGGATAGACATACAAAGTAGCTGTGATGGAGCTAGTACACTAAAAATAGAAGTGTAGCTGTGGTGGAATGGGCTAGCCACCCCATCTGTACCTAAGGTCTTGTGTGGGATGGTACTGGGGACAGCTAGGCCGTCCCACCGCTTGCACTGCTGTGGCTATGCTTCTATTTTTAGCACGCTAGTTCAAATTGAGCTAGTATTGGTATGTCTCTCCAAGCTGGAAGTTACACCTCCAGCTCTAGTGTAGACAGCACTAGGTAGGCTTGTATCTGGGCAGCTAGCCCACGCCACTGCAGCGTCACTGCTAAAGTAGCTTGATCCAAGCTAGCTCACGAATGGCTACATGTGCTGCAATTGTGCCTTCTGATTTGCAGTGTAGACTTACCTCCAGAGGGTACATGTTCCACCTTGTTTTCATAGAATGAATGCTCAATCCTCAAAGCAAGACCTTTTAGGCTATGTAAACATGCACTTTATGGTCTAGACAGCCAGCAGCAGCAAGCCTCCGAGCCCAGGTCAACAGATGTTGGCTCATGGGGCTTGTACCGTCGTGCTAAAAATAAATGTCTCCAAAGTGCTTTTAAGTTGCGGCTCAGGCTCTGAAGCCCACCCTTCCCTAGGCTTCAGAGCCGAAGCTGCACTGTCTACGCAGCTATTTTTAGCACTGCCGTGTGAGCCAGGCTTGGAGGCTTGCTGCCATGGGCTGTCTAGACATACCCTCAGGCAAGAGCACACTCAAAAGACAGTCATTTGATATTCTGGGTTAAGAACCTCGACAATGACCCTCTAAATATATTGACTCTGATATGTTACATTCCTAGATCAAGGGCTATTTTAAAACCAGAGAGGTGCATTAAAGTAGAATAAAAATAAACAAAAACCCAAACAAAGCTTGCATGAATCCCAGTGCAGGAGCGTCTTCAAATAGCACCGCAAACTCTACTGCAGTCACATCCAGGTTCACCAGAGCTGTAGCCCATTGGACTCCCTCTGCAGAAATCTAATCCTTAAAGAGACAAGGCACACGAAAATAACCCTGCTCCTCCAGCCTGGTCTTAAATAAATTTTATTTTATTCACACTAAAATATTCTACCGTACATGCATATTAACCTATGAGTTTACAAAAACATCATTTCTGCTTTACAATCTGCACTGCCATATTACATAGCCCAGTGATGGAACTCTTTTTAAAATTAAAATTGTATTGCATTAAAAAATAATGTAAGAACACCAACAAAGATGAAGATGTTTAGCTTGTATAGAGTGTGCTACTCCTGTAAATCTCAAAACACGTTACAAAGGTTGTTAACTATTATTATCCCCAGCTGACCTAAAATGTCCCTCACAAAAATTCAGCTTTGATGTCTAACCCTGAAAACCCTTCTTTGAGGCATTCCATGCCTGAAGAGGAAAAGGATGATCAAATAAGATCTGCCTTTCAATCATTATGTGTCACGGCGGTATCATGTCTGATCCCTTTAGTCAGATTTTTTTTTCATATAATTATTTCCAGGGAAGAGAAAAATCTGTTATTTCTTTGTATCATGACTGCCCTACCTCACAGGCACACGCTTACTGCAACTCACTAGTGCCAGAAGCAGCAGTGTTTGGAGCCATCTACTATTAATACAGGAATCTAAGGAATATGGAAGAATGGAAAGTAAATCAAATAGGTCCAGCTAGCCAAATGGCATAATTTCAGATGAATATAGGATCCTACTATATTGATTACAGTCAGACTACAGCTGCTGTACAGCCCTCCACATGACTCCTAGTCTGACATTTTTACTGTCTGGGATTTATAAAAGTGAAAATCTAGTCACTTCAACATCAAGGGTAAATATTCAAAACTAGACAACTCCTGCACCTGCAAAAATTGTATTTGTGTGTACATGTATTTGCAGCAGCTCTTGTAGACTACAATCTATTTCATAGCATAATGATAAACTCCCTATGAGCCAATCACAAGCTAAAATGACCAGCATTGTATAATCACTACTGAAATTTGCACAACCACATTTGAGTACTTGCATGTGCAAACAGATACTCATATGTGCATATATGTGTAACCATTGGTCAGTGAGCATTATGCATTCCTCTCTGTGTTTAATCCACAGACAATGTGAAGTCCCAACTATGCTTCTTTAGCACAAGGTGTAGTGATTCCTGCTTTTAGTTGTCTGTCCCTGGCCAAAATGGCAGACATCATAAGTGAATAAAGGGTCTGGTTGTAAGACCGCAGCAGCATGTATCTCCATGTTTTTGCATATGTACCTGTTGCGGGCAGTGCTGCATATGGCCTTTGAAAAGAAACTTATCAGGTCTAGTGACATCAAATATGTATCAAGTTTAAAGTTTCAAAATAGCATTTTTATACATGTTGGCCTCTTCACCCTTCAAATGATAACAAAAGTGTGTTCACTGCTGGGCACCCAAGGGATTTGTTGGCTAGAAAGATTACAGAAACAACATATCTGTATGCTCCTCTGCATGTCTTTGTGCTGTGTTCCCGGGCCTGATTCAGCAAGCTACATAAGCATGAGTAGACCCATTAAAGTAAATAGCTCACTCAAGTTCTTTAGGTTAGCTATGTATTGAAGTAACGTGCTGAACGGGGAGTCCTTTGAGGCAGCAGTGTATTGAAATTTACAGGAATCTTGCTCTCTGAAAACCTAATGTAAAATTCCAGTGTGTTCGGACCATAAGAAGACTGAAATAAGGGCTTGGCTATACTTACATTTTATAGCTCTCTAACTTGCTGGCTCAGGGGGGTGAAAAATCACCCCGAGTGCAGCAAGTCTGAGCACCTTGTGGAGGTAAATTACCATACTCGCACTTCAAAGCGCTGCCACGGGAGGGTTCCCGCAACTGCGCTTTGAAGTTTCCAGTGTAGCCATGGCCTAAGAAAGGAGAAAAATGGCCTGCACATAGACACCTCATGATCCAGACCAGAACTCTGGTTATCCTTACACTAGCAAAGTCTAGTTTCAGGGTTGGTCCCCATATGCCTGTTGGTTTTACAAAACACATTTAGTCCTGGTTTATCTAGCGCCTGTAAACTGGATACCTGAAGAAGCTGCTGTCCAGGCGAGCACTAAAAATGACAGCCTGCCAGCACCGCGCCGCTTCCTGCAGCACTCATTGGACCAGAGCGGTGAACCGCGGCCAGTGGGAGCCGCGGTCAGCTGAACCTGCGGACGCGGCAGGTAAACAAACTGGCTGGGCCCGCCAAGGGTGCTTACCCTGGGGGGCTGCGTGCCAAGGTTGCTGATCCCTGGCATAACCACATCACTCAGGGGTGTGAAACATCCATACTCCCAAGCAGCACAGTCAAGGGAATCTAAATCCCCAGTACATAGTGTTAGGTTGATGGAAGAACTTTTAAGTTGATCTAGCTGTCGCCTCTCAGGGAGATGGATTACCTATGCCCTCTTATCAGCATAGCTAGGGTGTACACCGGGATGGGCAAACTACAGTCCGCGGGCCACACCCGGCCCACGAGGCCCTCCCATCCGGCCCACGACCGTGGAGGCTGTCCCTGACCCCTGCCCCTGGAGCTGCGCAGCGCGGGCACCGCTGTGAGGCTGCATGCCCCACCCCCTCTCCCGGAGCCGTGCCGCGCGGGCAGCTCTGGGGGCCGGGGCTGCATGCTTCCCCCCGCCCCAAGAGCCGTGCCACAGGGGTGGCGCTCCAGGGGCCGGGGCTGTGCACTGGCCCCTCCCCCGGAGCCGCACCAGGGGTCAGGGCACCATGCTTGCCTCTCCTCCGGAGCCACGCAGCACGGGCAGCACTCCCTGGGGCCGAGGCTGCGCGCTTGGCTGTGCCCCAGAGCCGCGCCGCACAAGGAATGCTCCGGGGCCGGGGCTGTGCACTCCGCCCCGCCCCCGGAGCCACCCTGCATGGGCAGAGCTCTGGGAGCTGGGGCTGCATGCTTCCCATCCCCCCCTGCATGCAAATATGGTATGAGGGGGAATGGGGGGGTTCCGGGGGGGGAGCTTTGGAGGAGTCAGTCAGGGAGCAGGGTGGGTTGGATGGGAGTGGGGTTCTGGAGTGGTGGTTCGGGGGTGGCAAGGAGGATAGGGGTTGGGGCAGTCAGGGGACAGGGAGCAGGGGAATTGGGTAGGGGGTGGGATCCTAGGGGTGGTTAGGGGTCTGTGAAAGGGGAAGTCATGGGACAAGGTGTGTGTGGGGGGGGTTGGATGGGTCAGGAATTCTCAGGGGGCAGGAAGTGGGAGGGGGCAGTCAGGGGGCGGGAAGTGGGAAGGGGCTGGATTGGGGGCGTGGTCTTGCCTATCTGGCCCTCGATATAATTTCATAAACCCCATGTGGCCCTCGGGCCAAAAAGTTTGCCCATCCCTGGTGGACACTGAAGGGCTATACTAGTAGTGCTGTAGTGTTTTAAGTGTGGACAAGTCCTCAAAGACTAGCATAGTCTCTAGTTCTTATGTTCTTTGAAGCAACTTAGAGACCTGCTAGTTCACATTATTTAAAAGAAAGTCAGATATATGCCCCCTTCCCTCCCACGTGTGAAGGAGATAAATGAAGGGACAGTAAGCAGTAAATAACATGTTTTTTTAATTGTGCTCTAAGCTGCCTTTCTACTGGGGCCTTTGCCACTGGACTCCATGTGAAGCAGATGCCATGTGATTTGCTATGATGTGAAGATGCATTTTTATTCAGAAATGGTACACACAGAGTTGTACATATATGGCACATGTGTATCTGAGATTGTATGTGCCACATTACCAGCTGCAACCAGAGTTTTAAGATGATCTCCCCCGAGGGGAGGAGAGAAAGAGAATGTTCTTGTCTACACTAGAGAATGTTGAAACAAACTTTACATTCCCACCCACATGACTGCTGCCAGTAATGTATAGGCAGTTGCAACTGTAATGACCACAGCAGTGTAAAATTAACCACTGTGTTATCCACCAGTCTTATTGGTTCACTTGCTGTCTAGATTAGCCCCTGCTCTACCAGCTCAACTGATCCTCCAACTGCTATCCCACAATGGCAGCCCACTATGGGAAACCTGTCAAGCTCATTTGAACGGTTATAACAGCTCCAAAAGAAGCTAGGATTCCTTCCCACCCCGGATCCTCAATAATGAACAAGACACATCTAAACAGGTAAAAAAACAAAAATAAAAAAAAATATTTGTAATTCCCCAAAAGATGGCTTTCATTTTGTGATCAATGGAATAAAGTACAGCAGCTTCACCACTTTTAGGAAGGTCCTGTTACATTTTTAATAAACATTTTATAAAACAACAAGTTTATATTAATACTGCATTACTGAACTTTTTCAAAAAAAATGCATCTTCCTTTTATCCTTGTTCATGTCGCCTCATTTAAAGAAAAAATTAGAGAAAGAAAAAGGTTTTAAATTAACATACTTTCTAACTTTCAAACCAGGCCTTCTCCCAAGACATGCTGTCAGTCTCAGGTATTTACTTTGCTGTGGCCTCATCTGTGTAGTTGGCGGAGAAGTATCTCTGGGACACCAGAGACCTGGAAAAGAAAAAAAAAATGCAGTGAGATGTGTAATGGGCCATCAGGGTTGTCAAACACAACCACCTGGTTAACAGGGAGGGAAATGGCTAAGAAGAAGGGTCCAGGGAGCTAGGCCCCAGTCCTCCATGTGCTCTGGGAGGGTTAGGCCTTGTGCCTCAAAGGCAACCCACTGACTTCAAGAGGACTTGTGACTGCTCATGTGGAACTGATTGCATAATGGGGACTCATTGCTGCTTGTTAAACCACCTGATGACAACTCAGAGCTAGAGGGAGCGAAAGTACAGAATAGGCAGGGTGAGGGCACAAACTCTGAATAGATCCAAACTCGAGGGGAAGGCAAAGGCTTATGCCGGGAGGACTTCTTCTATGGTTGTATTGGGGATCTTTTTGATATTAAACTAGAGCTAAGAGGGGCGATAGTTATTTGGAGAGGGGTTGAAGAAACAGCCCTGGGTAGCAGGGAGACTAGTGAGTTAAATGCACCTTTATTCATGTTATTACTCTCTAGCTACCTACCCTCCCCATGTAACATTTAACTTACCACCTGATGGCTCTCCAGCAACCATTCATTGTCTCCTATCCCCCCAGCTGCACGGTAGAGCCCACGGGGGCACCACTGCCACAGATGGGGTAGGGGTGACATGGGGAACTGACTCCGGGTCCAGGAATCCCCTAGAGGGACCTGCTCAGCCCGAACTCTGGCCCGCAGGATGCCTGTCTCTGGATCCTAGGGAGCAAATGTAAGAGAAAGAAAGTGCTGGCATAACTGGAGAACATAAACCCACGAAACACACAAAATATCCAGGGCAAAACAAAGGAAGAACTGCAGAGCAACTGACTTACTTTTCTCAGCACAGCCACCCACACATGGCCCTGCTCATCATGGTACACTCCTGGGCACCAGGCCCATAGTCGGTCAGGAGGAGGAATAGCCTGCATACAGTCCTCTACCTTGCCACAAAGAATAGCATGAGGGGGCTTCCTCCAGGTGCACATGCTCAGAAGTCCAGGCAGGGCAAAAAGCAACCATTAGACTAAACCATTGGGACTAGCCACCAAAGGCTCATAAACAAAATGAATATGATCTAGTATTACATAGAAACATAGCACGATGCTGTATCTGTGCAACATATTACAGTGCAGGGGTATCCAAAGCAATGAGGCAAGACCACACTGCGCAAAAAGCCAACAAACTTTAATGCAGAGACCCCCCCTCTCCCAGAAGTGGCTGCTTCCCTTGGAGCGGACCACAGGTGATTCCACCCCCTACAAGGATGCTTCCTTTCAAATCTCCCCCCTCCAAACTCCACCCCCTACAAACCCAGCTACTGGAAGGAGGAAGCATTCCAAAATATAACTTATATTGCTATACTGCAAGTGTAGCAATAGTTAATCATTGTAATTGTTTTAAATGTTGTCATGAAGAGTGTGATAAGGTTTGTTATATTCTATGCATGTGTTCTTAGCCTTCTCTTTAAAGGTGTCTTTTACTCAAAGCTGGTTGAAGTGCTAGAGCTGTGCATTTCCACCCTGTCTCCTGAAATTTGGGACTTTGCTCCTGCATTAGTAGTACAGCTCTGGGGAGAACGAAACATGCATGCATTGCATTGCTGGGGTTTGAGTTCCCGGTAATACAGGGATGGGCAAACTTTGTAGCCTGAGGGCTACATCTGGGTATGGAAATTATATGGTGGGCCATGAATGCTCACAAAACTGAGGGTTGGCGTGTGGGAGAGGATGAGGGCTTTGGCTGGGGGTTTAGGTTGTCGAGTGAGGCTGAGGGTACAGGAGGGTGCTCTGGACTAGGACCGAGGGGTTGGGAGGGCAGGAGGGGTATCAGGACAGAGGGTCAGGGATGCAGACTCTGGGCAGTGTTTACCTCAAACAGTTCCCAGAAGCAACAGCAGCGTGTCCCTCCTGCCTGGAGGCACAAACAGGAGGCTCTGAGTGCTACCCCTGCAGCTCCCATTGGCTGCAGTTGCTAGCCAATGGGAGCTGCAGGGGCAGTGTGCAGAGTCTCCTAGCTGCCTCTACACATAGGAGGCAGAGGGGTGATGTGCTGCTGCTTCTGGAAGCCACACAGAGCCCTGACATGCACAAAGTGGGGCAGGCTCCCAGCCCCACTCCCTGGCTGGAGCTTAAGGACAGGATTAAAACATCTGAAGGGCCAGATGTGGCCCCTGGGCAGTAGTTTGCCGACTCCTGCTGTAATTCTTCCATAGTGGTAAGCTATGTTTTCTTCATCCTTACTGCTATTTTTTTATGTTAAAACTTAATTGTAACCATTCATAGTGATGGCATAAAGTTTGAAGAGCAATCTCAGGACTAATAGTCACAGACACTTGGCTTGTGTGAAACTGTGTGTAAGTCTCAGCAAAAAACTCTAGTACACAGTTGTACAGAATATGATTGCAAAGAGAAATACATTCAGATTGAGTCTGGTACCCTGTAAACTGGTTATTGCATAAAGGGAAAACTAACTAAAAGTAGTTTTATTTTGTTTTGAACTGACACTGAGTAAAGCTTCTAGGAAACATGTTGTGATCTTTCAAGGCAACTCATTTAGGCCCTGATCCCGCAATGGAATTCTGCAGTTGTATGGAGTCTCCCTGATGTTAATAGGGCTCTGTGTGGGCATGGGGGTTTTACCCAAATGGTTCAGCTTGCTGGATCAGGGTCCTCAACAGTAACTTTCACAAATGCTGTCTCCACTATTATATAAATATCTGCTTTTTAATAAGTTTGTGTGTGGGACTAGTCAGATTACCTAGAATTTGTACTGTTGTGTTTAACAAAACAAAGTTGGTCTTTGCTGATGGAGTCTGAACTCCCTCATGTGTGTTTTGAATTTGCTGGTATATTAATAAAGTTTACCTGATTAGCCAACACCCTGGTGGCTGCTGTGCCACCAACTGTGGGATAAGTAACCACCATGGAGTGCTACTGTAATACCTAACTGCTAGTAAAGTACACAGAGCATTGCTGTGCTTGAAACAGGTTGGCTGTTTAATGGTAGCACAGTCTGATTTACTCAATTTTCTAGTATAGATGCAAACAAAGAGAGGTCAACTGACTGATTCTTTCCCTGCCATGGCCTCAGTGCTTGAACTACAGCTGCTACTCTTACTTTCTCCTTTGACACTGTAATCCCAGTTTTCAAGTGTAATAGCTTTAACTCTTAGGACATTATCTTATTCCAGGTGTTTACGCAACGAGGGGGAAAGGAGTGGGGATTTGGGATACCTGGGAAGAGTTAATCCTGACCCAATCTGCCACTTTACAATAATACTTACACTGTATATCTCAAAGCGCTTTGCAAAGAAAGTCAATATTCTTATCCCCATGTTACTGATGAGGCACAGAGAGCAATGATTTGCCTAAGTTCATCTAACAGGCTAGTGGCAAAGCTGTGAATAGGACCCATGTCTCTTAAGTCCCCGTACAGTGCTTCAGCCAATAGATCACACTGCTTCCCTAATCTATGTTCTTCTGATGTCTAGCCTTGATCTACTGTTCAGTTCTGACTGCTCCTTCAGCCTGGGCACAAGGATGAGGGAGGGAGATTTTGCTGAGATCAGGCATACTGGCAGGCAGAGAACAGCACAGTGACAAGTGGCAGGGAGATCTGGTACTCTGGTAGGTAGACTTGCTCAGAATAAGAGGTATAGTATATAGTCATAAAACTGTCATGCCCTTGTTTTCTGTGTAACTCACCTTTAGACTTCTAAGAACTCAGACTGCTAGAGGAGACAGTAGCTGTTTCATTCTCCTGATCTCTCTAGCCCAGAGATGTCAAACTCACTGGGTGCAAGGGTTCGAATTCCATGTTAAATTATGGGTCAGGGTATAGATTTAGGAGTACATGTGCTCCAGTACAGAGGATCACAGTAAGATCAACACAGTGGTAAATATGCTTCCCTGTAAGGTCACTGCTATCTCTGCTCTTCTTTTCTTTCCTTTTTCCATCCTCCTCCTGTTCTCTGTTCATTTCCTAACTTCTATCTTCTCTGTTCTTTTCGCTGCATTTCCTTCTCTGAAGCAGCTTGCAATTGCCCCCGGCCTGTGGGATGTGCTCCTAACCTCTTCCCCATTGCAGCTGTTAAACTGATCAGCACTGACATGGTCAATGTTAACACTGAAATGTTATCAGGGATTTTAGCCCTGATGTCCTAGTGAAATTAATAGGGCACAGGTGAGTTCACACTGATGTCACTGTTTCAGACTGTCTGCACGTTCAGGTAGACATCATTGCATCAGTTATGGAGCTCAGTTCACATTTGGAAGCACTTCTTTGCAGCTATGAAGACTAGAAACTTACTTTTTTATCAAATGAAATTGGCCACTGTCAGTAGACAGGATACTGGGCTGAATGGACCTTTGGTCTAAGCTAGTACGGCCATTCTTATGTTCTTAAAGCAGAGATTCTAGGCACTCTATGTTCTGGAGGTCACATAAACATATCAAGTAGGCCAGATGTGGCCCACCATGGTTTAGGCAGATAAAGAGAAGGACACACTGTATTTTTTTTCTTGGGACTTGACTTTTCTTTTTTGTTGGTTTCTTCACTGTAACCCTAAAAGTAATTCAGACTGGATACACCGGTGTAGAAAAACACAGCAGCAGAGGACCTGTCTGTTTGAGAAGGAGATGGGGTCGGGGCATGCGGAGTGGAAAGGTGAGGACACTACTAGGGGAGGGAGAAAAGGGGAAGGATGCAGGTATATTATCTAGTTCATGTTCATACCACATTTAACATGTTCTAAGAGCTCAGAGGGAAGTTTGGCTCCAATCCCTCAGTAAAGAACACAAGTTGCTTTAGAGGTGACAGAACATCTGAATTTCACATTTGGATACTCAAATTGGTGCTCACAAAAGTTAATATCTACTTTTATCCTTCTCAGTGTCTCAGTATCCTGTGGGGGGGAATATGGCTGTTGTATGAAGATGCCGATATCTGAAAATTGGGTCTTAATTCCCCCTTCAGATTTTCTGTTCAGGAGATTGTTTTTAAAGATATTAAATGGACACAGGTAGTACCATAAAGCTAAGTGCCTACACATGGAATATCTGCTGCAAGTTCTCCAATTCCTGTTATCTTTACAACAAAGCTTGATCTTTTAACCCCTTCACCACTGCCCCTTTTTACACTGTTTTACCTTTGATGTTTGAATGAAGTCACAATGGATCCCTGTGATGGGATGTTACGTGACCAGCACACGGTGTAGTGCTTGAGCTGCAAAGTGGTTAACAATCTGCTTGGTGGAAGAAGAAGAAGAGTGTTGTGCAGGTGTTCTCAGAGTTGCTGCAGACAAACTGTTTCCAGTATGCACCAATGTGTGCACTATGAGTGTCAAAGGTGGGTTTGCTGTGATTCAGTCTCTGCTTATAAAGTTGGCTAAGAGCCTTTTACTCCATCTGTGTAAAAAATTCTACCATCTTCTGTATTGGGTAACAAGGGGGAGGTTTGAGGTGGCAAATTTAATCCCATCTTAACTCTATTCAAAAGAAGTGGTTTCTAAATGTTTGTCTTTTGCCTCAAGTCAGGTGGCTTTTCCTTTCTCTCCCTCTAATCTTAGACAGAGCAACTTTCACTCAAAACCCACTTGCTTTCAGGTTTTGTTACAAACTGAAAACTTGGCTTAGATTTGGTGAAAGGTTCATGTATCTTTGCAATAAGCTTGATTTTTTTTTTTCGTGTCAAAGACACATTAAATTTGTAGCTCCAGATGAAGACAGTACAAAACCAGGAAAGATACAGTACATTAAAATTAGCTTCCTCAGTGAATGTTTGAATTTGTTTGAATTCTAAAAGAGGGACCTGAAGCAAAATAAGGGGAAGCTGCCTCAGTGGAAGTTACAGTTTACGCTAGTGCTCTGCATCTCCATTAGGGTTTGTGTTGATATAGCTACAGTGATAGCTCAACCCCCAGTGTAGACAAGTCCTAGTATCAGTTCTAAAGTTTATGAAGGCTCTAATTCTCAGGGACCTTGCCCCACTCACATTTGTGCTAACTGAGTGTAAAATACTACCATTCTCATTTGGTAGAGTCTTGCACCCACTTGTACAGTCACTTCCCTCTCTGCAAAGCTATGAGCAGGCCCATTGTTTCCAAGAAAAAATAATCCCCCCTCAAAGCTCTTTGGAGGCTCAGTTTAGTGTCCCTTATGTCTTTCCCTGTCAGAAGGTATGATATAGGGCAGGGATCAGCAACCTTGGCACGTGGGACCGCAGGGTAAGCACCCTTAGCGGGCTCCACCGGTTTGTTTACTTGCTGGTTTGCCAACCACGGCTCCCACTGGCCCCGGTTTGCCATCCTGGTCCAATGGGGGCTATGGGCCACGTGCCAATGATGCCAATCCCTGACCTATGGAATGATGGCAAGAATTAAAGCTACTTCTCCCCTTGTGTAAACGTGGTCCCTCCTGTCCTTTGTGTCTATGTGCTGGGGAAGAAGTTGGTCCAGTAAAAGATATTACCTCACCCACCTTGTTTCTCCAGGGCAGAATAGGCTTTGTATACTCCAGAAGGCGTAATTTCTGTGAACCAGCTTTCCCAGATCTGACCCTTTTGAGTGTAACAGTTGATCAGAACTTTTTGGATTACTTTAAACCCCCATCACGCTGCCTTTCTTAAGAGAGTTTATTTTGAATAGGGGTCATCCCATGAAAAGGACTTTGATATGGGCTGAAACTAAATCAGTTTCAAGGAAATGCAACTGGTAACATACTAATTGAAAATCTTTCCAAGCAAGCAATACAGACTGCTATTCTCTTGGGCTCTCCCCACATCCCGCTAAAGTGCACCAGACTTTCTGTACTCATTTAACCCTTGTACTGCAGCATTGCTCTCATGGTAACATTCATAAAACAGATACGTTAAATCTATGAATATTGTTTCCATTCAGACACCTAGTTTTAACTTGGCCAGCTAACTAGAGGCTGGGGTTTTTGTTTTGTTTGGCTTAACCAGACTGAGCTGAGGAGTTGTTATAGCTGTTTGATAGCTGGGATGCAAATTAAGGCTGCCTAAATATTTTCTTCCTGAGTCCCATCGAGGTGATGGCATTCAGATTAAATTTTCATGACGGTTCTCATTTATACATGTTGCTTGTGGGGTTTTCTTAGGCACATAAGTACTGAATACAAAGTTACGGTTTGTTTGCTTTTGTAAAAGCATTTCTTCAGAAATTAATATGGTATTTGGTATTTACTGAGGTATTATGGCAACTAAGAACATTCATACCAATATTCCTCTCCTCAGTACTTTTTTTTTTCTTAAATGAATTAGATAAAAACAGCCCATAAGTGAAGAAAAAGCCATTACTACTGGAACTTTTAAAGACTGGAGAAAGCCTATATCTTCCTTTGAGTAGAACAAAGTCCATATTCAGTGAGGACAGGATGATGTGCATAGCAATAGATCCGCTGGCTCCACCTAAGATGCTTGGGCTGACCCCTTAAGCACAGCTAATACACCCATGGTGCATCCCAATATTCTCCAGTCTCTTCTTATACATTGAAACTGCGCTTCCTTTGCTCTCAGAGCACATGTGCAGGATCAGGTTTTGCCCTAATGAGTTTACTTGAACTGAATAGTTTGGTAGGACTTTGCGTTCTATACAAATAAATTTTAAAGAGCATTTATCTAGCTGAGGCAGGGTTAAAGTCAAAAGCTAAAGCAATAATATAACCAGAGTTTGGTGATCTTTTGATTTCTTGTGCTTAGGAGTACCACTCATAAATGGTACCTTTTTTGAAAAAAAAAAAACCCACAACAATAAACAGGAGATTACAGCCTTGGGTGCAGACTTGACAGCACTCATCTTAAACATTCAACTGAATATTTTTTTCTGGACTTCATTAAGTTCTAAAATAAGAAATCCACTTTTTAAATTTCATTCATATATGTTTGTTCGACAAGCTTGAACGTATGTATACCTCCTAGTTTAAAATATATAGGACATGCTCACATGGGTAAGGAGGGACCACATTAAGATCTTGCCTTACATATTTTTTGCTTTTAAACCCCAATGTTATTACTGGTGCTGATTAGGATTTCTTGCTAATGAAACAAAGATGGGGAATTAATACATTTGATAATACAAATGGGTTTCTTGCTCTTTCATGTTGCGTATAGATTTCATTGTTGGTGTAGTTGGGTGTGGGGATCATGAAGAGGTGTGGTCAGGTGGCTTGAGCACCAAACTAAGAACTGAGAGCATTCCAGTTCTAATTCCACCTTCGACACCAACTCCTTTGCTAGCTGCAGGCATGTTACAATCTCTCTATTTCAATTTCTCCATGTCGAAATAACTACCTGTTTTTCAGGGCTATTCTGAGGATGTTAGTTAATGTGTGTGCTTTGTTTTGTTCATGAAAAATACTATAAGAACACTATACATGCTACATGTTATTAAAATACAGGTAGCATCAAAGTATCTTGCATTTAAAACTATTTGAAATATGTATAATAGAACATGCCTTACTCCAGATCTTCTCTAAGGAGTACTGCAGCTTTAAGGGTATCATTCCAGATCCATATCACACCCACATATTTGTCCTCTCTTTACACAGCAAGTGCCAAGCAGTGACATCTACTATAGTCTCTAGGACACGCTGGTCTCTGCCACAGAGTAAAAAAGAAAAGGGCAGGAGGGAGAGAAGGGGGAGAGAAGGGGAAGAGAGACCGAGAGCACGAATCTTGTTATGTTCCAAAAGGATGAGTCACTTCCTAGCTGTAATTCTCAGAAGCTTATTTATTGCAGTTTTGCTGATAGGAAACCTAGCTCCATTTCTCAGCAGAGTTTTAGGACCCAGCCTCCCTCCTGGCTGTCCATTAATCAGGAGGGACTGTTGCAAAGTGTACACAGAGTGGGAGTTCTGCCTGTGAGTGGCCTTTAGCTGTCTCCAGTTCAATGAAATTACCTTGTGTGAAGACTTGTTTTATGAGAGATTGGTTTATTTGTAACTAAACTACTTCCTCTGTTATTTGATAAGCTCAAATATTTGCTACTGATAGTCAGAGAGTGTCACATCTATTATCCTGTTTCAGGCATTGCCTCACTCCTTCAGACCAGGCTTCTTTTAACCCCTTGGAAGACAGCAGCAAAAATGCTGGCAACGCTTGCGTATTCCAGTTATTCATGCTCTACTAGGACATAATTTGTTTAAGTTCGTTTAGCAAGAATACATGACACAGAGAGGTGAGTTATACAGTTAATTAATAATTCCTCAGCCATGTCCAGGGGTTTCTGAAAACATTTTGAAGAGCAAAAATGGAGCTCACATTGTGTGTGTTACTAGAAATCCAGAATGGAATGAAAATGGAACTGTATGGCCAACTTCCTTTCTATGCTGTAAGGCTATTTAATAGAATGAGGGCTTCTATTTGAAACATAAAGGCAGTGTGGTCCCATGGATAGGGCACTGACCTAGGTGTCAGGAGACCTGCAGGAGACCTGCAGCCGGGCGCCTAATTCCCATTGTTTTCAATAGGAGGCAAATACCTAAATACGATTGAGGATCTGGGCCTCGGGTCTATTCCCTGTTTTGCTGCTGACCAGCTTTGTGACCTTGAACACGTTGCTTCGCCTCTTATTCCTCAGTTTACCCACATATTAAACAGTAATAATCATACTCAACTTCTTTTTTTTAAAGTGTCATGAGATCTATGCATGAAAAAGCACAATGTAAGAGATAATAGTACTTGTATTATATCCCATTTATCTTTAGTGCCATATTGTGCCCAGACTATGTGTATGTGTAGGCGTCTGGAGTATTCCTGCGTTCTCAACACAAGGGTCACAGGCAAATTTACACCATGTGATTAAGGGAGCACAGGGACTTCACCCTCTGTGCTCTGCCAGGAATGCAATACAACCCTGGTAGGGGAGGGGTGGGGCTGTGGATTCATATCTGCTAAGGGAGCAGACTGAAGTGCCCAGAGACTGCTCAGGGTGTGCAGGCCACCTATATGCTAGGAAGCTCAGGGACAACTTGAGATATAATCCCTCCTGGACCTTCTCCAGGGAGCTGCACCAACCCCAGTGCAAGTCAGGGACTGATACCATAATCAGTAACTTACTATTCAAAATGTACATTCTATCAGCAATGATGCAGTTTAATGGGATCCCATTGACAGTGGACAGATAAGTTTCATTTTGTTGCTTTATGAATGTTTTCAGTATTTGTTGTGGGATGGTGTTTCACTGTAGTATTTAACTAATACAGAGTGCTCTAGGGAGGACTCTGTTACAAGTGACAAACATTTTAACTGAGATTTTTACATTCTAAAATACAAGCAGAAGTGGAATTTAATTTGGGAATCTAAGGAGTTTGTGACTGGTTTGCACTATGCCAAGGATCAGCAACCTCGACACGCGGGACCGCAGAGTAAGCACCCTTAGCGGCTCCCGCTGGTTTGTTTACTTGCCGGTTCGCTGACCGCGGCTACCACTGGCCCCAGTTCGCTGTCCCCGTCCAATGGGGGCTGTGGGAAGCAGCCCCCATTGGATTGGGACAGCGAACTGGGACCAGTGGGAGCGGCGGCCAGCGAACCGGCAAGTAAACAAATCGGCGGGGTCCACTAAGGGTGCTTATCCTGCAGTCCCACGTGCTGAGGTTGCCGATCCCTGCACTATGCAAATGGCTCAGGATGTTTGCTTTTCACAGATCACAATGGGCCACATCCTGCTGTCAGCTCAGTGCAGCAAACCCAATTGGAAGTTACCGGGACTGTTTGTGTTAATAAAGGCAATAGGGTTCCTGGCCATTTGGGAGCAGGGAGCACTTTTTTGTCAAAAATATACAGCATGTGGGAATTTGGATTTTGCAAGAAAAAAATTAGAAGTGTTAGAGAGAGCTGTTTTCTCATGACATGTTGTTGTTCTGAATGCAATAGTGCCCTATCTACATTTTAGGATTGGTTGCTCAAATTTTCTCTACTTATGTATAAATACAATCACCTTTTTGAAAATTCATGGGACTTTAAATGCTGAATACTGAATGGTTTGGGTTTTGCTGGTGCTTAATGTTTGTTCAAATTTCAGTGCAGTTATTGTTCCTGTCTGACTTAGAAAACATCAGGTTTTGTTAGAAAAACCCAACCCCCCTAAACTGTGATGGTGTGTTAGATTGCAAAGGGCAGGATTTTCAGAAGTGTTCAGTGTTGACCTAACACTGCTGCTGTTTAAGTTGGTTGGCGTTTTACCATTATGTTCCCTGGGACCAGAGTTAAGCCAACGCTGACCATTTTTTAAAAATCCCAGTTTGTATTTTTTTAAGTAACCTGGCAAGTGAAGGAGATAGTGAGTGTGCCCACAGTACAGCTGGGAGCAAGCTTCTACACCAACGTAGTCAGACTCACGCTAGTATGCTAGAAATAACTGCGTGGATGTTGACTGGTACCAGCAGAAGTTTGGGTTAGCTACCCAAGCTTGGACCCAGGGGGTAGGATGGCTAACCTCAGCATCTGCCAATGCTGCAACATCCACACAGCTATTTCTAGCATGCTGATGCGAGCCTCACTATCACAAGTCTCTCTGCTAAGGTGACCAGACAGCAAATTTGAAAAATTGGGACCGAGGGTGGGGGTGTAATAGGAGCCTGTATAAGAAAAGACCCAAAAATCGGGACTGTCCCTATAAAATTGGGACATCTGGTCATCCTACTCTCTTCCCTGGCTGGAAGTTTGCTCCCACCTGCAGTGTAGATATACCCAGTATCCTATAATGCTCAATATCAGGTGGTGAAATTCTTCTTGACTTAAATTATTGAATTGAGCGGTCATCATGCATATATTAATGCAGCCATGATGTATCCTTTAGTTTACCGTACATTCTAGAAACAGTATGTCTTACAGTTATATTATACAGCATGACATGTGCAACACTGTACCATATTTGACTATTAAGACTGTTGTTTCCCAGTCACGTAAAAACATCTAGAAGTCTCATGCAGCACATCTGTAATTACTAAGTTTGTTTTCTGTTCAGATTTTTCATCCAATCAAAATAGTTGTGGAGATCAATAATAATGAAGTGTAACTAAATTGATTGATTGTTTGAAGAACTTGTTTGTTATGTTTTATTTCTCCAAGAGAACATATATCCATCATTGTTCACAACAGCAAACTAGAAAGAGCTGATGTGAGCCAAATCTTTTGCTGCTAAAGTCTTTGGTGGGATTAGCTGTTCGGTGTGCCATAAGCACTTCTGTGGTACCCTTCCATTTACCACAGTAGCAGTTCTAATGGACGAAGTAGTACAAATGAGTCATTTATTTGTTGTTAATACAGCTGGTCAAAAAATGGGAAACTTTTTCTTGTCCATATGAAATTTTTTTGTCCAGCTCTAACTGTAAGTAGGGGAGAAAAAAAACCCCAAACCATGGGAAATGTTTAGAGACAAACCCTCCTTCTATTCCAGGTGAGAAGTATAGTGTTTTTCCTCTTCTTGAATGAAGAAGCACACCTTTTCCATACAGTGGAGTGAGGAGTGTTTTCACTTCACTTCCTTTATGCTAGCTGCCTTAAACTATTATTCTGTAGAAAGAAAATGTGCCCAGCAGCAGCACAGAAATCCACAGCCCAGATGGCAGAGACTCGTTCCCCATTATGCCAGTCACCCACAGTTCCTTTCAGCTACCAATGCCACCTGACAGCTCAGGATCTCAGACCAAGCCTCTATTCTCAGCAGCAGGAGCTTGCTCAGGTCACAAGTCCCATCTCTTGTCCCCAGTCTTAAGTAGTGAAAGCCACTCTGGGATTAGGAGGACCCAATCTCCCATGTCACTATTCTCTGCCCTGTTCCTTTGTACATCTGGGATGCAAGCTGCTAGAAGACTTAGTTGGCCCTAGGCCTTGTCTACACTACCGGCTGGATCGACACATAGAGATCGATCTATTGGGGATCAATTTATTGCATCTCGTCAGGATGCAATAAATCGATCCCCAGGGGCACTCCCGTCTACTCCGGAACTCCAGATCGCCAAAAGGCGCAAGGCAGAGTCGACAGGGGAACCCGCTGTTGACCGCTGCTGCCGTGAGGACAGCAGGTAAGTTGATCTAAGATGCGAAGACTTCAGCTACGAAATTCACATAGCTGAAGTTGCGTATCTTAGGTCAACCCTCCCTGCTAATGTAGACCAGGCCCTAGGGTCCAGTCCATGGCAAAAGCCCCTCCCTCTAATGTATGGGCTGCTCTTAAACTGTTGGAGCCCACTCAGAACTCTTTTACCATGTCATAGTTATTTTAATATTTGCAAAACTCTGTTCCATTATCTTCCTTCTTCATTATAAAAAATGTCACATTAATGATTAATGGTATGCCAAAGATTATTCATTTAGATCTTGATTAATCACTCAGCTTTGCTACTATCCCAAGATTATTGAGGTTGGAGTAGCAGGGGAGGATAACACTGGTCTACAATTTTTAGAAGTCGTCTGCTTCAGAGATAAAATGTGATATTTATTATGTATTTTGATGTGCTGAATTCAAATATGACAATTAAAACAACTGATTGGCTACTGTTTCTAAGATATTTATGTTTTTACATTTTATGTCTATGTATATTGTGTAGATAGTAGAGTTTTAATCATAAATTGTGAACCTAGGTCTTTTCATGTGTTTATGGTTGCTTTACATGATAATATTTCACCTGTCCTGTTTATGTAACACTTTAAAAATCAGCAAAAGGGTTGTATAAATAAAATGTATTATGAAACAAAAGGCAAAAAACTAATATGTACATAGTTTAGTCCTATTCAGTGTCTACTCGGCGCTTCTTGGCTTGTCTCTTGTATTCATTAAATGGAGCATCTCTTGTCACTGTCCAGCAATAATCTGCAAGCATTGATGGGCTCCATGTGCCCTGATAGCGTTTCTCCATTGTTGCAATGTCCTGGTGAAATCGCTCGCTGTGCTCGTCGCTCACTGCTCCGCAGTTCAGTGGAAAAAAATCTAGATGAGAGTGCAAAAAGTGTATCTTTAGTGACATGTTGCAACCAAGGCTTTTGTATGCCTTGAGGAGGTTTTCCACCAACAACCTGTAGTTGTCTGCCTTGTTGTTTCCGAGAAAATGTATTGCCACTGACTGGAAGGCTTTCTATGCCGTCTTTTCCTTGCCATGCAGTGCATGGTCAAATGCATCATCTCGAAGAAGTTCACAAATCTGAGGACCGACAAAGACACCTTCCTTTATCTTAGCTTCACTTAACCTTGGAAATTTTCCACGGAGGTACTTGAAAGCTGCTTGTGTTTTGTCAATGGCCTTGACAAAGTTGTTCATGAGACCCAGCTTGATGTGTAAGTGTGGTAACAAAATCTTCTTTGATTCAACAAGTGGTGGATGCTGAACACTTTTCCTCCCAGGCTCCAATGACTGTCGGAGTGGCCAATCTTTTTCGATGTAGTGGGAATCTCTTGCATGACTATCCCATTCGCAGAGAAAACAGCAGTACTTTGTGTATCCAGTCTGCAGACCAAGCAAGAGAGCAACAACCTTCAAATTGCCACAGAGCTGCCACTGATGTTGGTCATAGTTTATGCACCTCAAAAGTTGTTTCATGTTGTCATAGGTTTCCTTCATATGGACTGCATGACCAACTGGAATTGATGGCAAAACATTGCCATTATGCAGCAAAACAGCTTTAAGACTCGTCTTCGATGAATCAATGAAGAGTCTCCGCTCATCTGGATTGTGAACGATGTTGAGGGCTGCCATCACACCATCGATGTTGTTGCAGGCTACAAGATCACCTTCCATGAAGAAGAATGGGACAAGATCCTTTTGACGGTCACGGAACATGGAAACCCTAACATCACCTGCCAGGAGATTCCACTGCTGTAGTCTGGAGCCCAACAGCTCTGCCTTACTCTTGGGTAGTTCCAAATCCCTGACAAGATCATTCAGTTCAGCTTGTGTTATGAGGTGTGGTTCAGGGGAGGAGGATGGGAGAAAATGTGGGTCCTCTGACATTGATGGTTCAGGACCAGAAGTTTCATCCTCTTCCTCTTCCTCATCTGACTCAAGTGAGAATGATTCTGGTGCATCAGGAACCGGCAGTCCTTCTCCGTGGGGTATTGGGCGTATAGCTGATGGAATGTTTGGATAATGCACAGTCCAATTTTTCTTCTTTGACACACCTTTCCCAACTGGAGGCACCATGCAGAAGTAACAATTGCTGGTATGATCTGTTGGCTCTCTCCAAATCATTGGCACTGCAAAAGGCATCGATTTCCTTTTCCTGTTCAACCACTGGCGAAGATTTGTTGCACAAGTGTTGCAGCATATGTGTGGGGCCCACCTCTTGTCCTGATCTCCAATTTTGCAGCCAAAATAAAGGTGATAGGCTTTCTTAACCATAGTGGTTATACTGCACTTTTGTGATGCAAAAGTCATTTCACCACAAACATAGCAGAAGTTATCTGCACTGTTCACACAAGTACGAGGCATCTCTGCTCACTTTGGCTAAACAGAAATGTGTCCCTTTGCAAAATCAAACACTGACAAATAAGAGAGCACGACTCTGTATGATTTCTAGAGCTGATCTAGGGCAATTTGTTCAGCAGAGTGATGTAAGCTTCGTTATGATTGCATCATCCATGACTTCTAGGAATAACATGATGCAATTCATATCATGTATGACACAATACCAGCTTCAGATTGCATCATTCATTGTTTTGCCTAAAAAGCAAGTACTGTCCAAACCCAGTCATAGATTTATTCATAGATCCAGTCAAAGATGTATTTTAGTCATTTCTAGTTTACATTGAGATCCCTTCCCTTTATAACTCACTTATCCTCCTCCATTCCCATGTCAAGGGTGGTATATACTGACCCAATAGCATATCTTGAAAACTAGAGCCAATCAACAATTTTAAGCATCATTTTCGTTCTCAGTGACCTAGAATTAGTAAAGTTTGACTACATTTATTTCAGAAGCATTTTGGCTGTAGAGCAGTGTAATTCAGTTTTAATCTCTTTGCATGTATTGTGCTGACATTTATTTCTGCTAAAAATTTCTTGAATGATGTTGATAGAAATTTTCAGCAACCTGAGACTGCAAGTGTTCTGCCAAAGCCAGGAGTCACAAGCTACAGGTCCTGTGTGGCTCTGATTGCGTTGCAACCCAAAATAAATATCATAAACCAAATGGAAAGGAAAAGCATGATGGGCTGATGATCACTGCCAGGAATTACAGGGGGAAAGGGTGTGTGTGATCTAAATCAATACTGAAATATAATGTTCATTCTTAAAAGAAGCTTTAAGATCAGGATATTTTAAAGGCTAGTCATATTTTCTCATCTATTCAATACATATATTACACTGGAAGAGAAAATAACTTGAAGGAAGTACTGGGCGGCCAAATTTTTCTCACAGATGCAAACAGAAAAGTTTCATTAATGTCAGTGGGAGTTGTACACATGCATTCACGGACAAAATTTCACTCATAATGAACATGCTTTTATTTGCATCCTAACCGTGGCAGATTTTGAGACGCAGTATGACTGTAGTCTTAGTGACATACTTTGTCACTAGCTTTCTGCAGTGAAAAATCCCTCTCAGTCCTTTCAGTTCTATGCAGGCAAAATTTACGGAAGCCCCAAAGTATGACTTGACTCCTTGGCATAGGATAAATTAATTATTTCTAGCTCCATTATTTGTAAGCTGTAAGTGAATATATGGTTTGCTTAACAATACCGTGGTATTTTCAAATTGCATCTGAACTCTTCTTCATGTAGGCTAAGGAAAAAATATTCCACTAACACTGTTAGGACCTGCTTCTTTTTCCATTTAAGTCAACGGGAATTCTGCCACTGACTTAAGTGTGAGTAGGATCAGGCCCTTAGTGTTGTGTATTTATCTATGCCAAGAGACACACAGACATAGAGAGGAGACTGTTCAATGAACCTGCTTTATTCAGTAAGCTCACTGCTTGCTGGCAGTACAGCATTTCTAATGTAGCAAAATATTACAGCGTTAAGGATTGCTTTTGGCAGTACTCAGACCATAGCATGATTCAAAACAGTTAGGGTTATGTTTTCAGAGATGTAGAGAAGTTTTAGCAGTTGGACTGAAAAGTCAGTGGGTAGTGCCAGATTTAAAACCTACATAGCTTTCATTGGGAAGTTGTATTATTATCCTTGTAAATTGAGGCCTTGTGGTTAAGGCATTGAACGGGGGCCCTAGCAATCTGGGGTCAGCTCCAGGGCTTTGCTAAAACTTCCTGTTTGACCTTGGGCAAGTAACTTTATTGCTCTGTGCCTCAGTTTTCCCATGTGTAAAATGGGGACAACAGCTATTCCATTCTCCCATCCTTTGTTTTGTCTGGCTTAGATTGTAAATTCTTTATGGCAGGGACTGTCTTACTTGTGTGTATTTGCAGTAGCTAGCACAATGGGACCTCAGTTTTGGTTGGGCTAGGTGCTACAATAATAAAAAATAATACATTCATGTAAAATTCCCCTTTAATTTTTGAATGTTTCAAACTTTTGGACAGTTTAGTTGTTATTATCTGGTTTAAATTTTAGAAACCAGCATATAGCTCTTTTTGAAGGAAAGTTATTTTTTTGTATTACATTAGTGCCTGAAATACGCAGTCAAGATCTGTGTTAGGAACCTGTAAGAACACACAAGAGAGTTCCTGCCCTAGAAAATGTACCATTTAAGGGCCTGATCCTGCTGAAAATGTTGAGTGCATTACAAATTTTCCTCTGTGCCAGTCCGCTCATGCTTTTACCTCTGGAGAGCCTTGGCTCATTCCTCTGTGTGTCTGCCAAGATGGCAGTTGTCACATTAACACACTTGCCCAGCTCACTCCAGGCAGGGCCATCTTGGGCCCTGGGGCAGGAGAGAACCCAGGCAGGGTTGGAGAGGCCGTCTTGGCTGGGTTGCCTCAGCCCCACTTACTCTGCAGCAAAGGAGGCAGGCAGAATTGGAAAAGGACTGTCTCCAGAGCAAGCAGCCTGCCTCTCCTTTCTCCATGATGGGGGTGAAGCTAGAAGTGCACTGGACACAGCCCAGATGTGCCCAACACCAGAGTGCAGTAAAGCACCTGTGGACCCAGCTCCCTCCCCCTGCTTCTATCTCTCTAACAAGCCTCACAGTAGTTCCCTACTTCTATCCCAGGCTGAGACTACCAGAGGAAACAACTGCCTGGTCCAAGTGGCTCTTATGCAATAGATTGGGTTAGAATTTCTCGGGGGCCAATTCTTGAGCTCCAGGCCAGCACCTTACTTGAGAGACCCAGCAGGGGCTGATGTGGGACAGGGAGACAGTAAGCCCCTTTGAAAACAGGATGATCACTAGCCACTCAAAATAATAAAGAAGATAGGGTCATTCAGGCAGCATACTGAGTACTGTGAAACTATGCGTAGGAGGTCTGCAGCTGTTCTAGGCAAGCTGCAACTCCCTGGGAAGGACCTTGGGGATTTCCTGCCAGGCCCACAAGACTAAGAAAGTATTGGGCTTTCCTCAGCAGCTGCCTCTGTGGGTTGCCGCTACCTGACTATTGGGCTGTTCCCAGCTATCACTGTGGGTCACCACATCCCAGGGGTGCTGGAACAATTTGTACAGTGGGGGTTCAGAAAGCCATCGAGCCAAACTGTAACCAGGGATCGGCAACCTTTGCACACGGGACGGCAGAGTAAGCACCCTTAGCGGGCCCTGCTGGTTTGTTTACCTGGCGGTTCACTGTCCTGGTCCAATGGGGGCTGTGGGAAGCGGCGGCCAGCACCGCACCACTTCCCACAACACCCATTGGACCAGGACAGCGAACTGCGGCCAGTGGGGAGCCACGATCGGCGAACCGCCAGGTAAACAAACCGGCAGGGCCCACTAAGGGTGCTTACCCTGCGATCCCGCGTGCCAAGGTTGCCAATCCCTGCTGTAAACCCTGCATATGAGGGAAACTCCTTCAAGCCAGCACCCCTAGTTCTAGCACCTATGTCACATCTTAATGTCCAGATTATTGTTCCTAGTTTCTGCCGCAGGCTGCAATGACTACCAATACCGCCAGCTTCTCTACTTCCTCCCCTCCCCCACCCAAGTTAACCAAGTTACTGTAGAAGAGCAAGCAGGTAATAAGGGGCATATTTGCCAACAATTTCTTTCTAGCCTCCCGCTATGGGAACATGATGATGATGATGATGACTATCCAAGTTATCCAAATTAATGAAAATATTGAATAGTACCAGGCCCAAGACTGATCCCTGTGGAACCTCACTTGATATGCCCCTCAGTTTGACAGTGAACCATTGATAACTACTCTTTGAATATAATGTTTCAACCAGTTGTACACCCATCTTATGGTAATTTCATCTAGACCATGTTTCCTTAATTTGTTTGAGAATGTCATATGGCATTGTGTCAAAAGCATTACTAAAATCAAGATATATCCTGTCTACTACTTCAACCTTCCCCCCACACCCTCGCTAGGCCAATAACTCTGTCAAAAAAGCAAATTAAGTTGGTTTGGCATAATTTCTTCTTGACAAATCCATGCTGGTTATTCCTTAACCCTATTTTTTGCTAGGTGCTAACAAGTTGATTGTTTAATTTGTTCCATTGTCTTTCTAGGTATCAAAGTTAGACTGACAAATCTATAATTCCCCAGGTCCTTTTTGTTCCCCTGTTTAAAGATAGGTACTATGTTTGCCTTTCTTGAGTCCTCTGTGACCTCACCTGCCCTCAATGGGTTCTTGAAGGTAATTACTAATGGTTGCAAGACTGCTTTAGCTAGTTCCTTAAGTACCCTTGAAAGAATTTCATCAGGCCCTGCTGACTTAAATCCTTTTAATTTATCTAAATATTCTTTAACCTGTTCTCTCCCAGTTTTTACTTGTGTCTCTTCCCCTTGTTGGTAGTATTAATTGTGCTAAATATCAAGTCACTATTGACCTTTTTAGTGATTGTGGGATACAAATCTGTTTCACACAGGTATATGGGGCATTGGTCCTTGAGATCAGATGCTCAGGCAAGTCAATTTCTAGCTCTCTTAGTGGTACAGTTAGGATGCTTTTATGGAAGATTTTTTTTAAATCACTGAAAAACTTGATTTACAATCCTAGCTTCTGCCATACATTATAGAAAGGAGTACAGGTCATACAGTAGAATCTCAAAGATACAAACACCAGAGTTATGGACTGACTGGTCAACCAGACACCAAGTGAAACAGGAAGTAAACAACCAGACAGCAGCAGAAACAAAACAAAACAAAAAAGCAAATACTGTACTATGTCTGTATTGCACCTTAAAGGTAGGCACCTCTGGGCTGCCTGTCTCCACCTGCCACTTCCACCCCCACATGCGGGGCAGCCACTTACAGCAAGACACTGTGGCTGCTAGCCCAAGGTAACCAGAGTCAGCCAGTAGAGCAGGAGCAGCACTGAGGCCTGCACTGCTTTCACCTCTACCACTTCCTCTGGCTGGGGGTCGTGGGGGACACATGCTGTTTTTACACCCACACCCACCCACCCACCCACCCACACACACACACCCCTATCTGCGGGGACTAGGGGGCAAACTTATGTTGGGGCAGAGTAGGGAGCTCACTTGTTGATGAAGCCCAGTCTGGAGAGTCCGCTGCTGGATCTGGAGCCCAAACCGCTCTTTGTTCACAGTTATGAACATTTCAGAGTTACGGACAACCTCCATTCCTGATGTGTCTGTAACTCTGAGGTTCTACTATCTGGCAAATTGAATCAGTCCCTGAAGTACAGGTAGCAGCTAGAACAAATGTGTGGAATTGAAATGAGATCAGTAACTGCCCTCAGAGCTATCTGAATGACTCCTAACCAGCCTTGTCTGAGATTAGACCAATGACTGGTGGTAGGCTCTTTCAGCCTGGGAGCAAATGACTACTCTCAGCTTTGGTCAAAATGAGGTCACTGGACACTGTTCAGAGAGGGAATACTGTGGAGCTGTGGGAACAATTTTTTTCCATTGTCAGACACTGTCAGAGAAATGCCAGGATATGAATCATAGAAATGTAGGGCTGCAAGGGACCTCAGAAAGTTATTGAGTCCACCTTTTTTGAGTTCCTCCAGGAGGGCATTAATGTGGATGTATATAAGAATATTCAAGCAAAACAGTCAGACCTCAGCAGTATAATGTTCTTGGCATGTTGAAGAAAAGCATGTGTTGTAAACACGCCACTTTTAAATGCTTCCTGAAGGCAAAAAATGCCCGCAGTCTTAGAACATGCCCCAGGAGCTATTGTCTGCTCCATATAGCAGTGCCCAGCACTGTCTTGCAGAACATGTCATTCTACTTCCTTTCTATTATAGTAGACTTCCCAGTGGTTTCTATCTCCAATCGGATGAGTCTTTGAAGTTGGGAGCTTCTTCTGAGACCAGGTGTTGTACTTTTAATTGAAATAATCCTCACAACTTTCATAGCATTCGTTAACAAAATAAATTAAATTAGTAGCCTTATCTTCTATGAAATATTAAAAGTCCAGTTCTTAGGAGCACTAACAGTCTCAATGAAGAGAAATATGTCCTCTCTTGATATCTCCTAGATGTCCTTCTATACCTAAATTCACCATATTCTATATTGGTGGTCATCCAGTCTTTGGCCAGTGCCATTTTTGGCAGAAGTCTTTTCCGTTGCACAGAAAGATGGATGATGGATGTCCATATTTAAAGGACAATTTCACTTCTCAGCCCAGAGACAGATGGATCATCCAGAATAGAGTGGAAAATTGACACCCAAAATTGGGTTTGGTTCATTAGGGGGAATTTCTCATCCTTTTCAGTAGCAGCAGTTGTACTTTTTCCTCAAAGTATATTTAACATGATATGTAATTTAGAGAAGTAGAATTGAATTATGGAAAGTTGTCTCAACAGAAGGGAATTTAAGGAAACAGGATATTCCCCTGCTGTCAGTGATTGACAGGACTGATTCTGCATCCAAATTGCAAGTAGGCTGAAGTAGATATTTAATGGACCTTATTACTCAAAGAAAGGACATTTTCAGGAAAACACAGATTGTATTTATTTATTTCGCTGATCCAAAGTTTCATCTGGAAAAATGTAGGCAAATTTGACCCATCTAGTCTATCTCACTGACTGTACAGCATTCTTCCCTATTGTATATTTGCTAGTGTTTTGTCTCATTTTAATTTTCCCAAGCAATGTTGATGCCATCGCTTCCTTTGGATGACTAATGCAGAGCAGAAAATATCTCTCTCTGTCAAGATACTTGCTTGATTTTCAACTTAAATTTTCCCTTTTTTTCTTTTATCTCAGTACCCCTAGTTATAACCCCTTTCTTAAATAACTCATTTCACCCCTCAGTGTTTCCACCCTTCAAATATTTGTACACTTATCATGTGTCCATATTTAAGATTCCTGGCCCTTCAGGCAAGACTTTCTGGTTTTGCTGCAGAAATTCACTAAAGCAAAAACTGGCAGCTTTGCACAGATCTGTACATGTACAGCACTGTAGACATTCTGTGACATTTCCATAGGTTATGCCTAGTACAATCATAATTTGCACAATGTGTTCATTGCTTTTGGCACATACATATCCACTATTCCTTACATACTGTTTATCTAACCTACCTAGTAAAACTCTGACAAACAACTATGTTGCTTGTTATCAATGCTGCAAATTTACTGGGATGCTTTAGAAAATTCATTTATGTGCAAAATCATAGCTATAAATTAGCATTTTCTGGTATTTTATTTTTTTCTGGCTTTTCACTATTTTTATACAAAACGGCTTTCTGGGTGTGGGCATGAGGGGCGAGAGTCTATTAGTAACAGGTATTTTTAATTTTCACCCAATTATATTTAAAAACTGGTGCCCCTCAAAAGTCCCAAATGACTGAGGCTGAACTCCCAGTGAGTGTGGAAAGCTTTAGAACCCACTGGCCCACTCACATTAGGGTGTTTGGGATTTATATTTTTTACAACCCTGATCTCAGATTTTTATTTGGTGGGGTTTCATCTGACTAGTATCAGTTTTGGACTAAAACAGAAAACCCCAAATATGCAGGATCGTTAATGTGGAGCATTGCTATACATGCTTTACCCAAATATGTAAATAAATACTTCATCTATGGTAGAGCGATTCAGCTGTATCTCGGCCCATACACATAGGGAATAGTTCTGCAGAACTGAATAAAGATTGATCAAGGTTTTTTAGACTAATCTCTGGAATTGTATAAAGGGTTTTAGAGTAGTTGCTATAAACCTCCATTGGTTTCATCCCTATTAAATTCCATAGACTTCTTGGGTGAGAGCATGTTCCCCTTCTGGGTGAAGAGAGAAACACTGAACATTACCTGAAAAGATCTGTGGGATTAGGAGAGGTGTTAGCCCCAACTTGATGCCTGCCACATCTCTTCCTGTTTTGTATATCTACCAGAGTTGAGAGCATTGTTTAGGTGGGTATTATTATTTTTACACTGCCCAATAATCAGGAATTAAATCAGGAATCCCTCTTCCAGCTGTATGGATCACCCGCCAGACACCAACAGAGGTTCTCTTTTTATTATCCTGTCCAGTTCTTTCCTAAGTATGGACAACCAAGGAAGGCTCCACAGTCATGGTTCACTGACTTCCAGCCAATGTCTGTGCTTGGAGAGTCTCTGACAGGTGCAGAGGGGATGTAGGTAGCAAAGGGGTATATCTGTGTTTGCACATGGAAGTAGAAACACCAGACACAGCCATATCTCCATTCTACCTGCCCCCACCACGGGTTGTCCACAGCTTTGTTCCACTCTGCATCTACCAGCCCCGAATTCAGCAAAGCATTTAAGCACACGCTGAAGTCCATCCTTATTTGGTAAAGCATTTATAGCAAAGGGATTTAAGCACATGCTTAAAGTTAAGTTCATGCTTAAGTGCTATGCTGAATAGGGATAGACTGTTGGGGAGGAATGCAGGGAACATAAGGGGCGTAGTATATATGCAGTCAGTAACTGAAATGTCCAGGGTAAAATGTGCATATAAACGTAAGAAGATGAGGATTTTGTGTGAAAGGAGAAAACAAAACACAATGAAAAACAAGTAGCCTATGGCATAATTTGTTTTTTGCCTTCAAATTACCTAAAAAACCCAACACTGTTCTTGCTTATTGGCTTTTTAAAGTACCTTGTGTTTCATGGAAATCGTGATTACTCTCACTTTTTGAATCAGGATATTTTTCTTGTTTAAAGATTAGTACTTGTATCAATTAACCTTCTCTGAACACGATGATCCCGCTATTTCTTTCTGTAAGAAAAGAAAATCTCATCTCAGCCACAACTCAGATGGTACATACATTATGCTAGGTGTCTCTCAGCAGTCCGTATGCTTAACCGGCAAATGTCTCAAGAGGGAATCCTCCCAACTCCCTCAAAAATAGAGAGGAATGTTAAACCTACTAGCTATGTGTTCACAGAGACAAAAGGCTTTGGTTCAAAGAGAAACCCGCAAATTATAATTTCAGGAGCAAAAGGAAAAGCTGCAAATATAATTAGTTCAATAAAGGCTAAAATATTGTCTTTCAAGAACATACAGCATTTACTCTCAACAACCCCCGCAACAATCTCCCACATCCAGGGGTGGCTCTGGGCACCAGCACAGGAAGTGTGTGCCTGGGGTGGCATGCCACAGGGGGCGGCCTGCTGGTCGTTATCAGGGCAGCAGGCAGGCGTCCTTCCACGGCACGTCTGCGAGAGGTCTGGTCTTCCCATGGATTCAGCGGTCGGTACGCAGAAATGCCGCTGAATTGGGGGGGACCAGCGGACCTCCCGCAGGCATGCCGCCAAAGGCCTCCTGACTGCTGTGCTTGGGATGGCAAAAATGTAGAGCCACCTCTGCCCACATCCACCCCCCAAACATACTAAACCAAATGACACCTTCTATAATGCCATTGCCTTCAGTGAGATTGCACATGCTGTAAATCAGTGCCCCATATGAATTGCCATACTTAATCAGACCAGTAGTCTATTGAGTCCAGTATCCAAGCTCAGATGGTAGCCAGTATTCACTTCAAAAGAACGTGCAATAAATTTTGCAGAGGACAATTCTGGAATAACCTGCCCACAGAAAAAAAGTTCTTCTTAATCCCTATTAGTTGCAGGTTAGTTTATGCCCTGAAGCATTACGGTTTATATCCCATTCAAAACTTTAAAAAAGTATCTTATTATTACAATTCTGGATATTCTTGCTATCCATATACATTTCCAGCCCTTTTCTCAACCATGCTAAGATCTTGGTTTCAATAATATCTTGTAGCAATAAATTCCACAGGCTAATTGTGTGTTGTGTGAATTTTTTCCCTTTTATCGATTTTAAATTTAGTTTCATGCAATGTTGCCTTGTTCTTGTGTTATCAGAAAGAGTGAACAGAAATGACTGATTTAATTTTTCTCTGCCACACATTATCTTATGTACCTTTATCATGTTCCTTTTTATTCATCTCCTTTCTAAGGTAAACAGTTCTATTCTTTTCAATCTCTTTTATTTTTTTAAGATTAGTATTGCTCTTTCCTCAGATTCTGTTTGAACTGTTTGTTGTTCTGGCATTAATTTGTGGCCTGCCTCGATTACGAGAGGTATGAAAATGGAGGAATGGAAAATACAAAAATATATTATTCCTTGTATTATTATGAAGAAGGCATCTTAATATTAAGTAGCTAGTTTTCACTAATTAATGTTGGAATCTGGTTAAAATTATTACTTTCAGTTTTTTCTTCCTTTTTTTTTTGGTATCTGCTTCTGCATGGAACGTATCATATAGTCAGGTGTCTGTAGAAAGCTGACTGGGGCCAATGGGTTAATGCGTTCTTGATGATGTAATTTCAGCAGTGCTCAGGTTTAAAATTATGCCACCTGGCATTTGCTCCACTGACTTCTAGATAATTATGTCAACCGACAACTATGCATGCAATCTGGTCTCAGCTAGCTAGAAGTCAGTACTACATCTGTGTTGTCTGTCCTAAACGTGCACAAAACCTTTGATATAATTGTGACGGGTTCCCCCTGGGTACCACTGTGGGCCTCCCCAACCCGCCAGCCTGGGCTCCCTCTCACAATGTGTTGCTGTGATAAGTGCCAAGTTCTCCAAGCTTGCTCTTTCACCAGCATTCACATAGGCAGGGACACAATCAGCTGCAGTACTTACAGGCTGCTGTGATCAGCTCTGCATGGGGGGAGGCTAAAGCTAAGGAGCTTCCCAGCTACTCCAGAGCACACACTCCCCTAGAGTGTAAACCCAAAATTATACCATATTGCACTGCTCCAAGATCTGCACAGCATAAGCTCATGAAATTCGCCCCCTCCCTCAATGTGAAGAGAGAATAAGCCACAGCTTTTTGCCCCAAGTTACGACTCCCACGCACTAGTTCATGATAAAGCAAACACAAATTTATTAGCTACAAAAGATAGATTTTAAGTGATTATAAGGGATTGCAAAGAGATCAAAACAGGTTACCTAGCAAAGAAACAAAAATGCAATCTAAGCTTAATTTATAAAGAGACAGGATATAAGTAGAAAATTCTCACCCTACATGATTATTTAAGACAGCTGTAGAGAGTCTTATGGGACCAGCTGCCCTTGCTTGCAGCTTAAAATGCCCAGGTATTCCTTTCAGACTAAAAGTTCCTTTAGCCTGTGTCCAGCCCTTTCCCCCAGTTTCAGTCCTTGTTCCTCAGGTGTTTCCAAGAGTCTCTTTGGGACAAGGAGTCAGTGAAGAACCAAGATGATGTCACACCCCTGCCTTTAATAGCTTTTGCATATGGTGGGAACCCTTTGACTCCAAGCTTGGTTCCCACACCTATTCAGTGGTATTCAGTGGAAAAACACTGGTATTCCAAGATGGAGTCCAGTACGAGGCAATCTGATCGCATGGCTCTGTAGTGTCATAGCAACCATGGCTCAGAGTCTGTTTGTAGTGTCCTCAGGAAGGCTCCCCAGTGGGAGATTAGCTTCTTCTAAAACGTATTGTTATCTCTAATGGTACATTGAGTGAATGGGCCCTTCCTAGCCAGCCATCTAGACTGACAGTCTTTTGCCTAGTGGGAGTTTCCCAGATGTAAACACATTTGTAACAGTAATATTATTTGTGTATCTAACTTCAGATACCAAAATGATACATGCATACAAATAGAATAATCATATTCAGTAAATCATAACCTTTTCAATGATATCTTACATGACCTACCTTGCCTAAAATACATCATAGTTATGCTCATATCATCATAATATTACCATAAAGAATATGGGGTGTAGTGTCACAATAATATAAGGGGCTAATGCACACTAATCAGAAGATGCTTTATCTTCATCTTTCAGATTAGTATGGCTAAAGAGGTTTAAATTAAGTTTGTGTTAAGCCTCTCATTTTAATAGTTTCACTTAATTACCGAACCGTGTAATCCAAGTTGTCAATAAGGAATTCCAGGTATTGCCAGTGGGAGAGACAGGGTGCTTGTGGTATGTGTATGTACTGTAGTAGAATGGCCCTATTGTCTGACACAAGAGAATCAGAGCTGTGGAAAGACAGGGTTAAACTGCAGCAGCCTGGGTCTATGAGTTCTGTACTGTGCTTTCCCCATTTTCCCCAAAACAATCTCTTAAATATTTTCATTCCCTCCAGCCCTGCTGGCAGGTGTTATGGGTTGCAGTAATTTTCAACCCCTTTTTGCCTTTGTATAGCATGGTGTTTGCCCTTCCCCATCACAGCCATTCCTGATATTTACGGCTATTTTCGTTTAAAGAAGGCATGTAATTCTGCTCCTTCTGAATGTTTGTGTTCATTTCAAGCCACAGCACTCAGCTTGTGAGTGTAGTGACCACGTCCTTGGTCCTGCAGTCAGACAAAATGGATCTATATGGATGGGCTCCTGCATTCAGTGGGGCTCCATGTAGCGGTATGAGTCCAACAGCATAGATTCAGTTGCAGGACTGGAGCTCCAAGGTTCCCACTAACAAATGAACTGTGTGATAACCCATCAGAAAGCAGGCGCCATTGGCACTTCTGTGGGCAATCTCAGCAGAGGACAAGGACAAGAAGGTATAGAACTGGACTGACCTTGCACTTTGGAGGTGTTTCTTTAAGCTCATGGTTGAGGCACCTGGGTAGTGTCCTGTAGGAAAGCCTGCATGTCCAGTAGCACCTAGCTTTGTTGAGACAAATTAAAAATTTTTGTTCGGTACCTGTACAGCGCCTAACACAATGGGGTGTTGGTCCCACAGTGCAAATAATAATCCCCAGGACTTCTCAAGCACAGTGATTCGTTAACATAGCTTGCACATTAAGATAGGCTTTTCTATTCAATAGATGAAAATGTCAGCTATGGGCCAGATTCTGTGCTGGAGTAAATGCACCCCATCTTCTGACCTCCTCGCTCATCAGGGGATTTGGCCAGAGGCAGGAAAGAGAGACCCCTGGGGTCTTGCCCAATATGGGAAAGAGGAGCAGCACCCCTTTCCTCCATGTTAATCTCATGTATGAGTGGAATTTGGGCAGAGCGTAAGGACCATTAGTTTCCACCATCATGGCTTGCAGGGGTGGTATGAGTTTATATTGCTTCTTCTGGGCACAGGCTAACATGTGCCTGTTTTCTTTGCCTCCACCCACCTTTACTTTGGGTTTGTTTTTCCTGTTTCTAACTGCTAAATTTCCCACTTTTCTCTGGGTTTCAGCCAATGCCCTTTTAACAGGCTAGGAAGGACTTTTCCCACATCACACCACTAGTTGCCAATCTGCGGGTTGTTTGGCTAGAGAGGAGAGTATTGCACTGTTGATAGGTATTTGTTGAAGCTGTACAACAGGTGTGCAGTGCAGACTAGCTAAGGTAGCAGGGGAGCCAGAGTTCCTGCTACAATAAAGGGCGCTGGTGACGTGAGATCTGGATGGGCCCCTTGCTGTGTATTGCAGGCTGAAGGGTGGGTTTCAATATCTGGTGTAGTAAAAATCACCTTTATTCAAACCCTGATCCCTACCAGGAAAAAAGAGCTAAGAGAGAATCTTGGGATCTCTTTTTCCTGATCAGTTAAGAGGTAGCCTCCTCTTAATTGTTTTGCCTTTTCAAGCATTTATTTACAAAATGCACTGGATTTAGTCTGCTGGATAAGAACATAAGAAAGGCCGTATTGGGTCAGAACAAAGGTCCATCTAGCCCAGTATCCTGTCTACTGACAGTGGCCAATGCCAGGTGCCCCGGAGTGAGTGAACCTAACAGGTAAAGATCAAGTGATCTCTCTCCTGCCATCCATCATCCCCCACTGACAAAGAAAGGCTTGGGACACCATTCCTTACCCATCCTGGCTAGTAGCCATTAATGGACTTAACCATCATGAATTTATCCAGTTCTCTTTTAAACCCTGTTATAGTCCTAGACTTCACAATCTCCTCAGGCAGAGAGTTCCACAGGTTGACTGTGCACTGTGTGAAGAAGAACTTCTTTTTATTTGTTTTAAACCTGCTGCCCACTAATTTCATTGGGTGGCCCCTAGTTCTTCTATTATGGGAACAAGTAAATAACTTTCCCTTATTCACTTCCTCCACACCACTCATAATTTTATATACCTCTGTCACAGGGATTGGCAACGTTGACATGCGGGACTGCATGGTAAGCACCCTTAGCAGGCTCCGCTGCTTTATTTACCTGGCATTTTGCCAACCGCAGCTCCCACTGGCCACGATTCGCTGTCCCAGTCTAATGGGGGCTGTGGGAAGTGGCAGCCAGCACCACGCCGCTTCCCACAGCCCCCATTGGACCAGGACGGCGAACCGCAGCCAGTGGGAGCCGAGATCGGCAAAACGCCAGGTAAATAAAGCAGCGGGGCCTGCTAAGGGTGCTTACCCTGCAGTCCCGCATGCCAACGTTGCCGATCCCTGCTGTATCATATCCCCCCCTTAGTCTCCTCTTTTCCAAGCTAAAAAGTCCTAGCCTCCTTAATCTCTCCTCATATGGGACCCATTCCAAACCCCTAATCATTTTAGTTGCCCTTCTCTGAACCTTTTCTAATGCCAGTATATCCTTTTTGAGATGAGGAGACCACATCTGTACGCAGTATTCAAGATGTGGGCGCACCATGGATTTGTATAAGGGCAATAAGATATTCTCCATCTTACTCTCTATCCCTTTTTTAATGATTCCTAACATCCTGTTTGCTTTCTTGACAGCCGCTGCACACTGCATGGACGTCTTCAGAGAACTATTCACGACGACTCCAAGATCTTTTTCCTGATTAGTTGTAGTTAAATTAGCCCCCATCATATTGTATGTATAGTTGGGGTTATTTTTTCCCATGTGCATTACTTTACATTTATCCACATTAAATTTCATTTGCCATTTAGTTTTGTGAGATCTTTTTGAGGTTCTTCACAGTCTGCTTTGGTCTTTACTATTTTGAGCAGTTTACTATCATCTGCAAACTTTACCACCTCACTGTTTACCCTTTTCTCCAAATCATTTATGAATAAGTTGAATAGGATTAGTTTGTTTGCAGAGGAGCTGCCCAAGCAGCTCTTTCGCCCCGAATTTTGTTATGACATAGCTAACAAAAGTTGCACTTTCCACTGAAGCTGCATCTCTGGTTTCATTCACTGTGTCTCTAGGCCAACCCGCACAGTAGTTTTACTTATTGTGGCAGAGGTCACCAGATGGCACTGTTACACATAGTCTTACAAGTTCTTTTTCTTAGCACAGAAGCAATATTTTAGAATCTTGGAAATAAATACTGCGGTGGTGGTCTTTCTGATTCAGTTTCTTTGGGAGGAGCAGTGGCAGGTGGCAAGAGAATTTGTTCTCTACTTTAATCTCTCTAATTTGAGGCAGGATTATTTCTTGGGAATTGGGTATTGAAATCCCTGAAAGAAAGGATTACTTGCATGCTGTTTGTGATCATCTCTGTTCCAGGACTTATAGATACATGTAAATAAAACAAGTTACATTAAGACTATACTGTCCCTTTAAGGAACAGCCAGGTGCTCACAAGCAAAACAGTCTGGAGGTAATCAAGGATAAGATAGGGCTTGTCTGTTTAAACAGGAAGTTGAGCAGGCACAAAGGGTTGAGAGAAAAGCAAAAAGGGGTTGAAAATGGGAAGTGAGAATTAGAAGCCATGCCAGTTGAAAGGGGCAGTCAGTGATCGCTCTCTGATAGGGTCTGTCTACACTGCAGTTGGCACCCACGGCTGGCCCATATGAGCTGACTTGGACTCGCAGGCTCGGGCTGTGAGGCTGTTTCACTGCAGAGTAGACTTCTTCGGCTGTAGCCCAAGCCCAGTACTGGAACCCTCCCATCTCACAGGATCCTAGAGAGCCAGGGTTCCAGTTCAAGCACGGAAGTCTTCATTGCATTGAAACAGCCCCACAAGCCTTAGGCCATGGTTACACTGGCACTTTATAGCGCTATAAAGCCCCCACGAGCGCTATAACCTCCTCCCCGTCCACACTGGCAAGGCACGTAGAGCGCTATAACTGCTGAGTTATAGCGCTATTATTAATCCACCTCCGCATGGGGAATAAGGGCTGTAGCGCAGCTGCTGTAGCGCTACAGCAAGGATGTGGACACCCACTGCGCTACAAGTAATCTCTGGAGATGCCTAGAGCCATTTAAGGCAATTGACGTCTCTTTCCTTTGTTTTGAACTCGGCTGGAGGAATGCGGAAGTACCTCTTTAGAGTTTCTTTCTTAACTCGGCAGATAAGCAATGCAAATGTTTAAGGAGGGAGCCTGTGTGAAAACAAAGCCTTCTGTGAACGGAGGCTCACTGACAGGCTTTCAGAAAAACGGAAAAACCACTGTCTCTCTCCCTCCACATACACAGAACGCGTCCCCCCTCACTCCCCTCGTTTAAAAAGCACGTTGCACCCAGCTGAATGCTGGGATACCTGCCCTAATGCGCTGCTCTTAATGCCGCATTAAGTGCCCCAAATGTGGCCATGCTATACCGCAGGAGCATCTGAGTGTGGACATACAATAGCGCTATACATATTCCTGTATAAGGGGACCGCTGTAACCTATAGCGCTATAATCTTGTAAGTGTAACCATACCCTTAGTCAGCTGGCATGGGCCATCTGCAGGTTGTTAAATGTAGTGTAGACATACCCAGAGGCTCTAGAAGACTAGCCTGACTGGGCAGAGACTTTCTTTAAGGACTTGGAGTTAAAGTGGTCTCAGCCAGCATTTGTGAAGTAAGGGCCTCCGAACTGTGATTACAAATACTCCTTCCATGAGACTTTTAAAGTTTGTTTTGGCTCCACTGGCGCAGAGATACACATCAATGCCCCACCTGGGGAAAGTAAAATGGGGTTCACCTGCAATGCCGCATCTGATCAGAAGGGGATGCAAGAAAAGTCCACACCATTTGCATTGATTTCAGCTCCAATGGAAAACTGACCTGCCAAGGCCTTGACATCTGGTATGGCTCAGCAGAGGAATGAAACCCAGCAGCCTGTGGAACTGCTGATTTAAAGCAGCTGTATTTATGGTTCAACCTGGTTTGTAGGTGTTGGCATTTGGGTTCTGATACTACTCAGTTTATTCCCATGAATTGTCTCACTGACTTCAGTGGCACAGTTCATGGGAGCAAGGAGATCAGTATTTTGCCCTTTAAAAAAGGAATATAAAAAACAAAATATCCCATTGGACCAACTCTACTCTGCTATGAAGAGTTATCCACTTCTCCAGCATTTTAAAAAAAATGGCCTTTTTAAATGTAGAAAAAATATTTTATACATTTTTGTTGTCATTGCTGCTGTTTACAAATATTTTTGTTGCAGTTTTTTTCTGTGCCAAACTGAAAAGTGGCCTCTGTGAAAACAACAAAATGAAACACATCTGCTGAACAAGTGAATGTCGTGAAAGTGTTTTCCTTTACCAAAGATAACTGCATGAAAACACTATGAACTTTCTTCGCTTACCCATTTGATTTTTTTCATTTATGAATGTACTCAGGATTTTGTATGTCCCTATAAAAGATTAGGCTAGAGAATATTCCCTGTGATTTTTTTTTTAATGAGGAGAAATAAATTATAATGGTTGCAAGTGATAGTTATACAGTTTAATGCATGTTTGTAACTAACAGTCTCTCTGAGAATTGTACTTTTGTTTCCATAATCCATAGTTTTGTGTGACTAAGACCATTAACTTTATAACATGAATTCCATATGTTGAGAAGCTTGGCAGAAAATATACTACACTAAATCTAATAGCAAAAAAAAGTTGATACGGTTAATCCATAAGCTTCTTTTACTTCCATTCTCAAATACTGGGGGGGAAATCTGAGAGCTCTCAAAAGAGACTGCCAGACCCTGTTTTTACTGCTATTCATACCGCTGTTCCAGGGAACTAGTACATATTTCTAGGAAATACTCATTACCAGATTCAAAGGAACTTTTTTTAAAAAAAACCTCTAAGGATTTGGCTGCCAAATCTATAGAAAAAGACAGAAATTCTGATACAATTATTTCACTGTTTTTGTTGGCAGTTAATTTGTATATCTGAAGTTAGTGTCATCCCCCCACTCCCACACCACCACCTTTTCATTACACAAATGGCTGTATGCCCCTAAATAGGGTGTGTCTCCCATTAAAGTGGGTAGACCGGACTGTTTTTTTGGGTTAGGTATCAAACTGTTGATGCAGAGAACCTCTGATGCTTATGTGGAGAAATCGGTAAAAACACAGCTGTCTTTGCTCCTTGCTCAGTATGTGTGTGTGCATTGCTTCTAGTACTGTGGGAACTTCTGACTGGCCCAGATGGGGGTTATCCAGGCAGGAGGAAGGTGACGTCAGCGGCCCCATCCACTCCTATGCATTGCACAAACGATGTAGTATGAACCAATGGTGAACTTGTCCCCAGATACATATTGTTGGCCAGATCCTCAGCTGTTGTAAATCAACATAGTTCTATTCAAGTCAAAGGATGTTGTCCTGGTGACAGGTCCTGACCACTGTAGGCACAATAGTCAAAGTCCTCAAAGGTAGGTAAACATCTAATTTTCATTGAAATCAATAGAAGGTAGGTGCCAAAATACCCTCTGAGGATCAGGGCCAAAGCCTCCTTTCACTGTTGCTGGCCTTGGTCACCTCCTCTTCCACTCCTCACCATGTCCCAGTTTCTAGGTAAAACACAGCAAAATATGAGTTTGGGTTTCAGTAAAAATGTGTGAACACTACAAAGAATTTCTGCTTTCGTTCTGGGCTATTTCATGAGCCCCAAGCTTAGATTTTCCTGTAAGTCTGTGAAATGGTAATTTGCACTTTAAAACATGCCACATTTAAAAACTGTGTGTGTTTCAAGACAAAATTTGACTCTGGTCAACAACATTTCAAAATACAAGGGGTTTGGAAATGTTAAGGGTTTTGCTTTCTGTTAGGGATCATTTCTGAGTGGAAAATGAACCAGCCCATAAAATTTTAATGAACCAGGTTTGTTGAATGAAAAGGAAATGTGAAAATTCAAAAAAATGTCAAAATCTGAGGTTTAGTTATGAAAAAGTTGCATATCCCTGTGTAATGTAACTCTGACTTGACACAGTCCAATTGTTATATTTATTTATTTGAGGCTTCTTTAGTACATGCACCTGTTCCAACTAGTGTCTAACTGTTTCTATGTTCTGAAACTTCTGATTGGCCTGTAGCCAGGAAGACATGTTTATTCCGTCAGTTAATATGAGCTGGATCCTCTGATGGTTCATGGTGGTGGGTACAGTATGAAAACCCAGACAGATAAAAGCTTTCCTCTTCTGCTCTATCTCTCTCTCTCTCTCTCCCAGCAGCAGACTGGTCCATTTGCTTATTCTGTTAGCACTGCTGGGAAAAAAAAAAAATTAAATGCCCCCTCTGTAGGCCAAGCTTCAAATTCACAACAAGTTCAGGAGAATGTTGAATAGTTTTGAATTTCATTGCGACCAGTTCATACAACTCTGTAGTAATCCTGTTTGTCCAGTTTCATAGTGAAATGTGTGAGCTCTAATAACATCAACACATAGAATATCCAACTATTTTAACAATGCATGTGTTGTGCAGTTGAATTTAAATTTAGAGTTGAATGCAACATTTCACTCCCATTGATGCTTTTAGAGACTCTGAAGAATAGAGCCTTTAATAACTAAGAAATATATTCTGCCCTTGGTCTGTGACTATGGGATGAGGTTTGTACAGGAACTGATAACACATTATGGATTTGAATTGTAAAAGTTAGAGAGAAACTCTCAGGCACAGAATTTTACCCATTGGGTTCTATAGTATTCAGTGTCCATATTTTGGCCATTTCTGTTGTTTGACTATTTCCTCACCCTTTAAAAAACATTTCTATTGTGGCATTTCTTTTCATGCAGCGTGTCAGCATTTATCATAGGACTCATCTCATGGGAAGGTGGCTCCACATAGTTTATATGTGTGATAAAAAAGGCAAGTGTATTGGATTTGCTGTTTTGATATCTATAGAGATATTAGTCAAGAAGAAGCAGGCAGTCCTTAACTGTAAGCGTGAAGGGTAGCACTTAACAGGGTATTTTTTCCATTCTGCAGCACTGTGGTTGCATGAAAGCAAAATGTGATACTTGGTGAGATCAGAAAATCAGAACCTGAATCAATAATACTGCAGTCATTTTGGGGAGGGTCATTTTAAAGAAACAGCAGCAATTGTGATTTAACAAGCTGAAGGAACACTGTCAGAAGGTGAGAGAGTTCTGTCTGCATTGGGTATATGAGTAGAGTTTCTTTTAAATGTTACTAAACATACCTACTAATTCACCGGTGAAAATAAAGCAGGTTCTCTGCATACTTACTTGTTATAAATGTTGAAAAATACATATTCTGGTTAAATAACGTCCTTAAATGTGACTTTTCATATATTCATTGTCATATTTAGGAAGTGTTAAGAAATAGACTTCATCAAAAAACAGAGATAAAACATTTGTGGCAAATGTAAAATACCATTTCCTTTTCTGCATCAAACAATCTCACTTCTTGGAAAATTTCTCTTATCAGCTCTACTGGTAAGTCAGGATGGATGAAAGAAGAAACTGCACTTTGAACTGCATGAGCATTCAACCTAATCTGAGTCTGCTGGAAGCATCTCATTCACGCTGGTCATACTTAGAGGCTTAGCAAATGCCTTAGCATGGTTACTCTTCACCTCCACAAAAGGCTGCAAGGGCCACCCCAAACCTGGCATGTCTCAGAGACCTGTTGACATCCAGAGCTAGCCACATAGCAGCTCTGTGCATCCAAATCAGCTTTGGCCCCTTTCTCCTCCCTGGCACCAGATCCACACTGTCAAGGAACACCCCCTGGCCCTGACTGCTGTGGAGCACCTGGAGTGGGAAGGTTCAGTGGAAAAGATAACAAGATCCCCACATCTCATTGTTCCTTCAAAGGATTTTCTTTGGGGCTAAAGGGGAAAAATAAGTTTTGTTTTGTTTTTCCCCTTCAAGATCCCTGCTTTGAGGCCAACTCTTAATGCACCCATTTCTCTCTTTACTCACCAAGTCTTTACTCCCTTCCTTGGACTCATGAGCAGGTCTCCATAGGATCCAGTGCAGCGGAGAAGAGAGGGTAGCTGATGCCAGGGAGGTGGCAGATTCTCCTTTCCACCTGGTAGCAGGAAAATGCACATTCGAAGGGTCCACATTGTACCTGGATCTCAGGGGTAGGGGAACAATTTGGGCCTATATTAAGCTCAGCAATGTAAGGAACAGGAGTGGGGAAAAGATGAGATTTGAGTGACTGTTAGGTACCTTTTTGTTTTGTTCCACATAGTGATATACAAGATTTTGATTGGACTCTATTTCTTGAGCCAAATTCAGCCCTGGTTTACATAATAAGCATGTAAATGGATGTAACATCACTGACTTAATTGGAATTATGCTCACTCACACAACAGTTGAACTTGACCGTGTAAGAACTGGGAGCATGGATTTGGACTGGCACTGTTACTGAATCCTTGGTGAAAGGATGACATGAATGAAAATGTGTATGTTAAAGGAGCGTGGAAGTTACTTTAGTTTACAACTTCTAGCTGCTTGGCTTCTGTGTGGAATGGCTGCTGCTATTATATTTTATGTATTTTATCAGCTTATGATGGGATTAATTTAGAAAATTATTTAAAAATTCAACAAAAGGTTTGCTTATGCAATCCAGTGGGAGCCGCGGTCGGCGAAACGGCAGGTAAACAAAGTGGCGGGGGCCGCTAAGGGCGCTTACCCTGCGGTCCTGTGTCCCAGTGTTGCTGATCCCTGATCTATGAGGTAGCAAAATCTGCAGATGACTCACGTGTTTAGGTTAGCCAGGCCCAGAAAGGACTGTGAGGAATTTGAGAGACCTAATAAATCTAGGCAAATGGGCAACACAATGGCAAAAAAAATTCATCGTTGAAAAATATAAAATAATGCACCCGGAAGGGAAAAATGTAAACACCTTACAAAGTTCTAAATTAAGTGTATCAACTCAGGAAAGGACATGGCTCAGTGAAAGCCAGCTCAGTGTGGTTTTCTCTGCTCATTGTGCCGCTGCAAGGAAGTAAATAAGATGGTAGAAGGAGGAAGGAATAAGATGGAGAATACAGAAAATATCATAATGCCCTTACCTAAATCAATGGTGAGTCCTCATCTAGAATATTGTGTAAAGTACTGGTCAACCGATCTAAAAAATGTATATTGAAAAACTAGAGGGAGTTCAGAGAAGGGCAATGAGAACCCATTTCATGAAGATGGATTGAAAAAAAATTGAATTGTTTATCTCAGAGAGCTGATGAGTAAGAGAGAGGACTGTTTGTAAAATAATAAAAGGAATAGAGAAGATAAATTGGGAGCTTCCTGTCTCATAACTCAAGGACAAGGGCACATTCATTTAAACAAAAAGATGGCAACTTCCAAACTAATAAAAGGAAATACTTTTTCACACAATGCACTTACAGTGTTGAACTTCACAGCAACAGACAGCCACTGGGGCCAAAAATTTAGCACAATTCAAAAAAAACTTAGATACTGTATATGGCTCACAGGGCCATTCAGAATTATTATAGTTAATTCTAACAAATTTAGGAAGGAATATTGAACCTCATGCTTAAGGGTTTAAAACAATCTCTAAATATTAGGGATTAGGATGAAACCTAATGTGAGGACAGACTATCGGATGGGTTCCTGCTGCAGGGTTCTGTGTTCGTGTGAGAAACTGAGCTATCTTGAATTGCGTAGAGTTTGTCCCTCTGTGACCTTCTGTACCTTGAGGGAGCACCCAGTAACTCTCATATTCCTCTTTTTTATATAATCGTGATCACATGTATAAAGCATGCCTTGTAAGGTATCCGGGGAAAGACTATGATCTGCTGAAAGTAATTTTTCTATCCATATATGTCTACCATTAATTTATATGAAAATAAATTATGAGAATTGTGTGGTATGGTTGTCACTAAAGCATGCCATATGTTGGGGAATCAGAACAGATAGCTTTCCAGAAACAATATCAAGGAAAGTAACCAACATCTGGGTGGGGTGTCAAACAACCTATCAACAGCCATTGTCCAGCAAGGGAGTTACAATTCAATGATTCACCTGCATGAGACCACACAAATGGAATTGCTCAGCCTTGCCTGGAGGGACTCAGCAATGCCCCCTAGACATGCCTGGATTTGTGTTCCCCAAGCACATGGGACTGAAAGTATAAAACAGAACACAGTGGCCACATGCTGCGCCTTTCTGAAGGATACTCTGAAGATTCCAACAGAGGGGACTGGCCCAGGTTTAAGGAACAAACTTGTATATTAAGGACTGCAATACCTAGTGGAGTGAGGAAAAATAGCTTAATCTAGATGTTGCCCAATCTAATAGGGTTGAGAGTTCAGACTGCGTGCTTATATTTTCTTTTATTTTGGTAACAAACTGAATTTTTGCCTATTACTTAAAACCTATCTTTTGTAGTCAATAAATTTTGTTTTACTGTCGGGGCTGGCTCCAACATTTTTGCCTCCTCAAGCAAAAAAAAAACCCCGTTGGACCGCCGGCTGAGGGGGGAAAAAAATGGTGGCCGGAGCAGAAAGTGCCGCCCTTATATTAGCCTGAGTGCTGCCTCTTACGAAGGGCTGCCCCAAGCACATGCTTCCCAGGCTGGTGTCTGGAGCCAGCCCTGTTTACTGTTTATCTTTACCAGTGAGTGTGTATGAAGTGTGTGGCAAAACTGCTCAGATTTGCAAAGACTGGTGTACATCCACTTTCCATTGATGAAGAGGCAAACCAGTCAATACATTTGCGCTGACCATCTTGAGCAATGCAAGATGGTATATTCCTGAGGTACAGTGCTGGGGCAGGGGTGTTTAATTCAGTTGTGTTACTCATGAGTGATTCTGGGAGCATTCGTGCAATGTAGCTGGGTGTGGGGGCGCCACGTGCTGTTGTGCTGAGTGATAAAAGCTCCTGGAGGGGGTTTCTGCTGGTCACTATCAAGGCATTGTGAGAGACAACCCAGGCTGGAGAGATTTAAGGGGGCACAGTGGTCCCGCAGTCCCAGGTCCTAGGGATCTCATCACACCTTCCATTCAGGATTTCAGTGCCTGGGTAGGCTTCCTAGAAAAGCTTTTACTGCTGCTGTCCAATATATGCTTATTTTGTGGAAAAAAAGATTTCATTCTCTAGAGCTGTCAGGCCAGCACCCTTCCGGAGCACTAAATTCACACTAAAAATTCAAATGTGATATTCAATCAAACATTTCCCTGTAGAATTCAGCTTTCCTTTTCATTGGTAAAAGTTAGTGAACCTCACACCAATAACGCACAGCTACGTACAGCCATACCCTTAACCAGTACAATACAATACATTCACAAGAATATTTTTCCATGAAAAGATGCTGTGCATAGTCTTTATTGATAGTAGTGAGAATCATGTGTCCCTTCTCTGTGCAGATTTAAAATGTTCGATGTAGTAGTAAAAATCAGGAATAATATACCACCCACTCTCTTGAACCCACTGACATCCTCAGAGATCTTTGTGGCTTGCAATATACATAATTAATCAACATTTGCTTTTCTGAGTACTTTTTCAGCATGTTTGCCAATGGAGGTCTGCAACCTGCTACTAAGCAATTTCTCGTTGCAAGGTCAGGGATCAAGTAACAGGCTGCTTAAATGATCCAGAAGATGGATTAAATAAGAGGAGGGAGGCCTGCCTCACACAGACCTGTTAGCCTTATTCTTGGTCCCCCTTTCTTCAACTCTTACAAACGGCTTCCTGTCCTTTCACAAAGATAGATTCAACATGACTAGTTAATCAGCTTGAGAAGCAATTGCTGTATTTGAGAAAACAGCCTAAATGTGCTGATATTTGTGCTGGTGTGTTTTTCATACACATTTCACTACTGGTCACATGGTAATAGATGATTGCTGGTCTTCCTTTTTACATGGATGTGGTCTGTTTGTATGTTTTTTATTATAAAACATACAAAGTGTAGATAATGAAAGTCCTATGCCCAAACTAGTCAGATGGTGTATCTCAAAATGTTTGGGATTTTCAAATAAGCTTCTGAAAGTCTGAATTATCTGAACATTTTTGAGGCTTTAGCACTCCAACCCCTATCTTTCCAAAACATGTAAAGAGAGTTTTCCCTCCCAAATTGTCTGCAATGGCGCTTGAAGATGAAATTTCCAGTTCAAGCAGATATACTCACATGCATACCTGTGGTCTCAGACGGGCCCAGATTATGAGCAATTAGCTGCTCCTGCTGCAGCAGCTATACTTTTACCGCTCGCAAACTAGCTCAATCAGAGCTAGCATGAGTATGTCTGCTTGTGTTGGAAATTACACCTTCCAGCTCCTGTTTAGCTGTACCCTTAGGGAAGATCTCCATGCCATCGTTCACACTCACACCCTCTCTGTGGTAAAAAATGTGAGCCCTATCGCCATCAAAAACGTGCACCTGCAGTGTATTTTGTAGGGCAGGCTCCATGACCACACAGCTTTCCAGGGGCAAGGCTCTTCTCACTCCTCTAGCCTTTTTCCTAGGGTGAGTTCTACATTCCCTCCCTCACCCTGTATTTTCTGTAACACCTACACATTCTTTCCCTGGAGCAAGTGTGGGAGAGTTCACAGTTTTCCCAAAGCAACATGGTGCCACGTTTTTGGTGCGATGCTATGGTTTCTGAGAGAAATGGTAAAGCTTGCCTCTTGATCAGGCTTTCAGATTGACACAGAATGCCGATGAAAAGAATGTCTGCATTGAAGAGGTAGACACTGGTAGTTTCACATGGCTCTAGCTGGGAATATTGGCAATTAGCCATTCAGTAATTACTGCTATAATAAACAACCTTCGATTTTCTTTTATCTGCTTAATGTGACCAAAGTTCCATAACATGTAACCAGGCATAGAAACTAAGGATAAGTTTGGGGGTCTTAGAATTTTAACCATTCTAATGAAAGTAAGTGCTTTGACTGAGGTGTTACATACCCTCAGCTGCCAAAGAGGCAGTTGCTGATCCAATTTTCTCCTTTTGGACCTCTCAGGCAGCACAAAGAGATCAGCAACTTATCGTAGGTCCCTTCTTGGAGCTAACCCCCTCCTCCGTGGCCCCCTGTGTTCAGGAATACTGGAACAGCTTTTTTAGTGGGGGTGCTGAGAGCCATTGAACCAAACTGTAAACGCTTTATATAATGGAAACCACTTCAAGCCAGAGGGAGCGACAGCACCCTGAGTTCCAGCATGTAGGCCTGTGCTGGAGAGGTATCAGAAATGGGAAGGACACCTTAGATGTAGGAAGTGGTGTATTGGGAGCCAAGCCTAAGCAAAGCATAATCAACTTGTGCAAGATAGAGCCGCTCTAACTTCAGAGTAAAGTCAGGCTCTCGTGTTTGTGTGAAAGCTCTTCCCAATGGAAACCAGCACAGGAGAGAATCTGCCCCCGTGACTTGAGAAAGCTGAGGGCTTTCACCCCCTTGGAAGATTGAGCCCATAAGCATTAGAGAGAGAAGTATTTTCAGAACGTTAAAAAGCACTGTCTTCCCAGAACAAACTGCATTCTTCCCAGAATATACACAGTTTAGATACAGCCCTTCCTGAAAGGAAATAGTCTGCAGTAATATTTACCAAAAGAGCAATTCTGTGCCTTCTTGGAACAGGGAACTGCTGGAAGGAGACCAGCATTGTGTATTTGGATATTTTAAATGAATCACAAATATTTGTTTTATTCAAATGTGCTTTTAGCAATCCTGAGCCTTATCCATGCTACTTCATTTCTCTGATAGTTAACAAAAAGCCGGGGGTACTCAGCGCCTTCCAAGTTTGAGCTACAATTGTGTAGGGTATTACATATGTCCAGCCACTTTGCTAAAGAGCAGAACATAACTATCTATATGTGTCCATAGAGTGTAAACCTCAAGGGGAGAGAAGAATTTCTGAGCATAACTCAGAAAGCAGCGAGGGCTATATTACTGCAAAAAAAACAGCTGCGGGCCGAAAAGCCCCGCCCTCGCTGCACCCCCATCCACTTCCCCCCACCCGACCGCTTGGCTTGCCCCACCCCTACTCACCCCCCGCGGGCCGCACAGTGAGCCCATGCAGGCAGCATATGGCCCCCAGGCCGCATGTTGTGCAGGCCTGCTTTAGGATATGCCAAGGAGGTAAAATGAGGAGTATTGGGATGAGGTTAAGAACAGATGCAATTAGGCTGAATATTAGAAAAACATTTTCGAAGGGTGAGGAGCCCCACAGCCCCATGGGGCAGAAGTTCCAACCCCACAGCTCCAAGCCCTCCAGCCCTGCAGGGCTGAAGACCTGAGTGCCCCCTCTCCCTCCAAGCTGAAGCTCAGAGCCAACAGGCGCCCTCCCCAGCAAGATCTTGCCTCTTTTCCTCCCTCCCCCCCAAGATCTTGCCTCCCCGTGCTGATGGGCCCTGGAATTTTTATAGCATGAAGGGGGTGTCTCATAAAAAAAAAGGTTGAGAACCCTGCTCTAGATAATCAAAAATAGGGCCCTACCAAATTCATGGTCCTTTTTGGTCAGTTTCAGTCATAGGATTTGAAAAATCATAAATTTCATGATTTCAGCTATTTAAATCTGAAATTTCAAGGTGTTGTAATTGTACAGGTCCTCACCCAAAAAGGATTGGAGCAGGGTGCAAGGTTATAGTAGAGGAGGGTTGTGGTATTGCTACCCTTACTTCTGCACTGCTGGCTGCAGAGCTGGGCCGTCAGTCAGCAGCTGCCACTCTCCCTCCACCCAACTCTCAAGGCAGCAGCACAGAAGTAACAGTGGTATGGTATGGTATTGACACTCTTACTTCTGCACTGCTGTTGTGGGGTGCTGCCTTCAGACCTGGGCACCTGGCCAGCAGCCTCTGCTCTCCAGCGACCCAAGTAAGAATGGCAATACTACAACCCCCCTAAAATAACCTTGTGAACCCTCTGCAACTTCTTTTTGGGTCGAGACACCCAATTTGAGAAAAGCTGTCTCCCCCATGAAATCTTAATGGCATAGGGTAAAAGCACAGAAAGACCAGATTTCGTGGGGGAAGACCAGAGTTCATTGGCATGAATATGGTAGGGCCCTAATAATAAATCTACTACCGGGAAGTAAGTTTAGTCCACAGTAAAATGTTCTTGCAGAGATGGGACTTTCATGTAATTCTGAAACATCAAAAAGAGCCAAAACATAAGGTCCTGTATTCCTGGATTAATAAACCTTAAATAAAATACATATGGAAAAGCAGATACTTTGAGATTTAATCTGAAAAGATTTTAATATCAAGAGAAACACATCTGTCCATTTTTCTCTTCCTCTTTACTGTCCCATCTTCTGCTTGTTTTTTTCAAAGTGGTTATTAGTTATAGTTTTTCGGCCAGTTATTCCTTGGGTTATTCAGGGCTGATTATCCATTATGCATCCCATGTCTTTTTCAGAGTCACCACTTCTCAAAATGGAGTCCCCCATCTGGTCAGAATGGCCTCCATTCTTTGTCTCTAGATCAGTGGTTTCCAAACTTGGTTCATGGCTTGTTCAGGGTAAGCCCCTGGCACACCGTGAGACACTTTGTTTACCTGAGCGTCCGTAAATATGGCTGCTTGCAGTGGTCGCGTTTGCCATTCCTGGCCAATGAGAGCAGCCTGGGTCACTTTGCATTTGGCTGTTTTGAAATGTATATTGTTTTCCTGGGCTGTGCTTACTAAGCAGTCCACTCCACTCTGTATCAGTGATGTGTCCTCTGCATTATTTACCACTCTCCCAAACTTTGTCATCTGCAGATTTTACCAGTAATCATTTTGCTTTTTTTTTCAAGTTACTGATTAAAAATTAAGTAGCATGGGGCCAAGAGGCCCCGCAAGAAATGAAGCTGCTCCGTGATGATTTCCCACTACAGTTACGTATTAAGATTAAAGAAATTGCGGGGAAAATGTCCGTTTCCCTTTGTTCTTCCAAATACGATCTGCTTTTGAATGGAAATCACTTTTTTCCCATTAGAAAACTACTGTAAGTCTACATAAGAAAGTATAAGAAAAAGATAGATAACATTGTACATATTTAACATAGGCATCTTTTCTTCCTGTTTTACAAGTTTTCTCCTTAACTCGGGTTTCCAGGTGTCCGGTTTTCAACTGAAACGTCTGGTTGAAAAGGGAACCCAGCAGCATCCAGTCAGCTCTAAAAGTCCAGTTGGCCGCAGTAGGGCTGCCAGAGTTGCTGAAGTACTTCCCAGAGTGGAAGCTGGCGGCAGCAGTGGCTGCTGTTGCTGTGTGAATCCATGCAACAATCACATTGGCTGTGGGGCTGATGACTGGCTGGAGCCGGAGCCTCGGTGGCACCTCTTGCGCTGTATTAGCGCTGCAGCCGCCCACATCCTCGCCGCGGGGGGAAGGGGATGTGGCCTTTGCTGCAGCCCTAGGAAGTTATCCCTTAGCTGTGCATGAGGGGAAGCTGGTGGCCGCTGCTGGGGCTGGACTCTTGGAGTGGAGGGAGGGCAAAAGCTGCTCCTGTAAAGGGCAGGAGTGAGATGCCACAGGATGGGAGAAGTGCTTGGCTCTGTGTGGCCAGTGGCAGGTCCCTGGGATTAAGGAGCATGGTACTACATGCTGCAGGGTGTTTGTGAGTGCACTTTGCGGGGGGGAGGCGCGTGAATCGTAGGGCTTGTGGCAGGGATTCGGGGCAGGGCTTTCGGGGGCTTGGCATTGCAAGTTGTGTGTTGGAGGTGATACCAGCCAGCTCTGTGTTTTTGGGAACCAGGGCACAGTTTGATACCAGGCAGCTCTGTGTTTTGGGGGAACCAGGGCGCAGTATCCAGCCTGTCTGACTCATGAAAGATACCCCCCCCCCCGTCTGTTTGATCCAAATCTGATCAGATAAAAGGTTTGCAGAGAACAATGAAGGGTGTTGAGAGACACCTCAGACTCCTCCTGACAAGGTGACAAGATGAAGACATCTCGCTTAGCATAAGGAATGGAGAACTGAGACCCCTCCTCTAGCCTCATCTGCATGAAAAATGGACAGGAATTAGCATGAAGAATGAGGAAAAGAGAACTGCATTGAACTCTGGGACCTAGAAAGCAGGGATGCACTGCATTCTGGGAATCCCTGCTCCAAATGCTAATGAACCTACGCCTGCACACACCCAGCTCAGCAATTATCAGACCAATTCTAGTAATAGATCTTTGATATCCCAAAATACTGAAGCAACCTATTGTGAGCTCCCTGAAGAAAACACCACCCATAGCCAAGAGTGATCAGCTCCTATTGTCTATTTTAAAGAAAACCTTTAAATCCCCAGTTTACTCATAAACAAATCTGTTATTCTCCCTTGAACCTTTGTATTTTCTCTATAAAACCCCCTACCTGTGCCCATGTCAGAGTTCTGGTGCTTAGACCCAAACTCTGCATCAGTTCCACTGGGACTCCATCATCACCTAACTGATCGTGCTGGGGGCTCTGCCAGTCTTCTACCCTCAGGACCTTGAGTGGCTACCATCACCTGGGAACCTCGACCAATTCACGCTGCATGGAATGGTGAGATCCCCTTTCTCTCTCTTTCTGTTTCCCTTCCTGTCTCAGGTATTACCCTTCCATAATGGATGTTATGTTGGTTTAGGCTCTCTTTGTATGGTTTTTATTATTATTCAATAAATAACCTTTATGGTTAAGTTGGTTGTTTCTCTCTCACTTTCTGAATTTTACTCATTTGTGTCTAGCTTTCCCCATTTACTCTTCAGCAACGCTTCTTTTACCAAAGCTAAAAGATCCCTATAGTGTTCCAAAATACTATGGGGTTTGCTCATCAAGTTGGTTTCTGTGAAAGTGGGATAGGGACGTGTTAAACTTGGGGCACGTGGCGGGGGGCAGCTGAGAGTACTGCTCAACTCAGCCCATTGAGACCAGGAGCACATAAGGGTACCAGCTTGAAAGTGCTGTTAAACCCAGCTCACTGAGCACAGGGACATATAAGGGGATCTGCTGGAGAGTGCTGATTGATCCAGTCCGCTCAGACTTGCTCTGTTAGTGTGTGTGTGTGTGCGTGTTCATCTAGTTCTAGGGCTGAAGAAACTCAGCCCCGGGGAACCCAGGCCCTGCAGGATAGTTCCATTGGGAGGGGACTTGCAGGGGAAGGAATAGAGCTCCATATGAACACAAGTGACATAAGCAGCACATTAATAGAATTACAGAATCCCTCCCGTAGCCCAGAAGAGTAACCCGAATAAATGAGCATACCCCAAAGTAACGGGCACATTTGGTAACAGAGGGCAGTCGCTGTTGCGGGGTATTGGAGTGTGATTGATTTGGGAGAGGAATAAGAAAGGCGGGAGGCTGTCTGAATATTATAGGGAATTTAGATGAAAATTCCTTCAGGGGTTTCGGGGTTGTGTGTTCAGGAGTGTTTGTAAGGGGTTAATGAACATCACAGGGTCCATCTTGTTGGGGGAGGCATTAAATAGTACAGGGCTTTGGGGTGCAATTATTGCATGGCTTAAGCAGGGGGCGGGGGAGAAGTTCCGCTAGCTGTATTTGACTGTGACCTCCTGCTCTGCCTGGAAGAGGAAGGATGGAGGGTTGCATGTGGAGTCTGCTGCTCGGCTGGACTGGAGGATGGCAGACACTCCTGGACGCTGTGTTTTGGCATCTATTCTTTCCCTCTGCAGCTGGGGAAAGCTGGTTTGGCTTGGGCTCTCGGGGGTTGGGGGAGATTCTGTTTAGGGGAGGGGTCCTTTTTGTTTGATTGGCTTGGACATAGGAGGGTGATCGCTGTCCGGCCTCTGCCATTGGGGGCGGGAAGAGTAGCAGCTGGAGCCACATAGAGAGGCTGCTCTCTGCACAGCTGCTGACACCTGACAGAGAGCAATGGCTACCTTCCAGACTGGGCTCCAAGAGCTAGTTGCCATCGCTGGGAGAGGGATTCTGTCCACTCCCCGCACCCTTCTGTCCAACCGTGCCCCAATTTTCCCAGCCCTGGCCAATCCCAAGGGGGACTGATATCCTCCTTGATCCCTTGCTCCAGACAGGCTCCATGTCAACTCCTCTCAGCCTGGCTCTGCAGGCAGTAGGGGACTCGAAGGGGGAGGCATATAGATCAAGCAACAGAGGGAAGGGAGAGAGGAGTGAGGGGGGTGGGGCTTTGAGGAAGAGGCAGGACAGGGGGCAGGGCAAGGGTGTTCAGTTTTCAGCAGTTAGGAAGTTGGCTGCCCTATCCTTACCCGAACTGAAGATGGTGCCCAGCCTACAAACGGATGAACCCTCAGTCGTGCCAAGCCCCTGCTTGATGCAGCTGACTGGGTTATTGGGATGGGGAAGTGGCTTTAAGCCGTATTCTGCCTCCTCTGATCTTGGACCTGTTGGGCATTGACTTGGCCTTGGTGTCACGGAGGTTTAGTATTCTGCCGACAACAAGTGGATAACTCATGTATGCAAAATCCCATTAAGCCCAGTCACAACAGTGTATATACTTAAAAAAAACAGGGTGAGTAGCTCAGATGGGCAGTGGTGGGCAATAGATCAGAGCAAGTGTATCCACGGGTGAGGCAGAACTGCAGTGCCAGACCAGCCATTTCCATAACTGTCCAGGGCTGTGGGGGGCGGGGGCAGTGTCACTACAACCTAGCAGACCCATTTTGAGCAAGAAGGGCCAAAATACCTCTGAACATATCCCCAAGGCCTTATGACTGAATGTTTCCTCTGTGAAGATGCCAGTGCTGGAGATAGTCCCTTTCTCTCTCTCAACTCTGTTGGCTCTGTAGTTACTAAAACTAGTTAAAATATTATTGTCTCTTTTTCTGAAGCAAGTAAATATGACTGAATTTACACCTAGGGAGCTGATTGATTGAGAAAATGGTTCCATTGTTATATAATTACTTGTCAGAGTAGAGCTGTCATTTAAAGTATATGGATTATGATTACATAAATGCCTTTATTTCGGATGTAGATGTTCACTGATGTATCTGAGATCAGAATCTGCCCCTTTAACTTGTTCTGAGTGACTTCTCTCTCCTCTCTGTTTAGATATACTCTACACTATACAGGCATGTCGCGTCTTATGCGAGGGTTCTGTTTCACAGTTTCCGCATAAAGTGGAAACCGTGTATAGCCAAAACCCCACTGACTTCAATGGCGGGCGAAATCGCCTGCCCGAAAGAATGTTTTTATATTATAAGCGGAAATTACGTATGCTAAATGCGCCTAAGATGCGACATGTCTGTATACTAGGACTTGCACTTTTCTTTTAAATGGGCGTGTAACATTTCCATGATTGAAGTGGGAAGCATATTTTTCCTGCTGGGATTATTATGGGACTCCCATTTTGATCTAATTATTCCACATGAAGCATTTTAAACACAAAATGAAGATTCCTCATGTCATTAACAGAATTCTGTATTTGACAAGAATGCAAACAAAATAAAACAAAAAAAAGCATCTCTTGTAAGCAAAACATTAAAAAAACGCATCATCTTGCTTTGAGAACATAGGCATCATCCATCTGGGACCTAGTAGGGATTTCTACAATATAAATACTGTGGTTTCAGTATAAACCCTCAAAAGAGTGTGGGGGGACTCCTTGTAAACAGTCCAAGGCAGAATGCCAAAGTCATCATTCAAAATTAGAAATGGTTAAAAATTAGAAGAATTCAGTTTGTACAGGCAGAGATTTACCAGCATGGCAGGTCATTCTTCAAGCACATGCTTCTCTCTCTTTCTAAAGGTAGAAGGGAAACAAGGAGCTAAGGAACTGAGGAAAGAAAAGATGAGTTTTATAAATGAGGCATTGACATGGGGCTTAGGAAATACGAGTTTAATTCCAAGATCTGCTGCAGACTTCCTGGATGACCTTGGGCAAGTCGTTAGTACGTTTGTGGATCCAGGCAGTTAGGCATTGCAACACGTAACATTCAGGCACTTAGAAAATCACAACAGTGGAAGAACAGAGCCTGAGTTAGGTGCCTGGGCTCCCTACACAATGCCTGGGGAGAGGTAGGTGTCTAAAAATGGGATCCACAAAGCCCAGCAAGCTAGATGGGAAACCACCTGTGCTAGCCAATGGGAGATTCTGAGGAGAAGAGTTTGTCCTAAGCCCCACTCCTCTCACCAGGTTAGGGTGTCAAGGCCAGGCTGCAGGGAGGTGCCTATTTCTGGTTACTATCCACAGCTGGGAGCCCCTCTTTTTGGGACAGGCAGCTTAGGTGCCTAAGCCATTTCTTGCAGGGATGTGTTAGGCACCTGCCTTACGCCACACAAAATGGAGTGGGGTAGGGGGAGAGAGACTGAGAATGACTGTATAGCTTGGTAGTTAGGGCATCCACCTGGGAGGTGGGATGCCCAGGGTCTAGTCTCTTTGTTCCTTATTTACTTTTCCAAAGTGAAAACAGGAGAGATTGTGGGCAATTCTACTCTACGACGGTGATCGACACTGTGAGAGCGATCTATCGGGGGTCCATTTATCGCATCTAGTCTAAACGCGATAAATCGATATCTGAGCGCTCTCCCATTGACTCTGGTACTCCACCTCTGCGAGAGGCACAGGCAGAGTCGGTAGGGGAGCGACAGCAGTCAACTCACCGCCGTGAAGACTCTGCGGTAAGTCGGTCTAAGTATGTCGACTTCAGCTACGCTATTCTCGTAGCTGAAGTTGCATATCTTAGATAGATTCCTTCCCCTGCCAGTGTAGACCAGGGCTAAGGGAGTGCTACATCAAAATGTCCCATGGCTTACTGGTTAGAGCACTCTCTCGGAGATGGGAGGCGCCTGTTGAAATCCTTCTTCCCCATCAGACGCAGGGGGAATTGAATCTGGGTTTTCTACCTCCCAACTGAGTGCTGTAACCTCTGGGATAAAAGTTATAAGGGAGGCACCTTTTCCTCCACCTCTGGGATTTACTGCTCCAGTAAGCACGCTCAGTTCGTGAATGCTGGATCCAGGCTTGCCAGCAAGACAAGCAGAGTATCACCTTTGTTCTTCTGTTTGGTGGATGCACTGGGGCTTAGGCAGGAGGTAAATGTCTGGATGCCTAGGGGAGGCAGCAGTATGTATGCCCAGAGCCAGAAACATAGGCGCCTAGTGGACTTTTAGTTGAAAATTTAGTCGCTGAGTGAGTTGAGGTGCCGGCAGCCTATGGGTATGTCTACACAATTAGACACCACAGATGGCCCCTGCCAGCCAACTCAGGTTTGCAGAGCTTAGGTTGCAGGGCTGTTTCATTGCTATTTAGACTTCTGGAGGGTCCCGGAGTTCTGGCTGCAGTGTAGACTTCTCGGCATCAGCCCAAGGTTGGAAGTCTACACAGCAATGAAACAGCTCAAGCTTTGTGAGCCTAAGTCTGCTGGCAGGAGCCAGTTGTGGGTGTCTAATTGCTGTGTGTGTAGAAGTACCCTAAAGGGATCTTAGAATGAGGTTTTGTGGATTGTAGTGGTGCCTAAATCTGGGGTTTAGGCGCCTAAAGAACTTTTATGGCTCTGGGCCTGAGGGTCAGAACCACAAATGATGTAAATTGGCAGAATCAATAAAGTTATACTGATTACACCAGCTGAGAATCTGAGGGTCTGGTCATTAATCCCTCTGTGCCTCAGTTCCCTATCTGTACAATAGGAATAATATTACCTCCTTTCTCCCGCCCTTTTCAGTCTTGCCTGTTTAAAGTCATAGCTCTTTTGGGTAGGGTTGTGTCTTGCTGCATGTTTGTACAGCACTTCACACAATGGGGCCCTGATCTTAGTTAGTTCTTTCAGGCACTGCCGCAGTACAAGTAATAGTTTTCTCCATTGATCCATAACATGGTGATTCTGTATAGAAGTGATGTCACCTTTCAAAACAACAACAAACACACACAAGCAAAGCCTCTCAGTTTTGTAATACTTCGGGAGAAAAAAGATGATATATAAAATGTAGGTAATATTTATTATGGGCTAGATTCTGACAGACCCTTACATGCATGCAAAAGTGAGGGTGATGGAGAGGAAGTATAGAGCTCCTCCCCTTCTGGCCTAGCCTGTATAAAGGCAGCCAGAAGTGCAGTTCTCACATGCAGAAGAGTCCGGGGTTGCAACCAGTATTCCTCACGTGAGTGCACAGCAACCCAAAGATGGCAAGGTTCCTGCCTGATCTTAATGCACCAGCCAGTCAGGAGGGCTGAAGTATGCAACACCCCTTACACGGAGGGGCAGTTTGTGCTTCCTCTGGTGAGTGTTCTACTTTTTTGAGGCAGAAAGCATCAAGTGCTCCTGCTGGATGAGCCGTGACTCTGCATTGCTTCCATTTCCAGGCCGTGGTGAACAGGTGCAATCTAGTTTCTAGTCCTTAGTTTGCAAAGACTGCATTTCTTGCCGCTGCTTCCCACAGTCCCCATTGGACTGGGATGGCGAGCTGGAGCCAGTGGAAGCTGCAATCGGCGAAGCGCCAGGTAAATAAAACAGTGGGGTCCGCTAAGGGTGCTTACCCTGCGGTCCCGCGTGCCAACGTTGCTGATCCCTGCTATAGGTGCTGGCATTTGGGGAGTACTGACCCAAACAATAGCAATGCCGCTAATTGTAGGGAGTAAGGAAAATAATGCAGCAACATTCTACTTCAGCATGTATATTAGGTTATTGACACCCAATCCAGATGCACTTGTTAACCATTCAAGAAATTCACCATTAGGCTGCTAATGCCCTTCCTGGTGAAGTTCATTACTGTTTTGAGTACGATTTCTTGATCTTTTATTTCGCCGAAGAACAAAACATTTTTACATGCATGGTGAGAGTGAGTTGGAAGGCTATTTTTTTAAAAAAGTAGTTCCTAGGAGAATAAAAGAAAAGTGTAGGGGAAAAGGTTCTCTGTCATTTTGAACATTTTTATTTGTTCCTACTTTTTCTACTTATTTTCCTCCCTTTTCCTATTTCCCCCAGAGCATAGCTACACTTGCAGCTGTTTGCACCCCCAAAATTTTGACTCACTTTCTATTGTAACATACATTTGGAATATTGAACAGTTAGAGCTAGCCTGACAACTGAAAGCAAGTTACCAGTGATAAGTGGACCCGAAAGTGCTATTAAACGAGCAGCTTTGCACTTTTTCAGAAGGGGGCAATATAAAACGGTCTCTTTTCCACATCCATGCACTTACCCCTCGCCTCCCACTGATTGCCTCTAAGCACTTCTTGCTTGCATTAACTTTCCTCCTGGTCATTGTGGGACTGGCTCAGAGGGCGTAACAGAGTCCAGTGTGTGAAACTGTTATGTAATGGGAGTTACACTACGCGGGGAGCCTGTGTGCTAGGGATTAAGGCCCTTTGGGAAGGCTGTATATAATTTAATATGAGGGTGGAGGGTTATACAATTTGTGTTTTTAAAATTTAGAATGCATGGAGGGTGTGAAATAGATGAAATAAAGAAATAACACAGAGAGGAAGCACTGTCTCGTGGTTAATACAAGAGACTGGGATTCTGAAGACCTAGGTTCAGCACTCAGATCTGCTCCAGATTTCCTGTGTAACTCTAGACACTTTGGATAATTACTCTGTGGCTCCGTTCCCTATCTGTATGATGGGGATAATAATATTTCTATTTTCCATCTTGTCCACATATATTATAAGTATTTCAAGACAATGACTGTCTCGTACTATGTATTCATACAGTTCCTAGCACCATGGGTCTCTGATCTTGCAGAGGCCACTAAGCATTACTGTAAATACTACTAGTAATAATTACATAATAGGCACAGTCATTTTTTCCAGGGATGAGGTTCTCACCCTGCACTACAAGACTTTGGTGCACAGGTGTGCCACATCAAAATGGCCCAGGCAATTAAGATGTGGCTTTGGATAGTAAGTGTCCCCATCCACACTCTGCTGCTGAACTAGCCATTATCCGAATGTTTGTCTGATGCCCAGATGGGTTGATATACAAATCAAAGGTGTGAATATACCGCTAATACTAAGCAAACCCCCCAAAGATTCACTTTGGCTTCAATTTAGAGAAGTATAACACACAGGTTAGCTTAACCTCATGAATCAGCAAATTTGAGGTCCAGTCCTACTACTGTACTCATGGAGTCTCTCTTTACTGATGCAAGTAATCCCACTGATTTCAATGGGATTAGAAATGTAAGGATTACTGATGCAAATTTGCAGGAGTAGGCCAATAGCCTTTTTGCATGAAATATCTAGCCTCTCATAATATTTCCACTCCTACGTGTCTATACCATGAAAACAACTTTTCCTCACAATATTTGGTATTGGCCCGATCTGGAGAACAGACGTGCAAAGGCAATGACAACGGGGATGCAATGAGGGGGACGGGGATTGGAATCTATTAGACCCGCTGAAAAAAATCCATTTGCATTGGATTGCAAAAATTAGTGGAGGCTCAGTGCATACATTTACCCAAATGGTTCATATGGGATCATAATACGAGGGAAGAAATACTGTTTTTTTTTTAAATTAATTTATTTGTGTTTTGATGTAATGAAAACAAGTAGTCAAAGTGCAAACTGAAGAACAGTATGAATAGCAAGTATAAATGAGCTGATTTTTCAATTTCCGTAGGACAGTCAAATAACGCAGAAGCTCAAATAGTCTGCTTTAGCTACAAACCTAAAGAGATGTTATGTGCAGAAGAACAGATAGCCAGTTTTCTTCAAAAATACTCACACTGGATGCCTCACCAATGATCATTTGTTCTAAGAAACAAACTTATAATGACAGCTATTTGCCTGAGAGAAATTGGGCCAGAAGACATACCTCACCTCTCCCCAACAGGTATAAATATGGGAACTAGGGGTGTAACCATGGGTGGACCTGGGTGAGCTGTGGCCCACCCACTCAGCATTCAGGCCCACCACCACCCCCAGCCCTGCTCTGCTCTGTTCTGGCCACAGCGCTTGCCCCAATCCGCTCCACCCACCTGACATTTCTGCCAGGGATGGAGAGGGCACGCCCCCACACCCCAACCCTGCTCCCAGGCTGGAGTGGCGGACGAGCACAGCGGGTGAGGGTGCTGAAGCACCCATTTTTCCGGGGCCCTGAGTTGACCCAGTGGCTAATTCGCCACTGGGAGGAAGACGAGCAAGTAGACGGGCGGCAGCGGTAGAGGAGATCTTAAAAAACAGGTAGGCCCGTTGCCTAGGGGATCTGGGCCCAGTACGGGGCAGTGGGACCTAGAAGGGAGCCAGGAGCTGTGTTTGCTGGAGAGCAGTGTTTCCTCCCGGAGCTCGGTGCACGTCCAGGGCCCCAGGGAGCCCCTGGCCAGAGGATCCATCCATCACCCTCGGCAAGGCCAGCTACAGGAGGTGGGGGGAGGTGGGGCCCCCATTCCTCCTGCCCTTCCAACCTCATAACTGCCCACGCAAAATCGGGACCCACCCGAATTTCCCAGGCTGGCTACGCCGCTGATAGGAACTGACGTATAATGTTACCATGTAACTGAATTTTAGTATGACCATTGGAATGGTTGACTGTCCGACTGAATGAAGTTCAAATTAATAAATAGTAACCGTAGATACTGTACGTGGGGTGCCAAAATATCCTTGAAGCAGTTGTTGTGTACCACTATACATTTACAAAATGTCCTATCATTTTAAATCCCCTATGTAAGAAAGGAATAGTGGATGTTTTGAATAGTCAATTTAATTTGCCTTTAAGAAATGACAAATGAATCTGATGGAAAAAAAAACAGATTTCTGTTCATTAGAAAATCTCTGCCGTCTGCAGTGCAGCACACTACTGAGCTGTGGCAGTAATTTTGACATTCCTTTGCAAATTAGCCAGCCTTTGTGAGTACCGGTCTGTTTTACTGCACAGGGGGGCTTTCAGCTTTAGGAATCTGGCAGGGGTTCAAGATCAAAGTGTTGCTTTGAACCCACTTGTTAGCTGTGCAAAATAAACACAATCCACCTTGCAATAAAAAAGCATCAGCGGGGGGAAAAAAGAACATTCTAAAAAACCCTTCGAATGAGACTTCAGTATCCTTATTATTGCTGTTAAATTAGAACAGGGTGCGGGAGAATGAAAAGGGGGAAGGGAACTCTGCAAGTGAAAAAATTCTAGACTCTCAGAGAACTAATTTTGTTTTCATGATCAGGTTAAAGCACTGAGAGCATCCCAGTGTTGCCATAAAATGCTCCCTGGCTAATTATTTGCCAGTATAACTGTTCACTTCCTGTGGTGGATTTACGCTAAATCCTGTTATTAGTCTTGCTCTGCAATTGCCATTGTCTGTGACTGGAAGCAAGGCTCAAAGGCTACAGTCAGCCTTTTATTACAAAACATGTGAAGAGAGATTTGACCCAATGTTCGACCACTTCCCCCTTTGGTTTTATGTAAGCTGCTGAGCCTTTCCCTATAAATCACTGTGTTGAAATGAACTTTTACTCTTTTATTTTTCTTACAACCCCATAGGTTGTTTTTTAAATAAGGCATCTAGTTTCTTGTCCTTTTAAAAAAAATAAGCATTTGGGACTCCTTAATTACACCATACTTCTAAAGACTCCTACATGAGGGAGACAAAAGACATGCTCAAAGTCTTGAGTATAATCCAATGGCTGAATTTTTGAGTTAAAAAAAAATCCCTAAATCTAATTATACTTTGTCTGAAGAATAATTAAAAATAATTGCAGTTTACTGACGTGCAAAATTGAAAACTAGCTATTGTACAAACTAAAAACTTCCTATAATACCCAATCTGACCACACATTTTCTGGAGCATTTTACATTTTCTGCATTTAACCTAATTTGGTTTCTAATCTAATTTTTTTAAATTGGGCAATAAAAGTTTGCTAATGTAAAACAAATGAGAGAAACAATCTCGAGAGCCGTTTGTAAAGTTGAAACATAGCTGTAATGTTCTGTCACTGCAAGTAGAAGGCTTGATCCTGTAGCTATTATACAAAGAAAAAATCCCATTGAAGTAAATGGGCCAAATCTTGAAGTCTTTTCTTAGTCTAAACTGTAATTTGGGTTAATGGAAGCATCGCTGGAGTAAGGATTGCAAGATCAGGCTTTGTTGAGCACTTGTGGGGCACTATTTTTATTTTACATTCTTGTTCAATATGTTGAATCCAGACTTCTGGAATGCCTGAACCAAAATTGATTCTTAAAATATTCATCTAAATCCTGTCCTTAGTCACACCAATATAAATTGAGGTAATTCAGATTTACACTGGTATGACTGAGAGCAGAGTTTTGCCCAGGTCCAATATTGCTTCCCTTTCTACCTTCAAGTCATTGTGATTTGCCAGGAACTGTAATGGGAATAGGACTGAGTGTACAAATTAGTGAAATATCCCTTTTCTATTCTAGTGAGATCACATCTTTGCATTCGCTAGCTGAGTGCACAACTTCCAAACAATTCAAACAGCACCTTTAAGAATAATTAAATATCCGATACCCTGGCAGTCACCCAGACTAGACATTGGTATTTGGCTGGTTTCTTGTAAACGTCACAGCAGAGGTGGCTTTAGAAAAGGGATTTGAAGGAAGAGGGTAGTGGCCTAACAGGTGAATTTAGGGATCATATTCCATGAAAATGGTGTTAATCATTTACTCATGTAAATGAGAGCAGAATCAGGTCCAGAATTATTTGCTTCCCCTGATATTTCACTGCAAATACTTTCCATGAGAGGCAGCAGGATGGCCTAGTCCAGGGATCGGCAACATTGACACGTGGGACCACAGGGTAAGCACCCTTAGCGGGCCCCGCCACTTTGTTTACCTGGCAGTTCACCGATCGCAGCTCCCACTGGCCTCGGTTCTCTTTCCTGGTCCAATGGGGGCTGCGGGAAGTGGCAGCCAGCACCGCACCGCTTCCTGCAGCCCCTATTGGACCAAGTTGGTGAACCGCAGCCAGTGGAAGCCACACTTGGCAAACCGCCAGGTAAAAACAAAGAGGCAGGGCCTGCTAAGGGTGCTTACCCTGCAGTCCCACGTGCCGAGGTTGCCGATCCCTGGCCTAGTCTATTTTTGTTGACCTGGCCAAACGTTAGATACACCCCTAGAGAAGAGGTGAGTTCAGATTCACCAACCCTAGGCAAAACACACCAGCAGCAAAGAGTTCAAACTGCTAACAGCAGTGCTGTTGCATAGTTTGTTAGCATTTGGCTACGAACACAGTTCCACCTGGAGTAACATTAATTTGTAATTTTAAAGGTACTCGTGCAATTTTATTGGGGGCAAATCCTATTTCCCCTGCACCAAACCCATGCCTTTGGGCTTTGCTCAGGGATATGTCACAGAGTGAGAGCCGGAATTTTCTTCCCCTAGACCACAGAGTGGTAGCAAAGACCCTCTGTGGCAATTGTTATCTTAATAATATCTCCACTGGCTATGCTGTGTGTAGAGCATTCTACTGCTGCAGAGGGAGGAGCAAGATTTTTCCTTAATGACTGAAGATCTTAAATTGTTTATGTATTTAATTCTTAAGACCTTTCATTTCATATTAGGCTTTAGTTTGTTTTCTCGTTAGTTTTGTTTTTAAAAATTCCCTTTGCAGGTAGCTGAGAAACAGAGAAACCTTTTCTAGACTCAGGAATTGCATTGTATAAATTACTGATTTAGTTTGCCAGTAATGTATTAGATATGACCTTTTGAGGAAAGTCACAATATCTTCATGTAATCTGAAGCCCCCATCATAATTTCTACAGGCTCTGTTGACATCTCCTGCTGAGCATAGAGTTGATCAATTTCTGACTTCCTGGGAAAGAAGTCCACTAACAAAGTCACTCTTACTCCATCATGTTAACAAATGTTTCCACTTCCTGGGCTTAGTCCTCCTCACATTAAAGTCAATGGCAAAATTCCCCACTGACATCAGTGGGAGGAGGGTCTGTCCTTTTGTCTGTGCAGACTTCCAAAACAGCCTGCACCTATTAAGATTTAATTCTATAAGCAAGTAGGCTTCATGAAAAATTAATCTGACAATTTGGTAACACACAAAGTTGCATTGCTAATGTTATCAACAAAATGGAACAATATTTGCACTGAGCTCAATTTGTGTATTTTTAGATGAAGCTGACATGCCCTGGCTATTATGCAAAGTGAAGTTTAGTTCCTAATTAATGAGTTAGTTCTACATAATCACTAACGACCTAATAAATGCACTGTGTGTTGAATTTTAGTGTTATCAAAAGGGGGATTGAGGGTGGGAGGAAAGTAACCTCTAAAATGTCAATTATCTCGTTACACAATTTATTTTTGCCTGGGATTTTCTTTAACTTAGACTTTGTTGTGTTAGCTTCATGTGACCTTTGACAATGCTATTAAAAATGAAATGTGTACTTTATTTACCATAAAGTTATTCATAATGTGCATGTGTATTCAGTATTAACATCACCATATTGTAGAAGCAATTATATCAGCATTTGCCCACGCTTGCCACACCGTAGGTTTCTCCAAATATTCTGTCTTGCATACCACTGTGTGATAATTGTTGGCAAATATTTAGCGAACACAAGTACTATCTGTGGCCTCCATCCTGCAAGGCCACTCCCCCATCCATGTGGAGCAGTTAATGTACAATAAATCACCTTCAAAACAACACCCACATTCTTCACAAGTTGGAAATTTTTGTTTATAATGTACTGTGACAAAGCTCCAAGTTTGTACTTGTGGGTCCTGCGCTACCTGGCAGATTTAGGGGCCTCAGAAACTCATCTAGGCCCCAGAGTGACCTCCCTTTCTCAGTATAATTGGCAAGAGTCACCGCCTAGTGAGTTACCTTCATCACAGGCCAGTATGGAAGGTGGAAAAAGTGGGGGAGCCCAGGCCCGCCCTCTACTCCGGGCTCCAGCCCAGGGACCCTAATAGTATCAGCTAAGATGGCTGACCTTTTATCCACAAAACACAATTCAATTCCCTGGGCTACTTCCCCACAGCGGTCCCTGCTTCTTCAAACTCCACTTCACCCTTACCTCAGGGCCTCCTTCCTTCTGGATGATATGTTGTCCACCACTCAGTCTCACCAACAGCACAACCTCCTTCCACAGCCCCTGACACCCACAGCCCACCTGACTAACTGGGAGGTTTTTATCTGGATTCAGCCAGTCCCTGATTGGCTTCAGGTGTCCCAATTAGGCTAGCTGTTTCTACTCCTTTCTAGAAGGTTCTTAATTGGCCCCAGGTGTCTTGATTGGCCTGGAATGGCCTTTGTTTGGCTATCCAGGGAACAGGGACCTAAACATCCTGAGGCTGATATACCTGCCTTCCAGCACTCTCCTATACCCTTCTGGTCTGACTCCATCACAGTACAGTATAGAAAATAATAAATGTTAATAATGAGCAAATATTAATTTTCCTCTTCATAAAAATGTTGTAGCGTCTGAGACTTTTTTTCTTCGCTATAATTTTGTGAGAGTAAAAATCTTTTAGGTTTTTTTGGGGGGGAGCTGAACAGAAACATGAATAAAAACACAGAAGAAAAACTTTATTATGGGCTGTGTTATATATGCATTAAAAAGAGTGACAAATGATAGCTTTAAATATAGGTTCTTCCATAGTAAGAGAAAAAAGAGAGTTTTCCAATAGCTGTAGAAAAGAAAAATAATACTAGAGCAGCTTTTCACTTTATCACTGAAGAATGATGCTCAGATAGGGTCATCATACAGCAAATGTGAAAAATTGGGACAGAGGGTGGGGGATAATAGGAGCCTATATAATAAAAAGACCCAAAAATTGGGACTGTCTCTATAAAATCGGGATATCTGGTCACTCTATGCTCAGAATAAGATGCTCTTACAGAAAGGAAAGTTACGCAGTACACTATTGATGCAGGTAGATGTGAAACAGAAACATGAAATCTTGAAAGTCAGGCCCACCCTGAAGGAAAGTTTTAAGATTAGCAGCCGTGTTAGTCTGTATCCGTAAATAAAACGAGGAATACTTGAGGCACCTTAGAGACTAACCAGTTTATTTTAGCATAAGCTTTCGTGGGCTGTAGCCCACGTCATTGGATGCATAGAATGGAACATACGGAAGTACGATGCATTTATATACATAGACAAGCAAAAAAAGTTGTACATTACCATACTAATCCTTAGAGGCTGTTTAATTTGGATGGGCCGTTATCAGCAGGAGAGAAAAAACCTTTTGTAGTGGATCTGTTTCTGACAGGTGATAAGAACCTTTGAAGGGAACTTAACTAGGGAAATGCATTCAATTAGTGTAATGACAAAGCCACTCGTAGTCCCTGTTTAACCCTTGGTTGATAGTGTCCAATTTGCAAATTAATTCCAGTTCCTCAGCTTCTCCTTGGAGTCTGTTGAAGGAAAGTGTTCTTCATCACCCTCCATGACCTGCCTCAATTCCCACAAAGGAGATAGCTGTCTAAGTCAAAAGTTTGAAATACGTTTATCCCTTGACTATATGCATTGAAACTCAAGAATAGTCAACTTCATCCTTGTATGGACACCCTTTAGAGAGGATTGTTAGAGGCAAGGCTCTATGGGACATGGCACTTTTCATGAAAGTAGTGTTGCCATAGTGCCTATAGCCAGAGTTTCTGGGATCTGCCTGAAAACAGCCAGCATAGCTGAACTAGTGTGGTGGGGGAAGTAGTCTGCTGCTGGAATGAACCAACAGTAAATTGTTTCCACTTCCAGAGGAATCAGGCCCTGTGCATGGGCCTACAAACAAAAATAACAAAAAGTCCTAAATAATTTTTTTTCTTTTCAGATAGAGACTACATGAGTGGCATTGTCACCAAGAATTCACTGACTGGGCTCATGTTTTTGGTGAAGAGACATGGGGCCTTTCATGTCCAGATTGCAGATTCAGATCAACTCCAAGCTGATAGCAATTTAAATTTGATGCTCTCCAATGGCTTTTAAAAAGTATAACTCAAATGATTTGGTGGACTTAATATTATTGGTGCCACAGTTAGGAGGGAATGGTATTGTTATAGGTAGTGTCAATAGAAAGGTCAATGACTGAACAGGGACAGAAACTGGCTAACCTGCTAAGTAGCCATCCTGCAACGATGCTAGCCAAAATGCATTTTCCATTCATTTACATAGTACCCACAAAAATGCTGCCATATAATAAGACGTGCTCTGTTGGATTTTTCTGATCTACCCACTTATGCCTGCAATGCTCACCCTATTCCAGTTTCCCAAGCCATCTCCCTCCATTTAAGTCCTTTATAAAGGGTCAGTTCTTCTGTGATGCCACAAGAGGTAAACTGCCAAAAGACCTACAAACAATATAAAAATGTATTCTTTCTTTTTGAGTGTCCAAGTGTGTGACATCTATCCTGTTTCTGTCCTTCAGACTGTAAAGTCTTTGGGGCTGGGACTGATACCATTTTGGAGGAGAGTTTCAGAAATGCTCAGCAGCCACTATTGGGGCAAGATTTTCAAAAGAGTTTAGCTCTCATTCCAGCACCTAAATTAAGTGTCCAGATTTTCAAAAATGCTCAGTGCTTACCAGCTCCCGTTGTTTACCAGCTCCCATGGAGAACAATGGGAAGTGTTGGAAACTAAGAACTTTTAAAAATGTGGCCCTTTTTGTCTTGGACAGTACTGTGCATATTATCTGTCCATAAACAAAAAACAAGAGCCAGAACAGCCCACCCTTGTATCCTGAAAAGTACCTTAGGACCTGATTCTGCATAGACATAAGCATGTGTATCTTTATACACAAGAGACATCTTATGCAGAAGTTCTCAAACTGTGTTCCGAGGACCACTGGTGGTCCGCAAGCTCCATTCAGGTGGTCCGGGGATAGTTATCTCTAAGGTGCATGCCTGGGTGGCCAGCCTTGAGAGAATGAAGCAGCTGTGGCTGCACTAATTAGGTGCCTGGTCCCTGGATAAAAGGCACATGTAAGGTGAGGTGGTGGTCTTGGGGGGATAGGAAGTAGGTGGGAGAGGGCAGTGGGGTGAGAAGAGGAGGTAGGGGGAATTTGGGACATGCAGGACTGTGGTGGTCAGAGAAAGAGGCGACTTTTCCCAGCTCCAGGGCTGCAGCTGCTAGGGAGAGATGACCCTCCTTCCCAGCCTCAGCTCTGTGGCTGCAGTGGCAGGGGAGCGACCCCCTTTCTTCCCAGTCCCAGCTTGGGGGCTTCTGTGGCACATCCATTGCTAAAGAAAAGTAAGACTACTAATATTAAAATATGAGTTGTGTTCTTTTATTTGTAGAACAAAAAAAGTTTATTATTATTGTTTTTTATATAGCGTTTTTATCCAAAGCTCTTTGCAATAGTTAGCTAATAGTACAAACAACATTTGGAAAGATCATTAAGTGGTCCACTGAGACCCTCAGCAATTTTTAAGTGGTCCATGAAAAAGAAGTTTTAAGACCCACTGTCCTACTGGCTTCAATGGGAATATTCACATGCATAATTCTATGCATGTACTGAAGTTGGTGTAGCATTGGGGCCTTACTCTGTAAATAGTCCCAATCATGACTACTCAGAAATAAAACACTTCTCAGTAAAAGTCAGGATGGAAGAACTGCGTGATATATAAATAATAATGAATAGGTGTATGGGAAAATGAATATAAAAGACACTTTAGGACTAAGGAAGAGTTAAATCTAAGATTAAGTGCAGATTCTTTGAATAGAATATTCGTAGAAGAAAGTTGGTCTTGTGCATAAAGCACAGGATTAGGATACAGGCAATTTAGCGTCTGTTCCCGACTCTGTCACAGACTTCCTGTAGGATCTTAGACAAGTCATTCAATAGCTCAGGGATCAGCAACCTTGGCACGTGGCCCCCGAGGGTAAGCACCCTTGGCGGGCCTAGCTGGTTTGTTTACCTGCTGTGTCCGCAGGTTCGGGCGATTGCAGCTCCCACTGGCTGCGGTTTGCCGCTCCAGTCCAATGGGAGCTGCAGGAAGCGGCATGGTGCAGCACCTCTCTGCTTCTGCCTGAGGCTCAGGAGTGGTGCCAGCCTCTTCCCAGTGCCAGGGCTGGGTCCAGGCACCAGCAGAGGAAGCACATGCTTGGGGCAGCACATTTTAAGGGGCGGCATTCCAGCCATTCTTGGGGCAGCACATTCCAGCCACCCTTTTTTGGGAGTGGGTGGGGAGGGAGGGCAGTTACGCTCTTCGTGCTTGGGGCGGCAAAAAAGCTAGAGCCAGCCCTGCCCAGTAGGGAGGATCTGAGGTGAGAGTCTGGGCCACTATGGGGAACCCTGGATTTTCCACCTTCCCTGGGCAGTGTGTCCCAGGGGATGGGGACACATGTCAGGGACTGCTCTCAGACCCCTCACCCAGGGCAGGTGGAGGGTCTGGGGCACCCCACAGTAGCCCCGGGCTTCCTGGGTGTCTCTTGCCACTGTCCAGCTCTGACTTCTGGCCTGATCTGGGAGCAAGATCTTGGTGGAAGAAGAGGCAGAGTCTCGGGACAAGAAGAGGGGCTACAGCGGAGCCATGGAGGGGGGAGGGCTCCTGCATGTGTCCTACTTTTGCTTTTTGAAAAGGTGGTCATCCAGCTGAGAATGATTTGACCTTATATGGTTATGTACTTGAGTTAATAAGTAGTTTTTAGCAAGCTGTCTAACGTTTTCAAGATATACTATCGCTACAAAAAAAGCTTTTTTATACTTACTGTTAAAATAAGGATTTGTTAGTTTATCTCTGCTTATATTTTGCAACAATATTCTGCTCTTCAGCAGCTCAGTTTAAATATTTACATTGTTTCATAATTGATTTAATGAGGAGGATGTTTTAAATGCAATATGTTGAAACAAATAATTAGCCCCTCTGTTTTTGAGACAATGATTAATGATGCTGTCCTAGATCCAAATATGCGCTCACAATGATGCATTCATGGGGATGTGACAGGTGATAATAAACGTGTTAACATTCAGGTATTGAACTATAATACAGTCCAAGTAGGATTTCCTCTTACTACCTAGTTTACAACCAACCTGACTACAAAACTGAAACAAGAAAGACTACTCCTGTTGTTTGTAGTGTGGGGTGCTCTTTGCTATCCCATAATTTTATTAATTCAATTTTTCTCTCACAATGAGCTGCACTAAAGCATTCGAAAAGAACTAAAATGAGATCTGTCCTGCAGGTTTGTAGCTGTAAGAATGGTTCAATTCGCATTTGTTAGGCTGGCTTCAGGTGTATTTAGTGCTCCCTGTCAGGTGTTCAAATTGCTAATACTGTACTTTGCAGACTCTTTTCTTGTCTTTTGCCTAAAGTCTATAATTTTAAGATTTATGTGCAACACTTTGAATTACAGTGGAGCCTGTATGTTATCTTTGTTGGATCAATTGCTCTCACTAGGCTTGTCTTAAGGAGAGGCGGGTCTCTCTCAGAGACCCTTAAATTGAATGCAGGGATGGGAGGGGGATAATATTGTGGTTCCAGCACAAGTGAAAACCCCCATTGAAGTCACTGGGAGTTTTATATATGTGTCAGGAATTAAGCAGCAGATCTAAGTTCTTCATGTTGGGCACCAGAATTGTATCAGCAAACAAACATACAAATAAATTAAATTACAAAAAAAGTTGGGTAGGAGGTTCAGGAAGAGAAAAAAATGAGTAAATTAGTGTGTGTGTGTGTGTGTGTGTGTGTATGTCTAACATGGATATTCCTATAAGTATCCATTTCAACCTTGGTTGCTGAAATCAAAATCTGGTGAGCAATTGTTTTGATGTAATAAGGTTTGAGATCTCTGCAGATGCAATCTGTTAAAAATTCCATGCCTGATGTGACCATAATTTTCCCTAGCATACAAAAGAGCAGGGGTTTTTTCTTTTGGACTTGAGTACAGCTCAAACTAACTATAATCAGCTCAACAAAGTTTTAGGTGATTAATGTGTAACAACTCCCCCCCCCCCCCCGCCGCAGTTTGCTCTGTGAAGATTGCATTTTGTTGCAAATTTCCATCATTCTTTCTATCAATTAATATTTCCATATACTCTTTAATTCACAATATATATTTATAGAAATCCTGTATATATTTTAGGATGGGACACAGGACCCATTTTTCACAAGAAAAGCATAATGTGAATTGTGTAATAATACCTATGTACTTTAAAGACTAGCACTGTAGCCAAAACATGTCTGCTTGCATTCCTCATTTCACTTAAGTGGCTTTTCTTGTGAAAAGGTTTTGTTTGTATTCTTGAAGTTGATTTAAAGAAGAAAAAAAAAAAAAAGGAACTACACACCAAAAAAGCCCCTAAACTAAAATGCATGGAAACCCTTCTTAAAAAGACCACTACCACCTGTCTTTCTACAGATATTTAAGCTATCATTTAGCATACTTAACAAGCCTCTAGAATTTAAACCCTACTAATTCACAGCTCAAAGCGTTGACTGTGAGAGGGGACCCTTGTGCTGGGAAGTTAAGAGTTACAGAAAAAGTTCATATATAGTGAAATCTTTAAAGGACAAAGAGTGGAAGGAAAGTTTCATATCTTCATTCATGACCTCTCTATAGGGGACCTGAAGAAATGATGTCCTTTGGAGTTTGTTTATTTATTTACTATAAAATGTATTGTACAGCCCTTGTTGGATTTCTTCAGGAACTTAGAGTTCAAATAAATTTGAGTTACAGAAAAATAACCACAAGAGAGCATTCTGTTTGGTTTGTTGCATATTATTTTTAAGTAACATGAGACAATTGATTGATTTATTTATTTGATATAACTCTGGATGAAGTGATTTCAGTTTAAAATAAGTTAACTTTCTGCAATTTCTCCTCCCATCTCCTCCCCCTGCCAAAAAAATCCTTTTTCACACAACACAATCACTGTAAATGTTTTCACATTGAAATTGAAGATGTAAATGAAGCACTGCAGTTTCTGTCTGGTTTTAGTTACAATGTCTGTTTGTTGACATCTCAGATGAAGGCCTGCTGTGTCTCTGGCTCTGTCTACTTCATTTCCACTCTAATTAGGCTTTGCCCTCAATTACGTTAATGATGCAACTTTTCCTATAGATCATTTGCCCCTTCAATCAATTAGGAGAATATGAAGGGTGCATCCCTCTTTGGCTTTAGATTTGCTTGCCTCAGGGCAGATTGTTCAGTTCATAGAATCAGTGAGGCAAAACAAGCTGTTTTCTCTGAAATATAGAAACTCAAATAAATTAGGATCCCTAATAGTCTGATCTTGATAAAAACCTAATTTGCTAATTATTTGTATGAGAGTGTAGCAGCAGCAGCTGCTGCAGTTATCTGAAATACCGGAGAAATTACACAAGTCCAAAAGGTATTAAATGACAGTCATTGTGCTGAGTACATTGAATCATGGCCAAGGGCAGAGCAAGGCTAAATAAGGGCTCCTCAGATGTTCTCCCTCCCAGATCTACCCCACTACTTCAGATGGACTCTTGTTATTCTCCCTCTCTTAAGACCTCCTCGACCTCTTTCCCAAGTGAAATAATCCAGCCAACCCAAGCTCACCTCAGCAGGCAGCGATCAGCTGTGTACTGCCTACCATCTGCTGTGCTGCCTCTGATTCCATTGTAATATATACAGTGGATTCTGGTTAACTGGGACACATCGGGACCGGAACAATTTGGCCCAATAAACTGAAGTAAATAAAAAGGGATGCTTTGTTTCCATTCTTTGTGATGTGTCCCAATTAAGCGGGTGCCCCAATTAACCGCTGGCCTGATTAACCGGAATCCACTGTAGATACCCTCAGATCAGACTTCTTTCTCACTCCATCCTTGACATGATGTGCTACAATAAAAACAAGATTATAACTGTGGTTTCCTTGTTGAATCTACCCTCTTCTTCTGCTCCAATACCTTGTCTCTCTCTAAATGTAGTTACATTACACTTGAGCCTCCAAATCCCCATTTCTTTAATTCCCAGTGCTAAAATGCATGTCTATGCATTGGACATCTCACCTTAAATAATGTAACCTCTCCTCTCTTGCCTTCCCATCTCTCATCTGTCTCTTTCTTTCCTTCCTCTCAATTTATCCAAAACACTATGCTCCTCTGTTGTTCTGACCACCTCATCCTCCGCCTTGAATCCAGCTTCCCGTGTTTCTCTTAAAACATCAAACTCCATCGCCTCCTCTTCAAGCCACTGACATCTCTGCTTATTCCCTTTACTCTTTTGATTTACTTCTCCTTTATTCTCTTTCACCCATTCTCAGGTTGGTTCTTCCTCTCATATTTTTCTTAATGTATATCATTTTATTACAAAATTGTTAAAGTAATAATGCAATATTCTACAAAACATAAGATCAGCTATTTTGCTATTTCCTAGTTTTTACTGATTAAAAACATCAGACTATCAGTCATTCCTCTGGTGCTGCATGTAACAGTCCCATTGTTTTCCCATCAAGAGCCCTTTATATCTCTCTTTGAATCCTTCTTTAAAATTCATACCTTCCAGGAACCTTGGTATCTTCATATCACCACTACTCTCTCCAGCATGGCTACATTAGAGAGTTTACTGCAACACAACTGCACCGATGCAGCTGCACTGCACTGTGTGAGCTCTCTAATGTAGCCGCTTTAAGTCAACGGGAGAGAGGTGGGATGGGGGTAGGATGGGGGCAGGAAGACACAGGGCATAGATGCGGCCTTGAGAGAAAGAGTGGAGTGGAGTGGGGGCGGGGCCTGGGGTGGAGCTGGGGGTCAAGCATCCCTCCAGCAATTTGAAAAGTTGGCACCTGTAGTTTAATGTTCTTTTTGCTATCGCATGTCTCAAAATCTGAAAACAATAGGGGAGTTCACAGTTGAAGAAGAAATGCACTGTGTTCTTCCAAAGCTAAGTACATCGAGGAACATTAAGATTTAGGTACAGTGGGGAATATTAAGGGCTTAACTACACTTAAAATGGTACAACAGCATAGCTGTGTCACTCTGAAGGAGGGGTTCTCCCATTGACATAGGTAATCCACCTCCCTGAGAGGTGATAGCTAGGTTGATGGAGGAATTGAGAACATAACATAAGAACGGCCATACTGGGTCAGACCAATTGTCCATCTAGCCCAGGGATCGGCAACCTTGGCACGCGGTTCCCCAGGGTAAGCACCATTGGCGGGCCCGGCCGGTTTGTTTACCTGCTGTGTCCGCAGGTTAGTCCGATCATGGTTCCCACTGGCTGTGGTTCGCTGCTCCAGTCCAATGGGGGCTTCGGGAAGCGGCGCAGTGCGGGGACTATTTTTTCCCGTTCCTGATGGTGAAAGGGTACTTATCACCCAAAATTTGAATGTTTTTCATTCCACTTATATTTCTTTCTTTCTTTTTAAACAAACAAACCCATTGATCAGTCAAGAGCCACCTCTTATAGCGATAATGCTTCAGTGGATGCGTCCCTTTGTGAGGCAGGGGAACACTATGAGTCCCCCGTCTGGGACCCCTCCCTTTTGCACAGTCACGGTTTCCAGAGAGAGGGAAGGTGTCTGGAGATATAAGGAATGTCCATTTGAAGTTTACTCTGTAAATAAGTTAGATTAGCTGTTCAAAAAAAAAAAAAAATTCACTGCAGCTTTCTGCTGATCTCTAGAGAAAAATCACCTGATCTCTCTGAGGAGTGGCTCCTTAGTATTAGCAATCAGAGCTAGTTAGCCACCAGCCTTCCAGCCCCTAGAGGCAATCCACCCTCTTACAGCTCTGTTTTGCTGTATGGTACATTTGAACCCTGCCTGAAGGCTAAATGTGCCCTATTTTAAGTGTCACAAATGCTGTTTTCTATTAACCCACTAATCTTGCCACTTTTTGCAGTAAGCATTATTTATACCACCAAGAATATATCATATGGCCAAGGTTCAATAGTAATATAATTCAGTAACTATTTGTTCTAATACCTTATTTTTCCTTTACGTACAGTGATATCATTCTACATGATAATCAAATGAGATTCCAACCAATGAGCAAATACAAGGAAAATGCTGTACCCACATTTTGAATAGACAGAAACCAAAGTTTTTTTCCAGATGAAAAAGAAAGAGCTCACTTGTTTTGTGTAGAAGCTCAAACAAGGACATTTTGAAATGCCAGCAAATTCTTCAAAATATCTAACCACTGAGCATTAGTTGTTGTCATCCTATATTTCAGATTATCAGCCTTACAAAGAATAAGAAAAACGCTTTCTTCCTTAAAGAATATGCAATTCCCTGTATAAATAAGAAATTTCTTTAGGGTACTGAATACAATACAGGAAGTGTAATGGATTGAAACTTATTATGAGGGAAATTGGAGAAAAACAGTGAACATGGAAAACAAAACAGGGAAGGACTTTGATCTACTGCATCCTTAAAAGGCTTTTCTATTTTTGAATAACATTAATCTCTCTCTCTCTCTCTCTCTCTCTCTAACAATGAAATAAGTCATTCACATAATACTTACAAAAACTGAAAGCAATGAAGCCACAATGACAAAATCTGAAGTTTTCAAAATACAGGTGAACAAGTCAGGCCCTGATCATACAAGCCTTAAGGCCCAGAGGTATTTGGGCACCTAAGTCTCCTGGTTAGGGCACTAAATACCTTTGAGGATCTGAGTCTAAATATACAGTAACTCCTCACTTAAAGTCATCCTGATTAACTTTGTTTCATTGTTACGTTGCTGATCAGTTAGGGAACAAGCTCATTTAAAGTTGTGCAATGCTCCCTTATAACGTATTTGGTGGCCTTCTGCTTTGTCCACTGCTTGCAGGAAGAGCAGCCCATTGGAGTTAGCTGGTGGGGGCTTTGAACCAGGGTGGACTGGCAGCCTTCCTATCAGCTCCCCACTCCTCTAAGTTCCCTGTGCAGCAGCTGCCCAGCAGGCTATCAATTTCAGGCAGTTCACCTGTCCCTCCCCCCACTGCCATGTGCTGCTCCTGCCCCCCTGCCTTGGAGCTGCTCCTGGAACCTCCTGCTTGCTGTTCAGAGGTGCGAAGAGGGGCTAATGTCGGGGTGTCTCCCTCCCCCCTGCTCCTGCACCCTTCTTATCCCTTCTCCATATAGAACAGGGTGGAGACACCTATGGAGAGAGACAGAGAGCGCTTGAGGCAGCAGTTGCTGTCTCAACTTCCTGATCCTCTTAACAAAACAATGCACTTAAGAGTGGGGACAATAAACTTACAGGGGCAATGTCCATCTCTCTCTCTCTCACTCACAAGGTGTGTGTCTCTGTCTCTGTCTGCTATGCTGTCTCTCCTCCCTCCATTTGTGCTGCCTTGTAGAGTGTAAGAGGCTTCATTAACAACAGTGTGTTAATCCTTGAGGGCTCAGGCAAAAGCTAGTTCATCATTTAGCAATAAGGCATTCCCTGGGAAATATCTTCACAATCATCATCACTGTGTACAGTATTAAATTGTTTGTTTAAAATGTATACTGTGTGTGTGTGTGTGTATATATATATATATATATATATAGTTTTTTGTCTGGTGAAAAAAATTCCCTGGAACCTAACCCCACCATTTACATTACTTCTTATGGAGAAATTGGATTCGCTTACTATCGTTTTGCTTAAAGTCACATATTTCAGGAACATAACTACAACATTAAGTGAGGAGTTACTGTATGCTTAATTTTAAGCATGTGGGTGGTCCCATTAACATTAACATGTTTACTCACATGCCTAAGAATCTGCGAGTTTAGAGCTCAAGACACCATTCCTGCAGGGGTGGGCTCTTATACCTGTGCATAAACACATTGAAATCACTGCCTCCCCGCCCCCACTTCTCCCCGGGTCGCCAGGGAGTCCTCTCACTTAGAACAAGTTGCAGGATTGGAGCCTAAAGTGTCTCAGTCTAATAGGCTTGATCCTATAAATGCTCAGAACATAGAACTCCATTGAAGTGGAAGTGAATGAGATTCCATGTGCAAAATATTTTCAGGATTGACTCTTTCATCTTAGTTTTTGACTCCTAAGAAGAAAAAGACAAGAATTTATTGTGGCATCAGCTGGACGACATAGCATACAGTACATTCTGCATACAGTATGATACAGCCGTCTTTGCGTATATGTTTTCTGCAGCTGGAAGCATGCTTCCCAGTATGAGCAGAGAGACACGCACTAGCTCTGCTGAAATTAGCTTGCTAAAATAGCAGGAGTAGGAGAACAGGTGGCTAAGGATGGCTGCCTAAGTATGTACCCAGGGCGTCCCTGGTATTTTTAGTGCACTAGCTCGAGTAGTGTACACACTACGGAAAAGATCATAAAAGACTTTTTTTATCAGTCATTATGGGCCAAATACTGCAAATATTTACTAGTACTGTGACCAGTCCTGTTGTTCAGATTGCAATCAATTTTGTTTTATATCCAAATGGATTTTATTCAGTGTTTTGAAGACATTTCTGATGTTGATAATGTTTCTAAAAGAGGACATTTCCCCCTTTAGTTCTTGGCAAATTTTTGGCTCAATGGATTTATAACTGCTTTACTTTAAACCAGGAAATCCCAAATGTCTGGCTACATTGTAACAATCAAATGTAAAATTACAGCTAAAACCTTCGATTTAAAAAACCATTTAAATTGGATGAGGAGACCTCTTAAGAATGTGTTAAAGTTAAATAAATAAATAATTAAATAAATAAACCCTTTATCTTTATTTCATCTGATTACTTAGGATATAGGCCTTTTAATTCCTTCCTCTTCCTGAAAGGAAAGAGAAAGAAGAAAGGTGGAAGTTATCGTTGCATAGATAAGAAAGCGGATTAAGAGTCGGCGAGTCCACCAGCAGGTGTACACTCCTGCATAATGGTTTGCATAAGCAGGACTGGGGAAATAATGTGCCTTTAGTTTATTCTCTCAAATAAACCAAATGGCCTATTTCTGTAATGAAAGGCAATCTATTTTTATCAGTCAGAATTTGGAATTTTTGTCCATCGAAGAAATTCTCCCTGACAGTCCAGCACATTCTAGGGAGGAAGAGTGTGATAGCTGATGTCATGTGCCAAGATGGAGTACTATGGGTGGGAAAAACTTCTCTGCTCGTAAACTATTCTATTTCTCCATCTGTGTAGTGAGTGGGATTCTCCACACATGGGCCTGATTTCCAGCTCTCAAAAAACACAAAATTCCCTCCATTTTTTCCCCATCCTATGTAAGGGAGCACTGGAACAAGATGCTTACTCTATTACCTGGCCAAACCCACAGTCCCTGACCTGTTCTCCTTTTCCAGTGAAAATAAGTGAGGGAAATGTCAGAAATATGCCTTCTGCTGTCAAAATAGCAAGAAGTATCTGTGGGACTGTGTTAATGCTTCAGGAATAAGAGAAAGGGAATCCTAGTGGGAAACACAAGAAGTAAGAATGCTTACCTACTTGGATGCAGAATGGTCACTTTTTAGCTGCCTTGTCTCTTCCAAACTTAAAACAGCCAACTGTCAAAAAGGAATGCTGATAAACGTTCATGGAGGAGGAGGGTGAACCCTCATTAGAAGGCCTGGTGGAAAAGAGAGAAGAAATCAGTTCTAGGAATTTTGCCTTTCTCCAGCAGTCCAAGGTCTGGGTGCAAGGCAATTATGAGCTTTTGAAAAGCAAATCCTGACAGGTGTGGGCTTGAAATTTTCTGTTTCTTCATCTTCTATCTTTGTAGCCACACTGAGGTATTTTGACAACAGTTGTTTTTGGAAAATCCATCACATCGTGTTCTAAATGTGGCTGGCGAGGTGCCATGTGGACAAGAGTTCTACAGCTGTGGGCCACTCACTGAGAAAGCACAGTCTTCCGCTCCTGTGAATTCTTGTTGCTTTTAACACCGTTGTCCCTGGTGGCCACAGTTGTGGCGGGACATCATTCCAGTGATAGAGGTGGCCCCTGTTAGAGCTCAGACCCCTCCACTGAGAGCATTGATGATCAGGATCAGATTCTTAAATCGGATCCAGTTGTGAGTGGAGATCTATTGCAATGATCAGAGCAATGAGGTAATGTGCTTTTGTCAATCTCTGTTGCTTAGCACATGCATCACATATTGGAAAATCTGGATGGCATTCTCCATCTTCTCCAGGTATGTTACAGTAATTGTACCGGTTAGTGATTGAGTTATTTTTCACCAGGATCAAGACCGACAGCATCTGACTAAAAGACACAGACACCTTTTCTAATACCAACTGGGTATCTGGGAACAAAAAGGAGATCAAGATTGTGAACCACTTTGAAGTTGGAGAGAGCGGTAATGGTTTTAGCATGTCGGAAAATATTTGCCTCTTCCCACCACCATCAAATGTGTCTTGTCTGGATTTAGTTTCAGCCATCTGCTCTGCATCCAGGTGCTTATTTCTCTCAGACACCAGGACAATTCGTTTATGATACACCTGCAGTCCCCTGAACAGGAGACAGAGGCCCAAATCTTGAGCTGCGTCCAGTACAGCTCAGAACAAAGGAATAGGAAGGTGACTCAGGCTATGTCTGTGCTACAAGTGCACAGCTATGCTGCTGAAGCACCATAGTGCAGTGGTTTTCAAACTTTTTTTCTGGCAACTCTGTTGAACAAAATTGTTGATGCCTGTGACCCAAAGGAGCTGGGGATGAGGGTTTGGGGTGTGAGAAGGACTCAGGACTGGGACAGAGGGTTGGGGTAAGGAGATAAGAGCTGCAGGGTGGGGCTGGGAATGAGGGGTTCTAGGTGTGGGAGGGGACTCTGGGCTAGGGCAGAGGGTTGGGGTATGGGAGGGGGATCAGGATTCTGAGCTGGGGGTTCAGGCTCTGGGGTAGGGCTGGGGATGAGGGATCTGGGGTGCAGGAAGGGGCTCTGGGTTGGGGGGCTCAGGGCTGGGGCCAGGGATTGGGGCATGGGGATGGGGTGTGGGCCTACTTCGGGTGGTTCCCGATCAGTGGCACAGCAGGGATGCTAAGGCAGGCTTCCTGCCTGTCCTGGCATCGTGGACTGCACTGTGCCCTGGAAGTGACAAGCAGCAGGTTTGGCTCCTAGGCAGAGGCACACAAGCAGCTTTTGCTTGCAGGCACTGCCCCCTCCCCTCCAGGAAGCGGCCAATGGGAGTGCAAAGCCAGTTCTCGGGGAGGGGGCAGTGCGCTGCACCCCATGGCCCTCCTTCCTAGGAGCCGAACCTGCTGCTGGCCACTTCTGGGGCGCAGCGCAGTCTCAGAACAGGTAGGGACTAGCCTTCCTTAGCCGGGCAGCACCGCTGACAGGACTTTTAACGGCCCGGTCAGCGGTACAGACCAGAGCTGCTGTGACCCACTGCCTTCCATTCCGTGACCCGGTATTGGTTTGCAGCCCGCAGTTTGAAAACCACTGCTGTAGTGTATACATTTCTTACATCAATGACAGGGGGGTTTGTGTTGATGTAGGTAACCCACCTCTATGAGAGATGATAGCTAAGTCGATGGAAGAATCCCTCTGTCAACCTAAGTGTGCTTACTTTTGGAGATAAATCAACCTCACTGTGGTGCTCAATGTATTACCACAGTCCTGAGTGACTTAACTATGTTGAGCCGAATTTTAAGTGTTGACCAGGCCTTACTCCCTGAGTCTCTGCCTAGCAGTGGAGTAGGCTAGATGCTAAAGTGGGATGGATCTATTAGATTTTTCAGCTGACTTTCAACTACCAAGACCATGTCAAGCAGTTAGAACCTGTGCCAGGATCCTTTATCAAACATGACTGGAGGCTCCTATATCTTTAAAATGGGTATACATGTATACAAAAAAGATTATATGTGGAGCCTAGGATAGGCACCATGTTATTTAAATATAAATTGAAAGAAATAATCAAACAAATACCTCCCAGTAACTACAAGTAGGTACCAGAAAGTGTTACCTCCCATATGTGAAAATTACAGTGGGAAATTGGTGAGCAGAGGTCAGGTGCAGCAAAGACATTGTCTGAGAAATAGTCAGACTCAGGGTCCAGATCAAAACTGAAGCAATTTATGGCCCTAATCTAGCAAATCACTCTGCTTGGATAGACCCCTACACAGGCATCATTCACTTTTTCCAGGTAGTCAGCAAGGTAGACGTTACTAGCGCAGGACTGTATCCTCCACATGGATATTTGTCTGGGCATGGACGCAGGAAAGTTCAGGAAGTGGAGGACTGATAGATGCAACATAGATGTTACTAAGAAGGATTCAATGCAGTGCTTTTGGGAAAATGAAATGCAGAATTTTCAGCCTGATTGGATCATAAAATAATAAGCTGCAAACTGCAAAATGGAAGTAAGATTTTTTTAATATTTCATATAGAGTTATCACAGCACCATTAACAGTTATTGGAGGTGAATCTCAACCTCAGCTTTTTATTAACATTTATACATAAGTATTAAGAGTGAAATCAGTGCCAACAAAAATACTACTTTAATTATTGTTCATTACACTTCCAAGATAACTGAGGCAGACATCAACCTCATTTTGAAGCAAAGCATAATCTAGTTCAGGAAGACTCATGAAAGTGACCTTTGATCGTTATTTCCCGCAGTTAATGCCATAATAATTCTTTTTATCTCATCGTGTATATACACATTCCTAGGACTTACAGCCAGTGGTTGTGCAATAAGTTATTTGTAGTTTAAATGAAGCACTTGGATGATAAATCAATGGGTTTTATACAATACTAATGTGTAATGAATCATTTTTATGCTGTTTTGCTCTGTCCAGTACCTCACCACCTCCAGCTTATGCCAGCATAATGTACATGTGTATTTGAGACCTCTTGTCTGTCTTTACTAGGTTGCAAACTCCTTGGGGCAGGAAACATTTCCTTGCATTTGGACAGCATTGAATGCGTGAAGAGAGGCCAAATAAATAAATACAAACATTAAGAGAGATGAATGCATATTTCGAACACATTTGTGATGAAAACATAGTTTAGAGACTATCAAACACACATGCGTGTTCTGTTTCTGGAAAACAGGGTTCTTTTCTTAAAGTTAGGAACCTAAACTCATATTTAAGTAGACAATAATGGTCTGATCCTGCACCACTGAATTCAAAGGGAATTTTGCCAATGACTTCAATAGACAGAGGGTCAAATCCCATGCAGCTTGACATTTCAGAGGGGCTGAGCTCAAACCTAACTTAATTGACCTCTGGGGGGGGGGGAAAAAACAGATTCTGAAAATACATGGTCATGTGTTTATCTTTATTACCATCAGTAGCCCAGGGGATTATTTAGGTGTCTAATTGTATAATTAGGGCCAACTCCAAAGCCCAGACATCAATGGCAGTCATCTTTCCATTGACTTCAGAGAACTTTGATCAGATACCTAGTTATTTCTGGAAATCATTCCCTCTCAAAAGGCGCACATGTTACAAAGCAAGTACTCCTTAAAATACAAATACCTGCTTTTGTAATTTAGATCTGTTTTACATCATCACAATTTTCTAACATAATGTATCTCCTTGGTAGTACTTTCACAGGGTACTACAGTCAATAAGGCCATTATGCCTGTTTGTGGATTTAAGGTTTGCTGCTTAAGAAAGTTTGATCTATAACAGTAGATTATTCTTCCAGAATAACAATGTAATCAAACTCAATGTAATTCATGCTTAACAGTACAAAAAGGAATTGTCTAGCAGCCAAAAAGTCTCACTGAATCTATGTATTCTATATTTATGCCTATTACTGTTATCATGTTTGTTCCTGTTAGAAAATTTTATGAATCAGCACAGGAACAAATAGACAAGGGGAACAGATAATTCAAATGAAAACATGAAATGCTTTCTGTATAGCTAACAAAGCATGGCTAGAAAATTGGCATAAATAGCAAATATGAGGCCATACACAATCCTAGATTTACATGCAACAACTTCTGCTGGGCCAGAGAGAGCAGGAGAGTGAATGACTCTATAGCCTGGGGGTTAAGATACCCGTAGGAGAGGTGGGAGACACAGTCTTCAGACTCTCTGCTCCAATGACTTTTACATTGCTTATACACAGTGGAAAGGGCTTCATCTGGGAGAGTGAGGGAGCCTTGCATCAGAATATCTCATAACCCACTAGGTAGAGCACTCTGCTGAGAGGTAGTGGGAAGCACCTGTTCACATCCTTTCTTTTCCTCATGCAGAAGGGGGAATTGAACCTGGTTCTTCCATATTCAGGTGACTGCTCTAACCACTGGGCTAAAAAGTTACATGCAGTAGTGGCATCACCATCTCCACCTTCTCCTGTTGATTTGTGTGGAGTGGGGCAGGCACCTCACTCATTCTCACAAGAAACAACGTAGGTGCCCAAGCAACCTACAGCAGAAGAGGGGTTTCTGGATGTGGATGGCTAGCAGAGATAGAAGCCTCCCAGCAGCCAGACATAGATGCCTGAATCTGTGAGAGGGGTGGGGCCTATGACACACCCTTCTCGTCAGCATCTCCCATTGGCTAGCCAAGGCAGCTCTCTGCCTTGCATGCTGGCTTTTGTGGATCATATTTTAGGGTGCCTGTCTCTTGCCAGACATTCGGTGGGTGGCTTAGGTGCATAATTCAGGCTTTGTGGTTCACTGTATTGTATTGTTCCTGTGTTTTTTCCAGACACCTAAAAGTCAGCATTGCGATACTCACTCACCATCATAATACCTAGCCCCTTTGTGAATCCAGGCCTAAGAGTCCAATCCTGCAAACCTTTACATATATTAATAGTACCATTTAAAGCCCTGATTTCACAGACGCATGGATGTGCTTAACTTAAAGTACATGAGTAGTCCCATGGGTGAGTGTTTTTAGGATTGGAGGCTGAAATCAATGGGATTTAGGTGCCTACATTCCTCTGAGGACCTGGGCCTCAATCAGTGAAAATACGTGAGTAAAGATTTACAGGATTGGGCCCTTGTGCTGAGGAAATTTTGAATAAGAGGCTACTTTCTTGTGAGGTAGGCTAGTAATATTTTCCCATATACATGTCTCTGTTGTGTAATTTCATGACCACAGTATATTATTCACTGTCAAACTAAAATCTTTGTATTATTATTTTCCCCTGTCTTTAATAGAAGCCAATGAAGAAATAAGGAAGAAAAAAAAAAGCAGAAAGAAGGAACTCCCATCCTGGAAGTGTACTTTCTTCAGAAAGTTTTTCTCACTTGGATTGCCTGTGGATAATTTAATATATAATTTTCTCTTCTGTGTATTTTATATATTTTATATAAATATATATTTTATATACTAAAAGGCTACTAAGATTATTTTAAAATAAAAAAAGTGTTGGAGCCAAAAATATTTCTTCCATTTCATGTGATGTGTTATTACATCATGTATTGCTAATTTGCATGTAAGACAATGCAATTGAAACAAATTTAATTTGCTTAACTGAATTGATGGGAAGGAGTCTTGTTTTTAATTGAACAAGCTGATTTTCCTTTTAGCAAATTTAGTGTTCCTAAGGTGCTTGATTACAACTAAAGCCCTCTGCTGAGATACAGCACAGACAGAAACAATACAAGTTTCCTCAGATCACGCTACTAGTTTGTCTCAACCCCAGCTGGCCACTTCTAATGTTGGAGAGGACACTGTTTTATTCTTTGGCATGTCTGCTGAGACTACATACAAGTGTGCCAAATAGTATTAGTTGTCTTGTGACACCTGTTCACTAGAAATCTGAGTGACACTGCCTCTTTATATTGTTTCATATAGGCCACCAACCAGCTGTCCCACACTTTCAGCCTGGGCTGGATTTGAACTAGAGACCTAGTAGTAAAAAGGCTCTCATACATCATTACACATACTTTCAGCCCATTCAGTCTCATAATAATAATAATTAATAATAATAAATAATAAAATCCTTAGTGGACTAAAATATGAAGAATTGTTTGAATTACTGCAACCTGATTACTTGAGGCAATACGTGCATGCAACTGATGTGGTGACCAGGCCCACTGATGACAATTATTTGTGAGTAATGAGGGAGAAAGAGAAAAGGTATTGGTTTGGTGGTCTGATTTTGCTGTCAAACCAGTTTCTCAGTGGGAAAGCTCTTGATAGTAGTTACTCTGACTTTACACCATGACAGAGAGTGAGAAGAATCAGGCCCAGTGTTTCTATAAGGAAGGATAGGCATTTGTGGACAGAGTGACATGCACAGAGATGTTGCACAGACAAGGAAATAAACCATAAGACCCATGTTAATTGATGACTTATTAAAGGACTTGTTTCCACTGCTATTTATTACCTTGGGGAAACTAATGTGTGTGAGCTATCCTGAAGTAAAAGCTGAGCCCTGGTCTACACTAAAAACTTATGTACGTATAGCTGTGTCTCTCAGGGGTGAGGGAAATCCACACCCCTGAGCAATGTAGTTATACTGACCTAACCCCTGGTGTAGACAATGCTATGTTAATGGAAAACTTCTCCCATCAACATAGCTACTGCCCCTAGGGGAAGTGGCGCACCTATGCCAATGGGAAAAGCTCTCCTGTCAGCATAAGTAGCATCTTCACTAAGGGCTGGGCTACACTATGGGAGCAGAGGGTCGACCTAAGATACACAATTTCAGCTACGCAAATAGCATAGCTGAAGTCGCAGTACCTTAGGTCGACTTACCTGGCCATCCTCACAGCGGCGGGTCGACTGTGGCCACTCCCCCGCCAAACTCTGTTTACTCCTCCTGCTGAGGTGAAGTATAGGCGTCGATTCAGGGATCGATTTATTGCATCCAGATGAGACACGATAAATCAGTCCTTGATACATTGAGCGCTACCCGCCGATCCAGCAGGTAGTGTAGCTATACCCTTAGTGCTGCTACAAGTGTAGACAGGCCCACATTAAAGTCCAGGCACTTGAGTTTTACCTGAAGGTCAGCTTGCAAGGTTAACTCATGGAGGGGTTGGAGGGCTTTTTACCTCATGGTAAAACTAAAGTGCCTATTCTTCACTGTGTTTTTAACTGCTGAATAACTCATGTGTTGGTTACCCCAAGGTAACTAACATCTTTTTTAGCAATGAAGACAAGACATAAGATACATGTGTGGATGTTGTGGATAGGGAAGTACAAGCTAAGTGGGAGACAGGTAGTGTTTGCCAGTTGGAAAAGCACAAAATAAGGGAAGAAAGAACTGTTTATTTTCAAACTTTCAAAGAGAGATTACAAACAAGGCAGAGTGAAAATATTTATTTAAAATGTTGGGCTAGGTCAGTGGTAGGCAACCTATGGCACGCATGCCAAGGGCGGCACATGAGCTGATTTTCAGTGGCACTCACACTGCCTGGATCCTGGTCAAGGGGCTTCTGCATTTTAATTTAATTTTAAATGAAGCTTCTTAAACATTTTTAAAACCTTATTTAATTTATATACAACAATAGTTTAGTTCTATATTATAGACTTATAGAAAGAGACTTCTAAAAATGTTAAAATGTATTACTGGCACACGAAATCTTAAATTCGAGTGATGAAATGAAGACTTGGCACACCGCTTCTGAAAGATTGCTGACCCCTGGGCTAGGTTATCAACTGGCATAAATCCATTAGAGTTAATAGAGATTTGCTGATTTACACCAACTGTCTTGTTTAAAAATAGTTAAGTGCGCTACTTGGGAAACAAAATCCATTTGAGTCTCATGTTTTTATTTTAAAGTTTGAACATGCCTCAAATATGTAAAGGAACAAATGAAACCATGACAGAGCCTGTGTTTTTCCACTGTGTGTTAAATGAGCTGTGTCAAAATATTAGCTTTGCCAGACCATTAATGAACTATAGAAAGAAACATTTAACGTTTGATTTAGTGTATCTTCTTTTCAACCAACAGACTACAGGAGTATAAGGATTTTGTCAATATTTTGAGTCTCTAATCCTGCACATACTTGTCCAGGTACATCATGTTACAGGAACAGCCTCATGAACTATTTCCATGCGTAAAGGTATACACGTGCATAAGTGTTTGCAGGATTGAAGCCATTACCTTGTATCATCAAGGTTTCCAGTAAGATGATTTTTATGTTACTACAGAAAGTAAGTCAAGCAAAACTGCATGCTCTGATGGTTTCGTTCAAATAGATCCACTGATTCACAAAATCTCTTATTTATTTATTTGTTCCTGTTAGCCATCCAGTAGATATAGCTGGGTCATTACCAGCATTTGAGTAATTTACTAATTGAGAGAACAATTCCTGTCTCCTCCATTTGACCGGATATTTGCTCTATGTGTGTGCTTGATATGCAGTATTTATTCTTGATGAATTGGAGGAGGAGGGTGTATTTGCTTTTGCTGATTCAGTAACAGCTATACCTGAGGTTACAGCTATGTTACAGCTATGATTATTATGCCTGTGACATTGAAAAGTGGAAGAGGAAAGCACTTTCATTACTTGCTTTTTTTGCCAGGTTAAGGCATCTTTAGTACTCCATGGCTTTAAAATAGATTTACCCTTTAAACATGAGATATTGGAGCTTGGATGAGAGAAGATTAGATACCATAGGATGTCAAATGCTTCTGAAAGGACCTCTTTTATAGGTGGATTGGTTTCCATTTTAATTGTTTTGCTGAATAAACTAGTTGCATGTGGTGTTTATGAAGGTTATTTTCTTCCCTTTTTTTTTAAGCAGAAGGAAGAAACTTCAAGCCAAGAAATCAAACCAGTATAAACTGTTAGTTTCTGATTAAAATATTCAGATGTTATCCAACTCTTCTGCTGCTTTTATAGGGGTGGGCAACAAGGATACTGCACATATGGTTTTCAAAGAGGAAATCTTGGTTTCCTCATTTGGTATGAAAACTCTATAAAAATATACATGGTTTGTTCTGTTTCCTCAGACTGTGTTTGAGTCTAGTGAGTAATCCATACAGACTTAAACTGTAGGATATGCAAGATACTCATGTTACAAGTGCCCCAAGGTCTTGAAAGATCTTGTCCGTGTTGCACTTTAAAGGAATTACTGTCCTACAACAGAGAGCTAGTGAGGCTTAATGGCTTGAAAACTAAAATCCTGACATTATTTAAAAGGGTCACTGTCATGATGGGCAGGCCCAGCATTTCAGGTGCCTTTCTGTAATTATAGTTATTACCATTGGCACCTACAGCCTATGGTGATAGCAGTGGTTAAGGTGGTCTGAGAAAAGTGTGGCAGGCTGTCATAATCTGGGAGCAGCAGTTTTGGTAAAGCACTGTTTGAAACGTACTCCTTAGCAGCCTGGCTCTACTTAAAAAAAAAAAGAAAAAGATATTTTTGGATGGGTCTGTGATCCATTTCAACTCCCTCTCACTCCATTTATACACTGGTGATGGGCCTGTTAGAAATGCCAGAGAAAGACAATACTTCATGTAATTCAATACATGATGGAATTTTGTCCAAATAAATGCTTCTTTTTAACAGATTAAAAACACCTTCATTAACAATAGTCATGAACAACTCTGCACTAAAACACCAGTGTGAATGTGCCCTGAAAGAAAATAAACTGGTAAAGTCACAAATGTTTGTGACAAATTTCTGAGGGATGCTTTTTAAAAAGCAGTAAGCAAAACATTTCAAAAGAATACCTTGAAAATGTGATTATCATTTGAATGAAAGGAATCATAGAATATCAGGGTTGGAAGGAACCACAGGAGATCATCTAGTCCAACCCGCTGCTCAAAGCAGGACCAATCCTCAACTAAATCTTTGGGGTTCAGTCCCCTCAAAAGCTACAGGAAAGTATTGCTGTGAGATGTGAACATTCAAACTCTGAGTCAAATCCTCAGCTGGTGTAAATCAACATAGTTCTGTGGAAATCAGGGAGGTTAGGCCAGTGTACACCAGCTGAGGATCTGGCCCTCAAACTCCACCAACAGTGATCTTTCAAAATGTACAGTGATAAGTATCTACTGTGATGGGGCAAAGCAAGATGGCTATAGGAAAGTGCTAAGGAACAGATATGTTAGTCCCAGGCTAAACAAATCCCTGGTACCATTGGAACCAAATGGCAGTTGTTCCAGGGTAATCAAGATACCTGGGGCCAATTAAGAATTATCTAGAAAACAGTAGAAATAGCTAGCCTGATTGGGACACCTGAAGCCAATCAGGGACTGGCTGAAACCAGTTAAAAACCTCCCAGTTAGTCAGGTGGGGGTGGATGTCAGGAGCTGTGGGAGGAAGTTGTGCTGTTGGTGAGACTGAGTGGTAGATACCATATCATACGCAAGGAAGGAGGCCCTGAGGGTGAAGTGGAGTTTGAAGAAGTGGGGACTGCTGTGGGGGAGTAGCCCAGGGAATTGTATTGTGTTTTGTGGCTAAAAAGTCAGCCATCTTAGCTGATACTATTAGGGTTACTGGGCTGGAGCCCTGAGTAGAGTGCAGGCCCAGGATCCCCCCTTTCTGCCTCCCCTAATTAATCACTGAGATTGGGAGAAAACAGAGACTGTGCCCAGAAGGATAGCTTCTCCTCACTGGCTTATGATGAAAATAGCTCAATAGTCTGTGACCTTGTCTCAAGAGAGAGAAGGGCTACGTGGCGGGTCACAGCGAGCCTCTGAGGCTAGTGAAATCTGCCAGGAAACGCAGGCTCCATGGAGATAAGGACAGAGCTTTGTCACACTACATGGAAGAAGGCAACACTGAAGCCACGATTTGTGTTTGGTTGGTTTGAAATTCTTGGGTTAGGTTAAAGTGAGTGTAGCGTTCATGAAACTGATGTCTTCTATTAGCCACAGAGCAGATACTTCACAGCCAGGAAGCTGCAGGGCAAGCAACCTTGCCTGTGTGCCTTAATCCTGTTCGGGAATGGTCACCTCTTACAGTGATGGAGCCTTCAGCTTCTGGGGCCATTCGGTCCTTGTCCTTTCTGCTAAAACTGACAACAAGGTGTAGGATGATGGTGTGTGGCTTTACAGTGTGTCTGGTTTTGTAAACAAATGAATTTAGAATGTGTTTCAGCATTACTTGAAATACAAACATATTGAAATAAATGTGGAAAGAGAAAACACTCTGGCACGGTGACAGTTTAGAGTCTCTAATTCTTCTTTGAGTACATGAATGATTTAGTTCATAACAGCACATTGTTGCCTGACAATATAACTCCAATCTTATTAAAATCAGCCCTTTGCAAAAACTATGCTTGCCAATAACAAATTCATGCTATTTTGGGAGCAAATAAACAACTTTACCCTGAAACGGAAGTCTTGTTAATTTGAATAGGCATTGCAGATCTGGGCATCAGATCTGTATGGTTTATAAAATTCATTTTCATATAGTGTGCACAAGTCAGCAGGGGTGAGCCAAACAGGTTTGTAAAAACCCACGCACCTGCAAATGTCAGAGAGAGAAGATACGTTGCTTGAAATACAACATACTATTGTCACATGATGCTATTTTTTAAATTATTTCTAAAAGTAAAACTCTTGAAAATAGAATTCTGCAGTGGCTGGGAAGAAAAATACAAAACTCTCAGAACAGCCAGAAAAGGAAATGTTATCAATTTTAAAATATACAAAGGAAACATACCTAATTTTAATCAGATCATCTCTAGACTCTCTTGTAGTTTAGTTCTGTTTTAATGGTCAAACGGGTTAAATGGTAACACATGACTTCTTTAAAAGGACACAGTCAAATTGAAACCTAGTAGATTTCGAAAAGGAACTTAAAATGTAGTTTCAGTGACTACATTTGCCACTGAGTCCCTCTGCCAATTTTAATGGTTTTACTACCACATTTATCTAAGTATTTCAGTGGATTTTTTCTTCCCTGTCTCTGTCTGCAAAGCTCATACAAATAACAGGGGAAAATAAGTAAAAACCTGATCTCACAATTAAATCTTTGCATGGAGCTTTACAGGCATATAAGAAAGCTATAAATTGTCTAAATTAGACAATCCTAAATAACTAGTTTTGTACCAGTGAGTAAAAAACAGAAAAAACAACAGAAGGGGAAAGGGAAAACAACAGTTTTCTTCCTACATATACATTGTAAATGTTTACTTTGGTCTTTTTTTCCTGTGATATAATCATAGGTGTGAGAGGCAGTGGCTTGTGTCAGAGTGGTTATTACTGAGCACAGCTAGCAGCTGAAAGACATGTTTTAAGGAGGAGGGAGAACAAGTAATCCAGAGCAGCTATCCATTATTTGTCAGATTCATTCTGTAACAGTAGTCCTGGGAGTCAGGGTAATGACCTTTGTCACCATTACTGAAATTTTATGGCTGGGGTCAGGAAGTAAAGTCTCAATTTCTTGCCATCATCCCTCCATGTGTCAGCTCCTGATTATGTACTTGTCATTTAGATGGGCTTCTCTTGGCATAAACCAGAGTGCATGCCCACTGGCACCAGTAACTCTGATGGAGAGAAGATTGCAGAGGTGCAAGGAAGTCACAAGTCCACTCTGCTGAGACAAACACAGCCCAAAAAAGGGGTCAGTGTTAGGAAAAGAGGTTGGGCTAAGGTGGCCAGGGGAATGTGCAGAATCAGTGCACGTGTATGGCAGACACTACGAGCAAGCTCTGATGGAATCTTCAGAAGAAGCTTAAGTTGCCCTCCTCTGGTGTAACCTCCCAGGGAAAGCAGTGATGGACAAACTGTGGTTTGAATGTCTCCTTTGGCAGTGGGTGACTCTTGGTGGGTTTGTTCTATCTTTGATGGTCCATTAATGAGATGAGAGCTGTAAATGCAAGGGCCAAAAATGTCTGGGAGAATAGATCCTCAGTTATGTATGGATTTTCCCAAGCACAAAGGACAGTAGCCACCTGATCTAAAAATGAAGTCAATGGGAATGGGGTGCCTAACTGTCCTTTGGGCCTTTTGAAAACCTCCCCACAACATCATTATAAACAATAAAATGTCTGCAGAATTCATTGCACATAAGATTGTAAGGTGTTATTCCCACCATCTAATTCACATTTTTCATCAGAAACACAAAGAAAAAGATTGCCTTATTTCATACCGTTGACTATATTTGATTCTGTCTCTTATTCACACACACACCTTATATAATAATAGCAATGGTTAATGGTATTTTCTTGCTATAATTTAGGCAAATGATTTCAAGAAAGCAACTGAAACTTGGTCTGAGAATAAGGGCTTGTCTACACTTACAGCTCTGGAGGGGCGCAGATGCACCAGTACAGCTCTGCCACTGTAGCGCTTAGGGAAGACACTATTTCCAGCGAGAGGAGAGCTTCTCCCATTGGCATAGGTACTCCACCTTCCCGAGAGGCAGTAGCTACGTCGACAGGAGAACCTTTCTGTAGACATAGTGCTATCTGCACCATGGATTAGATCAATATAACTACATCGCAATGTCATTATACTGACCTAAGTTTGTAGTTTAGACTAGGGCCAGGCCCTTTGATTAGACAGTTCTGGAGACAGGAAAGTTTTGTTTGTATATGGAGGTCTAGCTCCACATTTATCTTATACCCCACAAGTCTAGGACTCCTTCCAGGGAAATTACTGTGGGACAAGTGTAAGACACAGCCTCTCTTTCAGTCACCAGATCACTTCTATTTTGAAATCAGAGTGTCAGTTGATCTAGAAGCTTTTCCTCTGCATCCTTGTGACAGTTTTGACTCTAGAAAAACAAGGCTGTATTTCAGCACAGAAGATAAAACCCTTCTTGTAAAGAGGATCAGTTTTTCTCACGTACGCTTTTTTCCATTAAAAACTGCATTCTTTTGGCCATATCCCATGAACAATTACAACACACATTCACCTTCCCTGTGGTCAACAGCAATGTCTCGATCTTGTGGTTCATAATGTGTTCATTAATGGAAGAACATACTATCAAATTTGGAGCTAATATATGAAGTACGTCAACAAACTAACCATTAAATCTGTGTGTGCATTAAAATATCTATGGTGGATGTGTGGACAAACCCCTTTGTCTAACTTGTCTGTAAAACTATTTTTCATTGTATTTTTCCATGAGCATGTGAGTTATCTCTTAAAATAATTTATGCTGTGCCAGTCCAAAACTCACTGAAGTCAACATGAATCTTTCTACTGAATCCAATGGCTTTGAATAAGACCCATTCTACACATAGGGTAGTATCTCAATCTGATCGAAGAGATCCAGTATATGTTCCTGATAAATGCAAGACTCCCAACTTATCTCAGTTTATTTTATTTAATCCCAAGAGTTGTGAAAAGATTACCATGTGTTAGAGAAGGTTAGGCACTGATATGACGAGGTCTCTTAAAATAAGTGTTTTATCATCTGCATAGATTAATAGCTTCTGTGTATATTGGATTATGTGAATTCCTTTGAGTTCTTTGTGATTACAGATCATCAATGCAAATGGTTCTCCAAATAGTAAGACAAGAAGTGTCAAGGTAAATAATTTATTATATCTCAGGTTGAGTTTTTCAGAACAGTGACTTAACTAAAGTTAAGCCAAGGTAGAAATCCCTCCTTTTTTCATGATGGCTGTCTGAAATTCCTTAATGTCTAGGGGCTGTTTTACTTAGAAGAGAATAAAAGCCATTGACAACAGTTTGACTTTTTTTAAAAAAAAATATAATGCCAGTGATGTCACATGCACTTTGCATCATGTGTTAGTGCAGGATTAGCTGTGGTATTAGTATGAAATGCCTGGGCACCTCTGCACTGTTGAGTCACCTCAAAAGCAAACATCATTTTCATTATTTGAGCACTGTTTGAAATGTTCAGACGCTAGTCCAGCAAGTAGCTGATATCTATACTCTGTGCTATATCTGTTTGTCTCAGCCTGTTGCACAGGTATGGGCAAGGCCCCAATTTTTTTTGCAGCAAGCTGAATGTAAATTCTGTTGCAAGGCTCTGGGTTTCTGCACAGTCTTGTGCTTAATTATCTGGCACCCTGGAAATTCTCTAATGCTTCAAGTAAATTCAGTAATGAGTGATTTTATTGAATGAAGTATGAAAATGAATAATCAAATCAGTGAAGTATTTTTGTGTTTATTTGTTCAATATTAAATTCAATGTAGTGTGCCTGTGCAGATTTTCAACTTGCTGCAGGTTTTTGCAGTGATAATATATAACTGCATTGTGGAGGTTGTCAGGGGGATCTGAAGGTTTTGAGAGCTGGGAAGATGGCTACTGGGGCTATTGTCACTGGTGAGAGAGAATATACCTCCTTTTTTCCTCTCAACCATCAAGGAAGGGCCTAAGATTACTTGACATCTTGTGAAGGGACTTGATTTCTTATTCTTTACACCAACATTCTTGACAACAACTTCTTAACTTCTTTGTCTCAATATCTACTACTTCATGTGACAATAATTGATGAACACAGTAGTTGCCAAAATGATCAGTAGTGAAATAGTAAGCAGTGATAACATTTTTTGGTGTTGGTCTTCAGAATCAACAACCCATTAAGGTGAATCTTCTTCTTTGGTATGGCAATAACACACCAGGGAAAGCAATGGTGTGACTACAGTTGAATCTTAAAAGGTCTCTTATCCAGACCAAAGCAGAAAGCGTAGACATGGGAATGGGTCCCTATCATGGAGTGGCAGTTTCTGCTTGGCTGTTTGCAGGTTTTAGACTCAGGTTTACATTCAGTTCACTTTGGAAGTGTTTTCCATTGCTGTATGACCATGAACACAAACTGAAAAAAGACTACATTTGAATTTATAATACACAGTGTAATTATCTGACTGATCAGTGATGGACCTAAATAGTTTGACCATTGATCCACATCACAGATAGGTCTGTTTCTTCCTCTTTTTAGGCTGTTATAGCTCTTATTATAATGTTGCCTTCTGTGCGGTGCATAGTAACTGAGACACATGTGAATACCAGATATCTATTATCATTAGCAACAGTAACCACATGAAAGATCTTGGAATTTCTTCTTTTCATTTTCAATTATATTTCTCTGTTGCTGCCCACTCTAAAGGATGTGCATCGTTTCAGTCCTACCTTATATACAGAAACTTTCTACTCCTCTATTACTATAAATGAGTTACCTTTTTTAAAAGATTAAAAATCTGAGAAACTGATGTTATACAAAATTCTAATTATGCTAAACAAATACGTTCCATGTTATGGCAAGTTCCCTCTCTCTGCTCTTTTTTTGTTCTTTTGGTTGTTTGGGGCTTTTGTCCTATAATTGGATTTTGCTGAATTTTGTTCTTAACCATCAAATTCAAAGATATTCTGAAACTTGTACAGGAGTTTCAGTTAGAGACCCTCTAAACAAATTTGTTGGGAAACTTGAATAATTGTTAATATAATCCACGAACAGTTATAAAATGACAGCATAGATATCAGCATTCTGAATATTAAAAATAGATTTTGCATATTTTAGAGATATTGAGATTAAAAAAGGAGAATCCCAGACACTTCAGATTGAGAGCAAAATTAGAGTTATAATCACTACAAAAATCTTTATAATCTCTTGTATCTGCATGAACAGTTTTGTTAAATTTGTACTTCTAAACAAGTTTGTTTATTTAAAGAACAAAAACTAATAGTACATGAGATAACAGGTGCCTAATTTTTCCTCTTATTAAATCTTATTTGTTTTCAAAAATCACTTAATTCAGTCTAAAACATGCCTGGGTGTGAGAGTTGAGAAATTCTCTTGCTTCTTATAAAAGAACTTCTCAAGATGAGGATAACATGCTAAAATGGAGATCTGCAACAGCTGCTGCCCCAGTCGGCTCTGTATGTTGTATTTACGTAGATTTTCCCAACCCTTTTTGATTTTTTGTAAATGAGCCCCACGTTTAGCAGAGCATACAGCAACTCTTGAGGGTGCCTATTCCACTTATTGTTATGGTATGTTTCACAGATGAATTGTGAAGGTTGGGAAATAGAAATAGGAATTTAGGGAATTTTTAAGTGAAGTTGTGGGGGGAGAGGTGAAAATAGCTTAACTGGAAGATCCCACTTGGCAAACATGTCAGAGTATAGACCAGAGGAAGGGGGGTGTATGATTCTGTGATGAGAGCAGAACACGATTTTGAAGGAGACCGTGAGTGCTGCCCAGTTTGTTATAGGCATGTCACCATATTAGGATTAAAATGAGAAAGTTTTTGTGGGTAGCACCATGAGTTCAGGATATGGAGTTAAAAGTAGAGAAGACAGAGATGTGACAGATCAAAGATAGCTCAGGGATCAACTCTAGTTTTGCAGGTTTGGAAAGACATAATCAAAGGACAATAACTGCAGTGTAAAAAGAACAGATTTTGATGTGTTGATGAGCTGTATGTGAGTCTAATGACTGAATGAAGAACAAACCTGTGTAATTTATATGATCCGACCATGACTTCTTCACCATTATTTGTTTTAAAGTCACTTGAAGCTATGGTGAACTATTTACCAGAGATCTGAATGTTGACTGAATGGATCCTGAACAATTATATGAAAATATATTAAGGTTTCAGGCATTAGTTTCCATGGTAGAGGTGACTTAGTAGGTTTGAATCACAGAGCTTCCCCTTTTCTTTATATGTTAAAGATCTTTCTCTCACTTACTTTCCTTTCTCTCACTTATTCTCACAAACTTGGAGACTTTTTTAAAGACTCCACTTGCTAAGAGGGTTTTCTTTTCCCTCGTGGGATTGTGTGCTGGACCAAGGCTATAAATGATCAAGGATGACATATATGCTGCCATTTTGTTTTATTTTAATCATAAGCCCATTTGTGGCCTTTTTTCCTTTCAAATCAAAGGCTTCTCTGCTGAGACTTCCAGTGCGATTGCCATTCAGTGCCCATAGTAGTTTCTTTGTTGTGGACGACTGTCTACTAAGATGTTGAATGCAGTCACCATTCATTTCAAATATAGACTAACTGACAGCCATCAGCTGGTATTTATTTTTTGTTTCAACCACCATAAGTCACACTTAAGCCCCAGTGAGAAACTATTGATTAGTTCCTTACCAATCCAATCATGCATCAGCCCTCCCTCTCCTTGTCTCAGTCTTATGTGATGTACATACACTTTGATGATCTTTTATGATATTCTATCAGAAAGTTTATTAACTTGATTCTGCCACTCTTACTCATGCTGAGTATTACCTTACTCCACAAGTAGTCCCCTATAAACCAGTTGGGTTACTCAGAGTATAGTACTGCTCAACACACATTAGCAGAATGGGATTCTATATAAATGAAATCAAATGAGCTACTTCGGAAGAGCAATGCCTTACGGTCTGAATCAGGTAATGTTCATTGCCATGTTCTCATCAAATAACTGTCATCCCTAAGAAATACATGGAAGGCCTATTTTACGCTGAAACAAGGAATGCCTGTCTGACACCACTTCGTTTTTCACTAGCTTTCCTAATTACCTATCTTCTCATCATGTGATCTTCAGGCAACCACCCCTCAAACAGAGTTTTTCTACAGATGTTAAATAGAGTTCTTCATGCTGTAGGGCAAAAGTAAATTAAATTGATAAACATGCACAACTGCCTGGTCACGTGGCTCTGGAGAGGGAAGATGTTTTCTTTAAACCTGCCATTGCTATCATCTATGGCATTATTCTCCATTTTACTGGATTCACAGGAAGTAGTCTAAGGAAGTGCAGGAAGGATCGATAACAGATGCCATGAGATCTAATTACCGAAACTTGACATAGTCACATTTTTAAATGCAAACACACTAGTTTATTTAGAGAGACACATGCATTTTATATTCATCAGCCTTGAATATGCACCAACATGGATTAGAAAAATAAAATAGTGTGGCCTTTGCGATCTGATTTCATTGGTCAGTTGAAAAATCTACATCCCAAGTGAAGTAGTTCAACCAACCTAAGTCCCCATGTAGACAGCATGGGGTCAACAGAAGAACTCTTCCGCTGACCTAGTTACCACCTCTCATAGAGGGGGATTACCTGATGGGAGTGACAGTAATGCAGCTGTGCCACTGTAGCATTTAAAATGTACAGGCCCTAATATTATGTTTTACCCCGTCAAGCTCTTAAGAAAGCTTTAACACACTACTTCAAAAACTTTGTGGGTTTTTTTCATTTGTAAAATTTTCAGAACTATTTATGTCTCCAATTTTGTAGGGTTATAAATAAGTTGGATTTGTATTTTTGGGTCTACTCTTCTGCACTTGTTTTTCTTTTCCTTAATCCTGTCCTCATAATGATGATTTTTAAAATATTTCTTTGCATATGTCACTTTTAAAACTTGCCTTTCAGGTAATGTTTCTAAACATAGAATTCTATTACATTTTTAAAACAAATGTGGTTAATTGTTGGTGATTTTTGTTTTCTTTATTTCAATGTATTGCACGGATCGGCAACCTTGGCATGCGGGACCGCAGGGTAAGCACCCTTAGCGGGCTCCACCAGTTTGTTTACCTGCTGTTTCGCCGACTGCGTCTGCCACTGGCCACGGTTCTCCGTCCCGGTCCAATGGGGGCTGCAGGAAGCAGCGACCAGCACCGCGCCACTTCCCGCAGCCCCCATTGGACCAGTACAGCGAACCGCAGCCAGTGGGAGCCGCGGTAGGTGAAACGGCAGGTAAACAAAGCAGTGGAGCCCGCTAAGGGCACTTACCCTGCGGTCCCGCGGTCCCAAGGTTGCCGATCCCTGATACATTGCAAGTCTAAGTTTGCAAAAGTGACAAGTGACTTTGGCTACCTTCATTTTTGGGTGGCCAATTTGAAACTGCGAGGGGACTGATTTTCAGAAATTGAGTGATCAGCGCTTCTGCAAATCAGATCCCCTTTGTGGTGTCTCAGGTTTGATACCTGAAAACTGAGTCATCCAAAATTACTACACTCTTAAAAATACAGTTTGGAATCAGTCCAAATTTTATTTTTTGAGATGTTGACTACCTTGACAATTTGTTCATCTTTTATTAAATAGAAAACATGGTTTACTTTATACATCTATCATAATGAATTAGCTAGTGTATCTGTATGCTACTACCCCCTGTTGGTTAGAATCAGAACTGTCTAGTATGTGTCATGGGACCTATATTACTAAGAGTTAAAGAATATTCTTCTATAACTCATATGGTAGTAAACACTGCTTTTGGAGCAGGAAGAACTGTGTTCTCTCCTTATCGTTCTGAATGTCTAAGTGGCCATGAAGTACAGTACAGGGGAAATAATAAAGTTCTAAGTATCCTAGGGCTACAATATCTTTAAATTCCCTTCTATATACACCTCTTTCTATCCCAAGATCTGTTCTTTTTTCATACGCCTGTCACTGATCTGAACATTAGGCTTCTTGTTAATATTATCCATAAGTGCTTAAAGAAATGATCAGTAAGAAAAATATATTAGAATCATAGAATATCAGGGTTGGAGGGGACTTCAGGAGGTCATCTAGTCCAACTCCCTGGTCAAAGCAGGACCAATCCCCAACTAAGTAGTCCCAGCCAGGGCTTTGTCAAGCCTGACCTTAAAAATCTCTAAGGAAAGAGATTCCATCACCTCCTTAGGTAACCCATTCCAGTGCTTCACCTCCTAGTGAAAAAGTTTTTCCTAATATCCAAACTAAACTATCACTGCAACTTGAGACCATTACGCCTTGTTTTGTCATCTGGTATCACTGAGAACAGTCTAGATCCATCCTCTTTGGAACTCCTTTCAGGTAGTTGAAAGCAGCTATCAAATACTCCTCATTCTTCTCTTCTTCAGACTAAACAATCCCAGTTTCTCAGCCTCTCGACATAAGTCATGCTCCAGCGCCCTAATCATTTTTGTTGCCCTTCGCTGGACTCTTTCCAATTTTTCTACATCCTTCTTGTAACGTGAGGCCCAAAACTGGACACAGTACTCCAGATGAGGCCTCACCAATGCCGAATAGAGGGGAATGATCACGTCCCTCAGTCTGCTAGCAATGTCCCTACTTATACAACCCAAAATGCCATTAGCCTTTTTGGCAACAAGGACACACTGTTGACTCATATGCAGCCTCTCATCCACTGTGACCCTAAGTCCTTTTCTGCAGAACTGTTGCCTAGCATTCAGTCCCTAGTCTGGAGCAGTGCATGGGATTCTTCCGTCCTAAGTACAGGACTCTGCACTTGTCCTTGTTGAACCTCATCAGATTTCTTTTGGCCCAGTCCTCTAATTTGTCTAGGTCCCTCAGGTGGTGCATTACTCAGGTGGTGCAAAATATCCTATCCTTACCCTCCAACATCGTTTTCATCTCAAAATTTTGACTGCTTTTAATAAAATCAGTAATGACACATTTCTAAAACATTCAATTTTTACTAATTAATAGTAAATACTTAATATGCATATAGTATCTTTCATCTGAAGGTGCATAAATTTCTATTCCACTGAAATGCAACTTTCTCTGAGTTAGAGAACAAAAACCTATCAGTGCATGGTATACTACATGATGAGGAGAGTGAGTGTGAAAGTTTGACTGAGACACTGAGTAGGTTAAATTGCCATTTTTACCCCAAAAGTGCCATAATATCTTTAAGTTCATGCCAGTCCTAGTTTTTAAAGTCTCATCTGACAGACAACTACACAACCAACTTAAATCTTCTCTGAAAAGAATGAGGGCTAAAATGAGACCGAATCTGTAATTACAGGTATTCTAAATATTTCAAACCTGAAACTTAGCTAAGATGTCTCTCTCTCTTCTATCTACATTGTCATATTGAAAAGCTGTTTCTCTGTAAAATGTCAGTTTCCTCTGCACAAATTGTGAAATTTGTCCCATTGGTTGAACTTGTAATTTTACTCTGGTGAAATGTCATGTTTTGTTCATTGACAAAAACAGAAACATTCTATGGCGCTTCACAGAAATGTCAGTTTCCAAACATAAGTAGCCAGGAAGCAAAAACAGGTAGCTTTCCCTAGCACTAATTAGTAAAACTGGACTTGACTATACTTCATTTGCAGGTTTTTCTGCATTGTGGATTAGATCTATCAGTGGCTAACCTAACATCTAAGAGAAGAGTATCTTCTAGAATGCTCTGTAACTGTTGTTTGGCTTCATCCTTCTGTGTTTGTTCCTAAGGCTTCTTTCCTCTCTCATTTTCCCTCTAAAACAAGAATAGACACTATTTTGGGGTTGCTAGTCATGAGGAATCCAACTCTTGAGTACAGCAGGCTTACAGAGTAACTTTCTGGCAGAAATTCAGAAATGCTTTGACCAAAGGGAAAGAAAAAAAGATCTAAAATGAGGTTAACTGGAAACAAGACAAAAAATGTGGAAAACATTGAAAACAAAAGTGCACACCCTTTATAACAAGAAACACAGAAGAGCTGAGATAAATTGTGATATTTGTTTTCATGCCTACTTGAAAGCCTTGCTAGTTTACCACTAAGTATCATGAATACTAAGATCATTGCTTGTAAGAAAAACAGCCTTCTCTTCTAAATGTGCATGGGTATGTGGGAACATTCTAGCCCCAAGTTTGCCAAAGATCAAGTCTTTCTGTTTGGTTTCTTTTCAAAATTAACTCTACCACAGCTTGATGGAGAAATGGTGCGATCCAGGAAGGGAGAAGGCTTGAAGAGTTCCCCAAGTCTGACAGAAGGATCATAACAGTGATCCTGGAAGTGATGGAGTGTGTAAAGCAACATCTTTCTTATAGACTAAACAGTCAACACTACTTAGCTCTCTTCTTTATCCTCTGGGGAAAAGTTCTGAAGAGGTAAAAACAGAGGTGAAAGTAAGCCGGTACGCACCCGTACGGCGTACTGGCAAGAGTCAGTTTGCTGTACCGGGACCGGCTTCCACAAGAGACAATTTAAAGGGCCTGGGGCTCCCATCAGCAGCTGGAGCCCCAGGCCCTTTAAATTGCAGAGTCCCACTGCCAGAGCCCTGGGGTAGCGGTGCGGGAGTGCAGGGTAAGTACCCTCAGGGCCCCGGTGCTCTATTTACCTGCCGTCTGACTGCGCACCACTTCCCC
>ML677348.1:40767570-40918289 GCA_007922305.1 Dermatemys mawii
CGCCGCCGCTCCCCAGGGCTCCAGCCGCGGCGCTGGCGGGGATTTAAAGGGCCAGGCTGATAGCAGGCAGCTGGAGCTCCGGGGCCCTTTAAATCCCCACCTGAGCCCTGCTGCCAGAGCCCTGGGGTAGTGGCAGTGGAGCTCTGGAGGGGATTTAAAGGGCCCCGGGGCTCCATGGGCGCTAACCCAGGGCTCCGGCAGCAGGGCTTTGCAGGGATTTAAAGGGCCCTAGGCTCCTGGCTGCCGCTACCTCCCCGGGCCCTTTAAAGCTCTGCCGGAGCCTGGGAGCCCTGGGGTAGCATAGGCGGCTGGGAGCTCCCAGGACTCCTCAGTGATTTAAAGTGCCTGGGGCTCCCCTGCAGTGGCAGCTGGAGCCCTGGGCCCTTTAAATCTTGATTTAAAGGGTTGGAGGCTAAGTCCCTGCCTCTTCTGGTTGAGGCTCCGCCCCTGACCAGGACTTCCGGTGTACCGATAAGTCCTTTAACTTACTTTCACCCCTGGGTAAAAATAACGTTTTTTAAAGAATTAGGTCAACGTTTTTACAGAGAAGAGAGAGGAACGCACAGGTAACAATGAATGAAGCTTCTCTGCTGACCAGGCATAACCAATTACTACCAAGGTCCACTGCCTCCCTTCTTTCAACATATATTTATCTGCTGTTAAACAATGCCAAGGCAACAATCCTATTTTTTTAAAAAACAGTCTTCTTCTAGCTATTTAATAGCATGTACTGTATATTTATGACTCTTTAACCAGAAAACCATACCCTACTGGATATATTTCAAGTTCCTGACCCCAACCCCTTAATTTGCTGTAAAACCAACATGCTCATTCTTCTTCAGAGAAGTATTATGTTAGCAGATTTTTAAGTTAGTTCTAAAGGGGATTGTTTTTATAGCACCGCATATCCTGGTGGAGGGCAGTGGCAGGGAGTCATTTTCTTTTCCAAAAAAACAACCACCACTGGCAGTGTGATGTGGAGCTCGGGATTTTATTTTTAAAGCCCTAATGACTAGTTTTTATTCCATAATCACAGAGTGCCCCTTTCACCTGATGACTTTTATTCACTCTTCAGCATACTTCCTTTCCTGCTTCATCATTCATCAACTATGAGGTAATTAATTTTAAATGGGAGACTTTCAGTAACCAACCAAGGCTATCGTAAATCAAAACTTCTGCAGCTGATAAATTAATTTGTCAATGAGAAGGCTTTGGCAGTCCTCTTTGTTTTGTATGGAATTTTTCAGATAGTCTTCTTGGCTTCTTAGAAGCTGCCACAAAAATCAGGATCGACATTTATTGTGGATCCTTAGTCTTGACAGAGGTCCCAGAGTCAAACAAGGGTAGCATGTATTCTTTCACTGGGCCCCCAGGGGTTTCTACACCTACACAAATCATGGATGTGCCATCTGCTAGAATATGTGCGATCATACTGGTAATGGATGGATGTGTGCCAAAAAAATTGTATGACTATTAGGAAATACTTGTCCTCCAGTTGAAAGGGCTCCTTTACACATGTCTATCCTGAATAAGCTTGTGTGCAAGTTTATCTCCAAAACATGACACTTAAACTCATTACAAGCCATTGTGAACTAAAGGGTGGGAGTGGTGGTGGGAGGAAAAACAGGGTAGGAGAATATTTACAGGCAGATCAAGCAGCCCATATGTCCAAAGCATCCTGACTGCAAAGTAGCACCCAGAAATGGCGTTGGAGCTAGCATCAAAGTCAGCTACACAATAAACCTACCAGATGTTCGCAAAGTTAATAATGGGGAAATATGTTACAGACATGTAACATGTTATTGTTGGGGGAAAATGTTACAGACATGAGACTTTCTATTTAATTTTCTCTTAAATTTTAGGTGTAGCCATGTCAAATTCAAGAAACTGAAAAATCCTGGCATGAGCACCTTTGTCTAAAGAGAATTTCAGAGGTCAGATCATCTACTGTGTTATGGTTCCTTTGCATTGCTCAGGTGGTGAAAAGGGGCAGAAATCTGCTCACAATTGCCCAGCAGAAAATTCCCATGTTAGAAAAGAACTGTCATAAGGGGATGTCTCTGAGATGGGAAATCAGCATGTGCTCTATGCAAGGAAGCCTCCAGTGGAGTATAGTCTGTACCAGTTAGAGCAGCCCAGAAGCATCTCTAAGTCGGGCTGGGGCTAACCCTGAGAAATCCAAAAGCTGCTCTTCCTGATTCTCCCCTCACTCCTGTGCCAGTGCAGGAAAAAATGTAGCTTTGCATGTCTAGTTTAACATTGCAATTTTTAAAATAAATGTAATTGCGTTAGGCTGCCTGGAGGGATGGAAGGTGCTTTTTTTCTGTTAAGGATATTTTGATTGAGAGAGCTTTCAAATGCAGCCATTTCCAGACCCTTGAAATGCTCAGCCTCTTTTGCTGTTTTCACTGTTGTCGGAGCCGTGTTGGTCCCGGGATACTAGAGAGATAAGGGGAGCTTGTCTCTCTCACCAGCAGAAGTTGGTCCAATCACCCATCTTGTCTTTCTAATATCCCGGACTGACATGGCAAGTTAAACAAGAGGAAGAATTAATGGGAACAAAACAAGTGACGGTCTGCAAAGTGATTAAAATACTTCATTGTGTATTGTTCATCAGCTTTGTGATCTTCTTGGAACTAGAAAAACAGGGATGTTATCTGATCACAGATACTCTGGTGATGGGGCAACCAGCGATGAGAATGGATTTGGGAAAGTGGCAGCAAATACATTATAGGCATGCAACTCTCTCTTCTTCTCTTCCTCCCCACTTTTCCCTCTCTCTCTCTTTTTCCCCACCGCCCCTTTGACCACTGCATTCCTACATGTAAGCCAGTGGTGCAGAAGTAGAAGGGTTACATTCAGGAGCCCTTTTCTTCTCTCCTGCACTTTGGAAAAGTGATCCAGTTCTGGTTTCCTGACAATGTTTGACATTGGCACCTCAAAGCTGACAAACCATGAAAGTGACTGAATCATAACTGCAATAATTATTCCTGGGGCCTGGTTTCTCAGTGTCCCTGGCATCTTGAAATTATAGCCCAGACAGCTGACGATCAGTTAAAGCTGTGCAAGAGAGGAGACTGTTGGTACCACTACTATTGCCGATATCTTAATATTTTGTCTTCTTCTAGCCACAGGGCCTGATCCTGCCATCTAGCCACACTCAGATTTCCCATTAACTCAATGGGGGTTCTACAGGCAGAAAGATTAGTTTGGTTTAAAAATTCTGTCCAAACTGTATAAGAGAACATTTTTGTAGGATTATGAATGATGCAGCACATGATACAACTTGATCTTCATGGCCCAACATGATTCTTCTCCATGTGTGATGAAAACTCAATCTTAATACAGGAGATGTTTTGCAGTAGCTTGCATACCACACTACCTAGAGTAGACACACATCTACCAGAATTTCTTATGGGTTTAGCACAATTAACAATAATGTTAATTATTAACATTAACTGGAAATGAAAAAGTATATAAATTCCCTATGTTGCTGTTCATAAGGTGTTTTGATACAACTATAAAGGGGAAACGCGATTGTTTGTAGGACTTTTTCTGACATCAAAGTATTTGTTTATAATTTTGTATTATTTTTTCCAAATACAATAAATATACCAAAATACAACACTCATCATAATATATAAAGGAGGTTAGGGTAAAGGGGAAGGGAGGGAGGGAAAAAAACATATCTAACTTCAGGGTCTATGGTAAGCAAAAAAATATTTCTGTTACCCTGTGATGAAACAGAAAGATTGAAGGTGGTTGCATCTTGATATGTCATATAGAGTCTGCATTGTGTGTCAGTTAGAGCTGGTTGAAGATATCCCATTAGACATTTGTATTAAAATGGTTTCTTCATCAGTGCAATTCAGTACAATGTGTAAGGTTCACTGACCATGCATCAGTAATGTAAATGAAACTAGCTCTTTGACTATAAATATACAAGGTAGAATTTTTTTTTCTTAAATTCTTTTCCCCACAATGGAACTCTCAGGAGCATACTTCACCTGTGAATTAATACAGTATTATAAGAACTGGGAAATGACCAAAGATGTCAAATCACTTCACACATTCAAAGTGAAATGTACATGCATCAGTAGCTATATTTCTGGGTAGCGGTTCATGAAGAACATCTAGAGTTGTGTAGCTTTGGATCAGAGTTCACAAATTGCATTGAACCTGGCCTGCATTTCAAGTTTGTAACAAAATCCAAAGACAAGAGTTCTGCCTGGCTTTGAATTTCAATCTGATTCTAGTAATTTCCACTTGTTTCCTTTAAAAATAAAAGTGCTAAACTCTGCTCAGTTACATTGGTGCCAATCCAGAGTAAATTAATTGACCCAGTGAAGTTACTCTGCAATTACACTGATGTAGCTGTGAGCAGAATCCATCTTTAAAAAAAAAGTAACAAGTATGGGATGCTCTGAGGTCCCAGTCCTACAAAGACGAATGTGCATGTTTCGCTTTACGCACTGTAAATAGCCCAATTTAAGCAAATTGGAACTAACTACTCTCGGTGTGCAAATTTATGCACACGTGTAAGCCTTTACAGGATTGGGGTCTTTACAGGATCAAGTCTGAAGAGTTCTCAGTTTCTTTAACAGGAGTGGAAGATCACATGTATAGTAGAATCCCTGTATTTACTGTAAGCACTGTATGTTCTATAAGAATGGATTTCAGATTCACTAATACATAATTGATTACTTTTCTCCACCATAACAAGAATGGCACATCACTGCTACAGGTTATACCTCCTCCCAAAAATCCCCCTCGCTCCCCCCCCCCAAAAAAAAGCCCCATCAAAACCAAACCAAATGACCTTTAACAATCAAACTAACAAAAACAAACAATAAAACAAATCCAGAATTATGCAGAAATCTTACTCTGAAAAGTCCCCATGGGACTTTTTACATTGATTTTATGTTAAAAGTGTTCTCATATTACAGAAATGGGTGGCAGTATAAAACTCTAAGATGGACAGATTGCTGCTCTTTACATTAACACAGGAGAGGTCTTTTTTGCACTTTGCCCCCAAGCCTTTGAAAGGCAAACTCTTCTCTAATGTGTGATGCACTCTATTGCTTTACAAATACGGGCAAACAGGAGGAGCATCTTATAATTTCATTGTCCAATATAGGCCATTTGTGCTGTTTTTGCCTTTTGCCTTTTCTCTTGCTGATTAAAAGATTTGATTTCAAGGGGCGTTTAGCCTGAGTGAGGACTGCAGAATCAGGGCCCTAGACTTGGATCTGCACCTTTATTAGTAAAACCGCACCAGAAAACACATTTCCTCTGTTTAGGACTTGCAAGCAACCACTCCACCATCCCCATCCTTGATTTATAGCTCTGTAGCGAGACAAAGCCTTTAAGCAGTGACAAAGTCTCTCTGAACACAGCAGAAATATTTGCTAACATTGATATTTTCTTCAGGGGCTTTAGCCACAGTTTGCTCATGTGGGACATTTAATGAACCTCTAGAAGCAGCTGTGAATCAGTGCAATCCTGGGGTCTTTTCAATCCCCTCCACTTCCCAGCTCCTTTCACTTCAGAAATGCAGAGTGCTGGCAAACTGCTACCTGAGGCAGCCTGCGAGCCATGAAAAGATGCAGTTGGAGTGTATCAGAAACAAAGTAAAAGCCATGAGAAGCCAGTTTCCATTCCCCCCTCCCTCCCCGCCCACCAGAACAGCCAGGCCTGCAAGCACCGCAGCTCAGGCCACAGAGCTGTTTGATTGCTTAAGCCTGGTGGTCAGACAATAGGACCAGAAAGAATGGCTGCTTCCTTCCTTCCTGTTGAGTGTTCTGCCTGAGTGAGCAAATTCAATAGCACTTCGCTTCACAGCAACACTAGGCTCTGGCACAGGCGAAAATCAACAAAGAGCCATTCTAGGGCACTTCCAACTGCACCTAAGCCAAGCCACTGAGCTGTGGAACCATCCGGGGAGAGGGAGGGGGCATCTAAACCCAGACGTTGCTGGAGGGTGTGGATAAAGGCACAGTCAACATTCAGGTTACTGTTTATATTGAAGGACTGGATTTTTGATGTTGGGCATGTGCTGAGATTTTTGTTCCTCTCCCTGGCCATTTTTGATTTTTAAAATGCTTCTGCTGATTTAGAGAGACGAGGTGGGGGAGGTCATATCTTTTATTGGCCCAACTTCTATTGGTGAGAGAGAGGGGCTTTCGAGGTGACCTGAAGAAGAGCTGTGTATGGCTCAAAAGCCCCTCTCTCTCACCAACAGAAGTTGGGCCAATAAAAGATATTACTTCACCTATCTTGTCTCTCTAATACCCTGGGACCAACACGACTACAACAACACTGCTGAATTAGTAATTTTAAATCCCTCTGCATATGTCTGTCAGCAAGTTTGCTGTAACACATTTAAAAGCAATGACTAAACTATGAAGAAAGTTATACAAGAATATCTTGTATGAAATCCAAAGAGGGTATTTTCTTCAGTTCCAAGTACTGGTACCCTCAGCTTTCACACATTTGATATCACAAACAACAATGGAAATAAAATAATGATGTCAAACAAGAGCAGTGTCTCAAGCAGACTGGTATACAATCACATATTACATTTGAATGGATATAAATTAAAACACCTCTATACAAGTGCTATAGAAATGTCTCAGGATAATTATGGATTATTATTTTTAGTATCTGACCTTATTTTCTCTTTTTTAAATCTCACTCTTTGATTCAGTTCTGTGCCAGGCTGAGAAGGAACATTATGTAGTTAAAAATGCAAGGACATTGGAGACATACACCCAGAACTGCCAAGCAGAAGTCACATATTTGTAAGCGCTGGGTTTCTAGATCTCAAAGATCCTTGAAAAGGACTTAGTCTGTAAAGTGCTCCCTGCCAAAGAATACAAAATCAGCATTCTAAATACTCTTGCTGTCTCTTACAGTTGAACTAGTGCATCACATTGCAGAACTGATGATACTGTGGGAGTCCAGTACATCTGTAGTTAGGTTTCTACCCTTACTGTAGAAACCTGGTATGGGATGTTATAGAACTATACAAAGGGGCATATTTACTTTGGGTGCCAAGGTTTGTTGATTCAGTGTGGTTAGGGGAAACTATAGCAAATATATTTTTTTTAAAAAAAGCAAATTATCATAGACAAATATATTAAAGAGCTCTAGAATTTTTTGATCTATTAATATATTTTTAAAATTCAAAACTTTTTCTTTTGTGGCTTTCAAATGAATATGGTAAGATTTTACACTTCTATGCTACATCTGTTTTCTTAAGCAAAGACCTCTTTAAATTGTTTTTCCCATTGTATCGGAACCATGCTTAGCCAAGTTACATCAATCCAGTTTCTTTTCTTTTCTACTTCTGAACTCTGACAGCTTATCCTAAACCCATCTGCAACCATGATTAAATATATGAAAATCATCTTTGCTTCTCTTTTGAACTGCTTTTGATATAGTATTTGCTGTCAGATAGTCTATAATGTTTGAACATCTGGTAATGTAAACTGAAATGTTATTGCAGCTGAAGAACAACCATTTAGATATTTTTATAGCAAGTTTTTTTGTGGCATCTGATATTGCAGTTGTGGCTTGAGTTTACGCTAATCTTGTGGTGCTACAGTTATAGCTAAATTATTCATTTTTATGCATCTGAATCAGAACATAGCTTAAAATCCTGAGAAAATATATTACTTTTAGCAATAACCTGAAATGTGCATGTGAAATCCATCCCAATTATGGATTAATAAAAGCTTGATTATGGTAGTTAATATATTTGATTTTGTTTCTTGTTTAAAAACAACTTACATGAAGATCAAATAACTTTACAAAGCAGGGTAGCAAAATACAAATTTTCATCTCTTTTTATATACGAGACATCAATTTATATGCATACAGTCCTAAACAGAATTGACCTACAAGTATCTACTAATGCTTAATGTTGACTATTACTACAGAATAATTGCAGCTCACTTCATATGGGGCCCAGTCCAGTTTCTAGTGAAGTCAGTGGTAGGATCCCCTGATGTGACTCGGTTGGCACGCTCCTAGTAAAAGTATGAACCTAGAAATGCATGAAGATTGAGGCCAGAGGCACCAACTTTCTACTGTGCCGGGGGTGTTTGACCCTGGCTCTGCCCCATCCCACCTTTTCCCGACCCCACCCCTGCATCTTCCTGTCCTGTTCCACACCCCCGTCCCCAGTGTGCCCTTGCTCCTCCCCCCACCCCCGCCACGCATGCCACAGAACAGCTGATCTGCAGCAGGCAGGTGATGTTGGGAGGGAGGGGGACGCACTGATTGGCAAGGCTGTCCGTGAGTGCTCCAGCCCCAGAGCACCCATGGAGTCAGCACCTATGACTGAGGCATATCTCCCTCTCTTGCCCCACTAATATTTCTCCAGATTTAAGGGCACAGTTAAGATACAAGTGTATTTTTAGGAAGTTTCTCATTGTTACTCATATTTTTCTGTGGGCAAACTAGTTCAGGTAGATAGTGAGGGCAAACAACCTAACTGGTTTTAAGATGGAGTTTTATAAGTTTATGTATGGGATTATACATTATATAAATTTATGTATGGGATTTATACATTATGGGATTTATGTATGGGATTATACACAGGGCCAGCCTTCATGAGAATGACGCCCTAGGTGAACTTGTATTTTGGCTCCCTTTCTTTGAGTTCAGCCCCTGGTGGCAGGGCTTGGGTGTTAGTCACTTTGCCCCTCTGACCAATTCTCTGCAATTTGCTCATCACCTAGGATATCTTGTTCCCACCAAGACTTCCCACATGATTTTAGGGAAAGGTAGGATGTTAGCTATTCAATATGTTCCATGGCTAAGGCACTCAGCCCGGATCTGGGAAACTTGGGAACAATTCCCCCCTCTCCCTGTGGGAGAGAGAGAATTTGAAAAGGGATCTCCAATCATGGGTGGCGGGTAGAATAGGCCAGGGCAGGGAAGCTTAAGCCCAGCCTGGGCTCTGCCCATGCTGCACCCTGTCCTCCAAGATGGCGGCAGCTCAGCTCCATCCGGAGGCTAGCAGGTGGCTGGGGCCAGCAAGTGGCCCGGTTCTGAGGCCAGCACTGAGGCTAGCCGGTGATCCAGTCAGTGGGTGGGGGGCGGGCAGCTCTGGGGCTGGCCAGCAGTCCAGGGCTGTTTGGCTGGGGCTTCTCCAGCTGCTGGGGGTGGCAGGGGGAGGCTCGGGGTTCCAACAGCTGGGAGCTCAGAGCTGGGGGGATTTTTTTTAAGGGGGTTCAGGGCTCTAGCAGGTGGGTGGTGGAGTTCACGTGAAAGGAGCAGGGCCACATCGCCAACCTCCCTGAAGAGGGGACTCACGTGCTGCCCATGTCTCCTACCTCTCAGAACCAAGCTATAGGGCCCCCTTTGTCTGTCCTGTTGAAGCTGTTCCACTTTGGATTAAAAAAAATCAATCATTGGAGCAGGGAGAGTATGAAAATGGCCATACTGGGTCAAATCAAAGATCCATCTAGCCCAGTATCCTGTCTGCTGACAGTGGCCAATGCCAGGTGCCCCAAAAGGAATGAACAGAACAGGTAATCATCAAGTGATCCATTCCCTATTGCTCATTTCCAGCTTCTGGTAAACAGAGACGAGGGACACCATCCCTCCATCCTGGCTAAGAGCCAATGATGGATTTATCAGTCTGTCAGATCCTCGGTCTCCCACCTTTCAGATGTGTGCCCCCTAACCACCAAGCTATAGAATTATTCCCTCTCTCTTTAGCCTAGGGGTCTCCAAACTATGGCCTGGGGGCTGAATCCAGCCCGCGGCATCAATTTGTCCAGACCCGCAACTAGGGTGACCACGCAGCAAGTATAAAAAATCGGGACAGGCAGTGGGAGGTAATAGGAGTCTATATAAGAAAAAGCCCCAAAAGTCAGGACTGTCCCTACAAAATCGGGACATCTGGTTACCTCACCCCCAGCTGAACAGGCACATGGAGAAGCTGCCGCTGCACCACCCCCACCCCCCTACCTCCCACTCAAGCTGCTGCCGGTGGCCCCATGTGCGGAGGGGTGAGTGCCCCTGCGGCAACGGCCAGAGGAGCAAAGGGGTGAGTGCCCCTGTGGCGCGGCCAAAGGAACAAAGCGGGGAGGCGGTCGTGGCAGCGGCCCACGAAGCCCCTTCAAAAACCTAATATGGCCCTCATCTCAAAAAGTTTGGAGACCCCTGCTCTAGCCCAATGACTCCCATAAAAGTCAGTGCTGCTACTTACTGGACTGCTCTTGAGTCACTCGTCACTCCCATCCTCCAGAAAGACTAGATGTACTGACTCTACAGCCCTCTTGTTATCCACATTTGGCCTAAAACATTCTTATTGGGGGGGGGGGGGAAGGGTTTTTCTGTAAATGAATGCATTTTGGTTTGTCTTGGGAAACTGAATTAGGAGATTTAAATTAAACAAAAAGTTCCAAAACCGTGACCAAGAAAGTTGGTAAAAGCAGAAACGGCACCAATAATCTGGCATGTTGAACTGAGCAGAAGATATGGGAGAGTCTAATGAAATAACCTCCTCATATTCAGCAGGGTGTCGCTGAAACAAAATTGATGTGTGATACAAGATGGATGTCTGGATGGATCTAACCAGTTTATTTCAGCATAAGCTTTCATGAGCTATATCTCACTCCATCGGATGCATCCGATGAAGTGGGCTATAGCCCACGAAAGCTTATGCTGAAATAAACTGGTTAGTCTCTAAGGTGCTACAAAATCTTCCTCGTCTTATTTACGGATACGGACTAACACGGCTGCTAATCTTAAACCTGGATGGATCTAGAAAATCACATTACCATTTCATGAAACTTGCCACGAACATAGGTACCAAAGGTATTTTCACTGAGGCTTGAGCAGAGTATCCCTGTTTAAGGATATCATTTATACTCATTACGTTTATGCCTGCAAAATTAATTACAAGCACAAATTGAGTACTTGTATCTCTCTCTCTCTCTCTCCATGATTTGATGTGTAATTGCAGGTGCAAAATTCCAGTTGAGAGAGCAAATTACACCTGCAAAAAGAAGGTGGCAGCCCTCTTCAAAATTTACTTTTTGGTGTATTTATTTTGTTCTTGCAATAATCGCATGACTTTCTCATGGCAACAAAGCTATTGAAACTGAAGATTTAAATTGCTTATGTAGGTGCTTTGTTGCAGCAGGTGCTCTCTCTCTCTTTTTAAGTCATCCTGTGATAAGATACCACAATCTGGTATACAGCATTGAAATAAAACTGTTATATTAAAAAGCCCAAACCACAGACATTTTAAACATAAGTAAAAGCTGGGCAAGCAGTAAAACACCCATCCCTCCAATGGCTAATGAGTACTCTCATCTGTAATGGTCTGTCACATCTCTAGTTAATTAGAAACTAAATTACTAACAATCACCAATTATTCATAATGGCATTCTTTTACCCTGTTAAATTAGTTTTAAAATGATTAGCATAAGAAACATTTAGCTTTGAAATACTAGTCAATAAGTCAAAAAGCATCGGAACATTTGCCTATTTAGCCTAATGAAAGACATTTTCTCTGGTACTGCCTTTAAATGCGCAGAATAACCCTGTACAAGTAAATGGGTTTACCAAACAAACCAGAGCTTTCTTTCCGTGCAACAATTTAGATGTCTTCACTGCTTCTCTCAGTAAACTTTTCCCAGAATGCTGTGGATACCTTGCAAATGCTAAATAATTTTCAGGACAATGTGAGCAAATGCTTTTAATGTCTCTGGCCTATTTTTTAAAAAAATTAATATAATGATCATCCCAAGCTCTCTTCCAAGCCCAGCTTTTCAGGCACTTGACTAACTTATTTCCTTAAAAGGTGTATATAAGAAGACAAGCTTTCACAGGGTGTCATTTTCCATATAATCAGGAGGGCTTTGTGCTAAAATGTGTAAGAAAACATTCAAGGTTAAAATTCAGCATGACTCTCCCCCCAAACAACCTCTTCTGCACCTTCACCCCAACCCCCACTTAAACCCTTTTGGAGGCTCCTGTCCACCCCTCCCCAGTCTACCCTTAGAAGCAAGCTCATCACCATTAGCACACAAATGCAAAATAACCAGCCGAGGCCTCTTCCCGGGAATACAAATTAGGGGCAGGTAGTTGAAGAGCTTAGAAAGCTGAAATAGCTAAATTCACAAAGAAAAGAATGAATAGATGAGAGACTGAAAGTGGGGTAAAGTGTTCAGCTTTTGTCATTTAAAGTGACGTCTTTAACTCTTTGCCTTCATGAAGCTGCTCTTCACAAAAATAATAGTGAATTGCAATTAAAAACTGAAGGAAAAAAGAAATTATATAACAAAATGACAAACAACAAGAAGATTTAGTTCCTCCCTCAGTGTATGACTATCATTCTAGGAAGCAGAGAAGATCATTTTAAACCTATCATTGTTTAATGTGACAATGCTGCTCTAGATAGTGAAACAAACGATGTAATCAAAAGCAGCTGGAGAAAAGTTTGTGATGGATCATCAAATCGCCTGAAATTATACCCACTCATGCAACTATCTACTAACTATTCCACGGTTTGTCACGTTTATTAGCATGGGTCATTGATCACTGATCTTTACTGACTAAGGGTATGGTTACACTTACAAAATTATAGCGCTATTGCTTATAGCGCTCGCCTTATACAGCAATAATAATAGCGCTATTGTATGTCCACACTGAGCTGCTCCAGCGCTATAGCATGGCCACATTTGCGGCACTTAATACGGCATTAAGAGCAGCGCATTAGGGCAGGTATCCCACAGTACACCTCTTCCTGATCTGGCGCAATGGCTTGTGGTAGGGGGGGCGTCACTTGCGGGGCATTCTATATCCTGTTTGAACTACCCATGATGCTTTTTGGCATATCCCAGCAATCCCTGTGTTTCCTTCCACCTCCGGCGCCATCTTTCAAGGGTTTCAGCAAGGCACGCTCTGTCTTCCATTGTCGAGTGCTGCAATGAATCCAGAACTGCTGAGGGACATGCTGACGACTGTCGCCAGCACATCTCTGTGTGCAGTGGAGTTATTCCTTGACATGCAGGATGACAGTGATGATTCTGAAGACGAGATCGAAGTGGTGAATGCATTCGACACAAAGCTGCTTGTCTCATTAACGGACATGCTCACGGCTGTTGAACGCCGCTTCTGGGCACGGGAAACGAGCACAGAGTGGTGGGATCGCATCGTCATGCAAGTCTGGGACGACGAGCAGTGGCTGCAAAACTTTCGAATGAGAAAAGCCACTTTCATGGGACTGTGTGCTGAACTCGCCCCTGCCCTGCGGCGCAAGGACACCAGACTGAGAGCTGCCCTCCCGGTGGAGAAGCGGGTGGCTATCGCGATCTGGAAGCTGGCTACCCCAGACAGCTACCGATCGGTGGCCAACCAGTTTGGGGTTGGAAAGTCGACCGTTGGAGTTGTGCTGATGCAAGTGTGCAGGGCCATCAATCGCATCCTGCTACGAAAAATCGTGACTCTGGATAACGTGCATGACATCGTGGCTGGCTTTGAAGAAATGGGTTTCCCTAACTGTGGTGGGGCGATAGATGGGACCCATATACCCATTCTCGCACCCGCCCACCTAGCTGAGGAGTACGTTAACCGAAAGGGGTACTTCTCCATGGTTCTCCAGGCGCTTGTGGATCACCGTGGGCATTTTACTGACATTAACGCTGGCTGGTCTGGAAAGGTGCATGACGCACACATCTTCCGCAACACCGGCCTGTTCATGAAGCTGCAAGCCGGGACTTTTTTCCCAGACCAGAGGATCCCCGTGGGGGAAGTGGAAATGCCCATAGTGATTCTTGGTGACCCTGCTTACCCTTTAATGCCCTGGCTCATGAAACCGTACACAGGGAGCCTGGACAGCAGTCAGGAAAGGTTCAACTACAGGCTTAGCCGTTGTCGAATGACTGTGGAGTGTGCTTTTGGGCGTCTCAAGGCGCGCTGGCGTTGTCTTTATGGGAGGCTAGATTTGGCTGAGGGTAGTATCTCCGCGGTTATTTCCGCATGCTGTGCCCTACATAATCTTTGCGAGCGGAAGGGCGAAGGCTTCACTCAGGCATGGTCCTCTGAGGTTCAACGCCTGGAGGCCACATATGCCCAGCCAGAGAGCAGGGTTCATGGAGGGGACCAGCGCGAGGCTGTTAGGATCAGGGAAGCCTTGAGGGAGCATTTTGAGGCTGAAAGCCAGTTCTAAAGTGAGGTGCAGATGGAGGGAGGGAGGGAGGGAGCATTCTTTTAACAGGAACAGGCATTTGCTTTTCTGTAGCCTGTAATAATGTATGTACACTTAATAAAAAAAAACCCATTTATTAAGAAGACAATTCATTTATTGAACAGGTACTTCGGTTGCTGAAAGAAAATATTGTGATGCATGTGAGGGGGAAGGCAGGGGAGGTGCAATGGGGGTGTCGTGGGGTCAGTCAGAGATCGGAGTATGTCCGGGTCTCTGAGTCTCCAGTGCCCTCACAGTGGCCATGTCCCCCGAACCCCATTTGCGGTGGCCAGTAAGGCATGTTATTAGGGGTAGACTGCAGTGGATAATGGTCTGGGGGTTGTCCGGTGAAGACAGAGGGGTTGGAGGCAGCTGTGGATGGTGATAACCATTTGGCTGATGATACTGGCCTGGAGGGTACAGAGGCAAAGAAGGGGAAGGGAGTTGGGGCAAACGATAATTGGGGTGGTGGGTGCGGAGCTTCTCCTCCTGAAGGGTGACAAGCCGCTGCATAGTCTGCAATTGAAGCTGCAGTAATGAGAGCAGCTTGTCGGTGCTTTTCCGGCGGTGAATCGCGTTCTCCTTCCGCGCCTTCTCCCTCAACTTGCTCTCATTCTCCCTCCACCTCTGTGCAACTCGATTCTCCGTTACAGCCTGTTGCATTACTTGCTGTACAAGATCCTCTTTGCTCCTTCGTGGCCGCTTCCTCAGTCGCCTGAGCCTCTCAGCTGTTGATAAGAGCGATGGCGAAGGGGTGAAGGATGACCCTTCTAAAATAAAAAGATACATTTCACAGTGGTTCCCTTGTAAAGAGCAGACATGCCTATCATTCCCCCGCATTCCCCGTTTGCCTGTCCCGCAGACAGCACAGATACAGCAACGGAGCCCCTGCCATGGTGAGTGGACTCCAGAGGCAAGGGAAATGATTTTTTCCCTGCCCTGAAAAGCTGTGGCGGGGGAGGGGGTGGGGAGTGCCGGTACGTTGCAGGAGCCACAGTGTGAGCAGCAGGCAGGGGGAAGGATTTCTTCCCTGCCCTGAAAAGCTGTGGCGGGGGTGGGGGTGTGTGTGGAGTGCCGGGAAGTGGCAGGAGCCCTACTCTGAACACTGTTCCAACATTCTCCGTAGGTGTTTGTCCTGGAAGATATCTCGTTGCTTCGAGTCACTGAGGAACAAAGGGAAGGGATTTTATTAAGATGCGGCTTCCGCCCAGGGCCATATGCAGCGTGCCTATGTGCAGCAATGCTCCCCCCACCCATTGAAGCACAGTGGCAGGGACTAGTGACCGTGACCGGGACGGGGACCACGCTGGCTCTCCCGGGAAACCTGCGCAGGCGCATTGCAAGTGCTCTTATTGAGACCTTTGAAGAGATTACTGATGATGACTACCGCGAGGTGATAGACTACATCAATGCACTATTCCACATGTAGGCAAGCATGCAAGCATCCCCTTCCACCCCAAGCTGCCTGCCTTCCCCATAGAAAAGCAGCTTTACCGCCGCAATGCACTGCTGAGCTGGCCCCTGCAACTGCCGGACGCTGTGGCTGTCCGCCCTCCTCCTGGCTTTAGAGGAGAGCTCCTGGCTGCATGCCCCCCCGCCCTCCTCCTGGCTTGAACAGAGCACCAGGTGGAATGTCCCCCTCATCCCTTTCCACCCCAAGCTGCCAGCCTTCCCCATAGAAAAGCAGCTTTACCTCCGCAATCCGCTGCTGAGCTGGCCCCTGCAACCGCCGGACGCTGTGGCTGGCTGCCCTCCTGGGTTGAGAAGAGCTCCTGGCTGCATGCGTCCAGGGACTCCTCCGTGCCCTGGATCGCTGCTGCCTCGTCCTCATCCTCCTCCTCTTCTTCATCCTCCTGCTCTTCGTCCTCCTCCTCACCACCCCCTTCACTGGTGGGCTGGGAAGTGTCCGTGGTGGTCGATGGAGTGACCGTGGGATCACCACCAAGTATCGCGTGCAGCTCCTTATAAAATCTGCAAGTCACCGGGGCTGCCCCTGAGCGGCCGTTTGCCTCGCGGGCTTTGCGATACGCATTCCTAAGCTCCTTTACCTTAACACGGCACTGCAGAGTGTCCCGCTCATGGCCTCTTTCTGCCAAGGCCCGTGATATCTGCCCATAGGTGTCAAAATTCCTGCGGCTAGAACGCAGCTGAGACTGAACAGCCTCTTCCCCCCAGCAGCTGATGAGGTCCAGCACCTCACTATTGCTCCATGCTGGGGATCGCCTATTGCGAGGAGGCATGGCACGTGGAGTCATGATGATCAATCAGAATGATCACCTGCAAGGATTCCCTGAGACCACGCCACGCAATCAATCTGATCAATGAGAATGATCACTTGCAAGGGTTCCCTGAGAGCACGCCACGCTTGGCTGGAGCAAACAGGAAGGGGATTTTCAAATTTCCCTGGAACTTTAAAGGGCGGGTCTGACGTGTGGTCACCTGAGGACAGGACAAAAGAGTTTGCAAGTGATGACCAGAGTGGCTCGAACGGGAATTATGGGACAGGCTGGAGGCCAATTAATACGCAGTGGGTGTCCACATTCTTCCTGTAGCGCTACAGCAGGTGCGCTACAGCCCTTATTCCCCATGAGGAGGTGGATTTATAATAGCGCTATAACTCCGCGGTTATAGCGCTATTAATGCCTTGCCAGTGTGGACGGAGAGTAGGTTATAGCGCTCGTAGGGGCTTTATAGCGCTATAAAGTGCCAGTGTAACCATGGCCTAAGTGATGTTTCAGGTTTGAAACATAGTCAGCTGAATGTACCTCAGCCCTTATTTGGGCAGAGCTCATGGGAAATTAGGTTTCATCTATGTTACAAATTCAGCCATGATACTGGACTGGGTTTCAACATGATTGTCTCCTGACCCAGTTAAAGCATGTTTCCATTTTGTAGTGTAGATAGGACCTAATCATATGCCCAAGTCATGATAAGACTTGATGCTTGTAGAAGTTTTATAAAATATTAAGAAAGACTTTGCTACGATTTAAGGAGATAGATCCCATCTACACTCCAAAAATGGAACAGTTTTTTAACCACATTCAGGGACAATTATTTTGTTACCATATCCCCGGCACATGTGAATGCACAGTTTAGACAGGAGCCAAATTAAACCAGAAGGCTATGGTCCATCTTGCTCTCTTACCTCACACATTACTAGAACTGGTTAGAAAATAATTTTGTGAAGATTTCCACAATTGTTTCTTTCCATTTCTCACTGGAATGATTTGACAAATTTTCTGACCAGCTTGCCATAGTTAGCCCACAAAAAGGACCTTTGGCCTGTATAGACCAGAGCCATCGAAACCTAAAGCAGCTATGGCCTGGATTTGTAGTCCACTTCTATCATTATTTTGAACAATGATAGTATCAGTAAATAGAACCAGTAGCACCAGAAACATACAGCTTTTAAAGAACTGAAAGAGAACTAGATTCCAAAATAAAGGCAAAATTAAAAGAATAAATCATGGACAGTATGAGTGTTCAAACAATAGACGAATGGCAATAGATACTTGTCAGAGAATCTCCATCACTACCTTTGCATAAATGGCATATGTCTAACAAAGAAGGCAAATATATGTTGTATGTCCTCCTGTTCTTTCCACATGCATGGTGCTCTTTGCATTAGCATAGGAACAGTACTTGAGGAAGTGAGGACAAATTTTAATGGCAATTAGCCTGTTATATTAGTGCTTTTACTAATAACATGCTAATGGCCAACTCTGCGCTCAGTTGAATTAATGCAACCCATTGACTGCAAAATCTGGAGGGTTAGTCAAAGTTTACCTGAACCCTTATGTTTACAAAATTGGTCTGGAAATCCCATTAGATTCCCAGTGAGATATCCACTATTTCCTGGGTTTGGTCAGGCCATTTATTACATCAGCTCCAGTTCTTGCAAGAAATCAGAACATGGAAAAATAAGAAAACGTAAAAGGTAACTGAATGTTGCCACCCTCAAAATGGTCACATCAAATTCTGCTCAGGTACTAAATAAAAGTTTATGGGTGGAGATGGAAGAACTCCTATTTTATCTGAATTGCTTTTGCCCACACTCAGTATTAAGGACCTTTCAATTCCATTATGACTATTTGACAGCAGATATTCACCATTCACTGTGACAAGGAAAAAAACCAACCCTTACATTTAGCAGAAGCAGATTTACAAAATCTTCCAAAACAAAGACACGCCAACAGCTCAAAACATCTCTCATCATCATCCTTAAAATGTAAAGGGTAAAAAACCTAAAACATATTTTCTTTATGATAATACAAATTTGGATGCTTTCCAACAGTCTCACTGCTATAAAAATGAGTTAAAACTTTATTTACATTTCAGAGATGATACATCTGCTGTGAGCTGTTGGTGCAACTAGCTAGTCCTCAAAAGACCTTTTGACAAGACGGTTTTGTGGCTTGCTTTATTTAGACATTTCCATGATTTGTTAAACATACTTTAATGATTTCTCTCTTGCTTTAAAAAATACATGCAAGGCCCTTGGATTTTGTTGTAGTTGTTGGAAATGCTAACATTTATTCAGGGCTCTGCTTTTGCCTTAGGATGCCTATGTGAATATTTCTAACACTTTCCTCCATTTTAGGGTTTAAGAACCCCTTCAGTGAAGTCAGTGGGAGTGGGACATATGTATCAGAAGTCAAGTTACACCCCTTTATGATTTCTACAGTATATTTTAAACAAAGATTCTGAAGGAACACCCATACAAAATGTAAGCCCCATAGGGAAAAAGAAGTGGGTATTTAACAGCCTTACACAAATGGAAAGGATCTGGAAGGTATCAGGAAGAGTTTGAAATGGATTTATTGGAAGAGCGCTGCCTCCATTTAGCTCCCCATTTTTACGGGAAGAATTAGAAATGTCATTTGGCAGATGTCTATAATGTTTTTGGAACTGGAAGGAAATTTGGCTTTTCCATTTGGTGTGGGTGGATGTTCCCCCAGGCCAGATTTAACTTGTAAAATGAGAGAGGTGGGACCTAAGCCTTTCCTAAAGGGAAACCTGTAGCTACATGTTTTGCAAATTTATCTTAGAAAATCCTCATCCAGCAGCCTGCATACCTGATTCAGGTACTACTCAAGGGAGCAGACCCTAGGTATTGGTTTTGTTCTATTTACAGCACAAAGACACCAGCCAAAGTATCAGGGTATCAGTATCAGAACAGCAAGAAATCAATATAATAAACCAAACAAACTGGCATGCCTTGCTGCTTTGTTTTGTTCTGGCAACACGAAGCAGCTGTAAATCTGACTAATGCAAACTCAGCCCGTGAATATATTCCTATATATTTTGTGGAACAGGGAGATAGTTGGTTTATTTGTGACACTTTGGAGTGAAGACTCTCTCTCTCTCTCTCCCTCTCTCACTGTGTTTTTCAGAGCTGAGAGAATGAGACTATGATCCTGATTGAGGCTTTTGGGCTCCGCTTCCAATAGCATAATTCACTCAGAAAAGAGAGTGCACTAATACTGCGCAAGGAGATGCAGGAAGTTTTGAAGAGAAATGAACAAAGTTTGCTTTAAAAATCATAACAGATATAGATACTGAGAGGCAAAAAAATTCTCCCACACTCATTAGTTATGACTCAATTTACTATGGATTGATAGGTATGAAAGATAAAGGTGAGATGGACGGACAGAGTATCCACAAGCAATGCCCTGGGAAAAGCTCAATTGTCTGCCATCCTACGTGTGGGGAATGGGAGGGTGCAGTCCCCTAGACCAGGGGTTCTCAAACTTCATTGCGCCACAACCTCCTTCTGACAACAAAGTTCCTGCTGACTTCAGGAGGGGGCCAGAGCCTGAGTCCTGCTGCCGTGGGTGGCGGGAGAGGGAGCTGCAGTCTGAGCCCTGCCACCTTGGGAGGGGTGAAGCTTGGCCTTCAGCTTCAGTCCTGGGCCCCAGCAAGTCTAATGCTGGCCATGGTGACCCCATTAAAATGCGGTTGCAACCCACTTTTGGGGTCCTGACCCACAGTTTGAGAACCGCTGCCCTAAACTGTGACTGGGATTATATCTTTCATGTCAGCCTCTGGCTAATAGCTCTCTGGTGAATTTGAAGATTCACTCTCTGCAAAACCCCTCTAGCTTTCGGATAGGAGGAGGAGCCTTCTGGGTCTTTGCCCCACACAGCCCCCTCTCCCTCCTGTGAAGGGGGATGGTCTGTGTTACTCAACTGTTCTCTCCAACCTCTGTCTTTGAGTCTCCCCCCTCACCCCGTGAATAAATCCACTGTCTGCCACTGCTCAGATATTTGCGAGGCAGAAGCTGGTGAAATGTATATGGCTCTTGTATGCCATTTCTTCCTACCCCATTCTAAACTGCAGGGGTGAAGGTGACCGGTCTTGTTAATTTCCCTCCTCTGCCACTTGGCAAACCTATGGGTGGCAGCAGCAGAGTAGGAAGGCTGTATGCAGAGTCAGGAAGATAGCACTGCATCAGCTCATGCTCAGTTTACACTGGGCAAGTTAGCTTAGGGCTTTGTTAGTGCGTAGCAAACTGGGATTAAATACATCTCACATGCTGCACACCTGCTCTCTATGGCCCCTGCTGCTGCACACTAAGATTTCCCTAGAACACTTTGATTTATCCCCCTTTCAAAGCAGGATAGATCAAAGTGCACAAAGGGAACTCTTAGTGCGCGGCTGCAGGGTCCACACAGACAGTGAATGTGCAGAATGCGAGATAGATTTACACCCCAGTTTGCCATGCACTAGCTGTTCATCTAGATAAAACACAAGGGCTACAGACTTTGTTGGCTTAGGCTCTCACACATCACCTTGGAAAAACTCCTATTCACCCTTCATTAGTGGATTTTTCAAGCCCTGATTACTGAGAACCAGTCTAATGGCAAAGCTACTGTGGGAAGACTACACCATTTCAGAGACCCAGATCTGAAGGCGAGCAAGCCACCTGGACTATAATAATTGTACTATGTACAAGATCAAGAAATAAAATTCACAACCATTGGAACTACAAAATGTTTACACTTGTGCTAATTATTAGAATATCATTAAATTATGCAGCATGTACCAATGTGCCATTTTAAAATAGTTTAACTTGAAAAAAAGTAAAATTCATCTTTTTGTTCTTACTTGTTTAAAGTTTTGTTCACTTCATACCTAACAGGACAGGGGCACACAATAACAAATAGCAGAAAGATCAAAGGGAAATGTTACAGAGCTCACCCACCCAAAGTCCATGGAGGCCTAAAAATTTCTAGAATAGATTAGACATATGAAGAGACTGCATCCAGATGTGGGGAGAAGTTATTACCAATGTAAAAAGAAATGCAGTGATGTGGCATCTTTCATAATGGTTTTATTATAGAAAATTCAAAGAAATATTAGAAAATGTAACAGCTGCATCATTTACATATTTAGAAAGATCAGACTTTTGACAGGTTATTCCATCTACAATTGAACATAATTTTATATTCCTAATGAGTCTTGGGAGACAAAAATCTTGTCTTAAAACATTTCAGCTCTCTTCAGTGTTGGCTTATTTAATTAGAATTACTCCTTCACTAATCTCCCTAGCCAGCAAACTAATAGCTATTAGCTGAATGTATTTACTGTTTAAACCACTGCTGAAATAGTGCCATAGGCTTAGTCCAATCTTACACGCAGGTAGCCAGTAGATTTGGCTTCATAATCAAATTAAGGTGGATCTCACCTTTCCCTTCAAAATCACACAAGAGCATCTCATTTAGAACAAAATAAGGCCTTGGGAAGTAATGAATCATTTTTGTATGTTTGCCCACTAACCTTGGTCATAGCATATTTGAGCTTGGATAGGGAAATTGATTGGCAGACTTGTAGAAGTTTAATTATACCAGTGTAACTATGCCAGTATAACTCTCTGTATGGACATACTATTCTAGAATAAAAATGACTGGTTTTTTGGTGTAGGTAGTGTCAGTTTCCAACGCAGACAATTTCCCTACGTAGACAAGCCCTTGTCTAGAGTTGTAGACAGGATTTTTGTTTTTCTCCTTGATGAAGAATCTCAGAGCTACATTACTAACTCTACCAACACATAACAGAGTTTGCTTCACCAAGCATTGGATCAGTTCAAATAATATAAATGGGTCAGTTCAAATAATACAAATGGGCTACTATAGTAATCCCAAACTATTGGGTTTCTTAAAGGGAATGGGAGCGGATGACATTAAAATATTAGTTTAAAACCTAGTCAATGAACTTCTGACCTTTGGAATTTTAACTTTTCACTATATTTTTCATACAAAATTGTTCCAGGAATTGCAAAGAATTTGGCAGATAGGGTTGAACATGGTGCATCTTGGGCCTCATACCTTTATCATTTTTGTGGAAAAATTCTACAGTAGCAGAAAGGGAAGAAAATCCTGGAAGAGGAATACGGGCTTGATCTTGCTCCCATTGAAGTCAATGGCAGTTTTACAGTTCGTTTCAGCAGAAAGCTAGTTATGCAGTGAAAGGTACATATTGAATACAGTGTCTAGTATCAGAGGGGTAGCCGTGTTTGTCACTTTTGCAGATTCAGACTAAGAGTCTTGTAGCACCTTATAGACTAACAGATTTTATATACCTTTTGGACTAACATCTGACGAAGAGGGTCTTAGCCCACGAAAGCTCATGATCCCTAAGATCTGTCAGTCTATAAGGTGCTACAAGACTCTTTGTTGATATTGAATACAGTTTGTCACCTAGAAGACAGCACCACTACATAGCCTCTGTGAGGTACATAGCCTCTCCTTGCCACAAACAATAGCATTGCAAAGTTTAAGGTTCAGCTGAAGGGTTTATGGCCCAGTAGCTCAGGCTCCTATAGAATGACTATTGGATCTTTATATCCCTGGAAGTGGTAATGCTGCACTAGTCTGCAGAGGATAATCAATAAAGGGTCAGTCTTGATAAGCAGGAGGGTATGTTTTCTATTGTGTTAGCTCAATCTAACTAGCTTAACATGACTGAAAAGCCCTCAATGCTTGTTAAGACACAGGCCTAAACTACACCATGGCTAGATAACACACCTCCAGATGTTAGCAAACACATGAAGACTAGTGGTAAAATCCTGGTGTGGACAAGACACTTGTAGTTTTAGCAGATCATGTAAATAGTAGTGTGTGTGCAGTAGGGCCAGATCTACACAAAAGAGCAGGGCCCACCTTACCATGAGGCGAGCTGAGGTGCCACCTCAGGTTCCAGACTGTGTGTGTGTGCAGGGGGGCCCTAAAACCCGGAGTGCAGAAATTGTGTGTCTGCTGCTGGTGCATATGTATTCTCTCTGCTCTAGATGCGCAGAGATGGTGGAGTGCTGTGCTGGAGGAAGGAGGGCATAAGAGACCTTTCAAAGTTTTGGCCCAAGTGCGGGAGCATGAGAGCGTCATTTGAGCTCCCCGCCTCGGGTGCCAAAATGTTGTGGGCCGGCCCTGCTAAAGAGTTAGGTTGATCCAACTACTTTGCTCAGGAGCATTAAGCCAGCCTAACCTCAGTGTTGACAGTACTAGGGCAACTAGCTGCCACCTCTTAAGAAGATGGTTACTTACAATGACAGGAAAACCCCTCCCATCACAGTAGTGAGTGTCTACACTGAAGAATTATAGCACTGCTTCTAGTGAAGACAGCCTAGGAGAAATAGGTGTTTACCTCAACCTGCTATTGTGTTAAAATTACAACTGCCTTGTTCACATTAGGATTTTTACCACCTGTTATCATGTGATAGCTAACAGGTGGTAGGAAAACCACCATTTTTGCTAGTGTAGAAACATCCACAATCAGCCTTAAGAGCACTTTTGTCTTAGACACAAATTTGATTGAACCAACAAGATTGGAAACACCCTTTTTGTCTTCCAAGACAGAGAAAAAATGTGAACTCTGTGGGGGAAGAGGGGGTCATAAAAGAGGGCAGAACAAATTCACCTTCTACCAAGGATAGTCACAAAGTACTGTATAAATCTTCATTAAGATCTGGCAATGTGAGGAATAGAAACAAGCTCAGGCTGGAAGGTCACTTGCCTTTCCTGTCTGGAACTGAAATAAAACAGTTATGGAACTCAACTAAAGCCAATAAAGTCCCTGATAATTTGGGGAAACCCAGATCTAGATCAGAGTTTAATAGCCAGTGCTTGTTCTCAAAATGGGCCAGACCAACCTTAGATCCTGTATAAAGAACTTTGTCCAGTTTGTAAACAGTACTTTGTTCCTGTTCTCTACATTATCTTATCAGCTTTACCAGTACTATTATGGAGGGTCCACAGAGAAAATATAAAATTAAAACACCCAGTGCACTGACTTTGTAGTCAAAACTCAGTTTGACTTTTGCAATTCAGGCTCATCTCTAAGACTTTACATGTATAAAGAGTGACCCCGCTGATACCTATACAGCCATTGTTCTACCCACAGTACTCTGAATCCAATGAGAGTTTGTATAACAGCTCAATGGTGGGATATGGCCCTTAGATTATATATGCAACATTTCTTACTCTACAACAAATTAATTACTTTTCCGGGCTAGATTATGACCCCCTTTGTCACACCAGTGTGCAGTTACTTGTACAAGTAGTCCTGTTTAACCCATTGTGTTCCACCGTGTAAGAGGCTGACAATCTAGCCCAGGGGCTGGCAACCTTTCAGAAGTGGTGTGCATTTATTCACTCTAATGTAAGATTTCGCATGCCAGTAATACATTTTAACATTTTTAGAAGGTCTCTTTCTATACGTCTTTAATATATAACTAAACTATTGTTGTATATAAATTAAATAAGGTTTTTAAAATGTTTAAGAAGCTTCATTTAAAATTATATTAAAATTCAGAACCCCCCCAGACCGGTGGCCAGGACCTGGGCAATGTGAGTGCCACTGAAAATCAGCTGGCGTGCCGCCTTCAGCACAAGTGCCATAGGTTTCCTACCCCTGGTCTAGCCCTTAATTAACAACTCAGGAATTCTCTCTCATGCTGTAGGGCTGATACCATCTGTCTGGTTACTACATTGATTCATTCATCTATCCATTCATGTAAAACACGACTGATGCTTCCCAAAATGTGCTTCCCTCTTCTTCCAGCACTGCACTGAATCTTCACCAAAGGGCGTCTCTCCCTCAAACACTATAGCCAAACAAACATAAAATGTAGCACTAGGCGGGGGCCTTCACAGAGCACTGCAGCTGTAACAGTTACACAGTTCAGAAAGCTACACTGTGGGCCACATACTATGAAACGGACCCTCCCACAGAACCCCTTCTTGACTGCCCAAGGGCCCAGGTTTTAAGCTTCTCTTTTCATTTTAGGTTTGTCAGCATATCACCATGTCTGTCTACAAGGCATAAGAGTCACTTCCTCCCCGCCACACATTTGTTTGATGTATGCAGAACACCCTAGGGCACAGAAGGGGTTAAGTGGAGGAAATTCTTGTCAACTTCAATAGAGAGTCAGGCATTTAAAAGCATTGCCTGTAAGACAAATCCGGTTACATCTCACAGCAGCTAGAGCAAACCCTTTTTCTTCAAGGTTTTTTAAGATGCTTTCAGAGTGGAAAATATTCATATTGTGGTTTTGCACTAAAAATAAATTATTCCATTCACAGCCAACAACAGGTAGCTGAGGTTAGTTCAAACCACCAGTAAACTAATGAGCTGTGTGCTGCTGCATCTGTAGAAATGACCAGAACTCAAAACAGCATCAAAAATAAGCTCTATGAATCATTCTTGGGAAAAAAAATCACTCTACAATAAAAACGTTCTGCATAAACTTCTGCCACACCACGCATACTTTCAACATTAAAAAAAAGAAAAAGTAAAATGGTTTGCATTTATTTTGGTGAATTACAATGGCCTGGGTGTTTTTCATAACTCTGGGAAGTCTCAAATGATCCCAGAACCCTAAAATACATTGATTTACTTGGAGGCATTCCTCCTGCACAAACATTTGGAAAGCAATAAATAATAGCTCTTAAAGTATTATAAATAAGGATTCTGGTCTTTCTAGAAGCATGATAATGGTTATTGTTCAACAGACAGAGTAAGAAACAAACACTGATAAAACAGCTCATTCTTATTCTACTGTGCAACTCTATTTTTTTGTGATAATATACAGGTTACATCCTCAATTGGTGTAAATCAGCATAGCCTTGCTGAAGTTAACAGAGCTACATCAATCTACCCATGCTGAATATCTGGGCCACAGTTTGATAACAAAATCTCCAGCACTGCAATTTAATGTATTACCTTACAAGGGTACATTTAGACATGACAAGTTCCAGACAACATGAGGACTTATTCCCAGTGTTATAACAGCTGTACTTGGTAGGTAGTCTTCAAACTAGGGACCAGCTCATCCCAACCTGTATTAAGACCCACACTGAGGGAAGAAATTGCCACCAGACTTCAATGGGGCCAAGATTTCACCCAAAGCCTTTACTTATCTTATAATAAAAAGCTGGTTAGCCTACTGACTAGAATAATGTGACCCTGATAAATATATAATGCAAATAGCATAAACACTGGCTATGTTTAGTAGACTGAGTGGGATATCTCTATCTGCACATCAGCCATTTTGCCTAGTTAATTTTAATCAAATGGGCAAATTTTCCTATTGTTCTGGAACAGTAACTTCAATGGGTGGATTGTAACAGTCCTTTCCCCTCCAGCTACACCCCCTCATATTATATCTTGTTTTTCTTTGTGTACTCTGAACATCTGGTACCAAGGGCTAGTTGTTCACTTAGGTACAAAGCTCAAGTGTAGCATACATTGCCTATGTTCAGCCCCGCTTAATGGAAACCTACAAAATCATTCTTCACTGTAAAGGTTCCAGAAGCAACTTACAACTGAAGTTAGAGCATGGGGATGAAAGGAAGATGAGATGGTGTTTTCCAGACATCCCCTTTTACAAAAAAAAATAAAGTATGAGAGAAGTTTTATTAGTCATCATCTAAAGGAACAATTTTGCAATTGTGCTTTCAAGAAGAATGTCACTTTCAACACTAGTGTATGGTATCATCAAAAAAAAAAAAAAGGAAGTCACTTGTGAAGTATTTAAATATACAGCAAGAGAAATATAGAAATACACGTTAATTCAGATTTTATGGCACTGTCAGAGGGAACAGTAGTTTTATAAAACACTAATTTCAGCATGGATATGAAAATTAGGTTAGCAGATCTTCATAACTGGGGTTAACCTGTATGACTTTAGATAATTATTCTGTACTTGGAGCACAAGTCCCCTTCAGCTTGGCTTTTTTTTAAAAAAAATTACTAACAAATTACATTGTCAATCATATTTGTTCTTTAGCAAATGCTGAAATGTGTACCAGTGGGTGAAGTTCTGAGATAGTTAATAGAGGTGCGATTATATCTCCCACTTCCAGGAACAAAGGGCACAAAGATACAACAGACTTAAGCTTCTTTGGGGTGAGGTGTGTGGAAAGGACCTTTTTCCTCATGGATACTCTTCCACAGTTTCAGTCTCTGTGGTGGGGTTGGACTGGGAGTGGATTTGAGATTATGGTTGCTCCCTATGGAATTGTGTTCATCCTGAAGGTGTTTTTTCTAGGTAAATTAATACTGACAAAGTCAACTATAGAGTCTGTCTTCTCTCAGAAGGATTCAGGGAAACAGAGAACAATGGTGGAGTCAAGTACAAGATAGATTTTAGGCTGGAAGCTCATGTGAAGAACTCTAGGAACCAACTGAGATATCAGGGAATCCACTTGTTTAGAAACATGAACCCCAGGCTTTTTCCTGCAGGGAGATGGGGCTGGATGAATTCATAGCCAACTTGCAACGTTTCCTGTCTCCTGTGTAGGAGTAGTAAACATTAAATCTGACAATTAATAATGCACACAAATTTAGTCTCAGACATATTAAAAGGAAAATTCCCCCCGCCCCCACTATTCAGTGCAACTGAAATAGAGTGTGTGCACAAGATTCACTTTTGGTAATCTGGCTGGATTCCTTGTATACCTTAGTTTTGTTAAAACCACCAGGAAAAAATAAAATCTGACATGTCCTTAATGAAGTATCACCTGTCTAGAACAATTAAAGGTAGAGCAACAAAAAAAAAAGTCTGAATTTTTATTATTTGTAACAGTAGTAGAGAGAAAAGACTGGATGGAAAGTTTATTATTTCAGTTTGTTTAATTTGTGCATTTGACACTACCCTGTGAATTGTCAGCTTCCCTTACTTGTCTGGGTATCTCACATAGCAACAATGGAGAGGAAAAAAAACGTAGAAAACAAAATCAGTGGTTACAAAACCACACAAAGTAGTAGGCAGACTGTAGTACCTGAAACCATAAATATTTATAAATATTTCACTCCTCAGCAACTGAGAACCTGAGAACTCAGATGCTCTTTTGAGAAAGTGATACTGTAAAATAGCATATGACCATTTTTCTCTTTCACAGATATCACATGTATGCACAATTTTTAGTCAAATCCACATGCATGATCCAATGTCAGTTTTGGCCACACAGTCAAAAAGTCCACATGCACAAAACCTTATGTTCATATATCTGATGTAAGTGACCCATCTGACCTACCTTTTTAGGTAGACTCAGATTGTCACTCCAAGGTAGACTTTTGTCCTGATATTATATACGATCTTCATTCAATGTTCTCTCTCCTGATGTAGCTCAAATACAGTGGAACCCTGCAATATCGCCACAATCGAGGTCCAAAAATATAAATCACGATAAACATGGGGTCGCAGTATTGTGGGGTTCCGCTGCATCAAAGCAGCGCCCGCTGCCGCCATCAGGAGCCCTGCATGCCCCGTGTTATAAGCGGATTCGCGCTATCACGGGGTGCGGTATTGTGAGGTTCTAATGTACAGAGAGCAGCTCTACAATCACACAGTAGATTCCCTGGGTAGCAGGAGCTAGTCTGATAGCATATTTTTTTTCAAACCAGTTTATAGCAATGGGCAAAACTTTTTAAAATGGTTATTTTAAGTTAAGCTCCTAAGTTTATATTTCAGATCCTAACTCAAAGTAGCATGATTTTTAAAGGCTTCCAAGTATCCACAACTCTCATTGCAATCAATGTTGGGTTTCCCAAAGTTTGAACATTTGGGGCAGGGCTCTTCTAGCCAGCATATGCAGGACACTGAAGAAGGGTTTGTAACAGTATCAACATGGCCAGGCTTGGCCAAAAGAATCTATTGGCTGAGCAGTACATCATCTGTTGCCTTTCTCCCATTTTAGAGAAACAAAAATCCTACTTCAAACAAAACCTTTATTATTGAGAGGAGGGGCAATTAAACAGTGGAGTATTAGTAGTGGAATCTAGATTCCAGCCCACTGAACTGGAGCACCAGTAAACTGAAAGGTTTTATTTAACTCAGGGGAAGTATTTAATCATGAACAAAACATGTTAAGGTCTAATCTCATTTTGCCATAATCAAAAGCACACTAGACAAATGAAAATAATATATGTCCTGGAATCTTGGGGACCAGTGTCAGAGACAGATGGAAAACATTTGAAATCTCTTTAAAATGTGGCACAAGTATGTCAAGGTAATCATTCCCCCCCCCCATCATAAAACCTTCAAAGACAGATCGTGCTCATGAGAAAAGTGTTTCATGCTCTTCTTTCATCCTCTGCACTAGACATAGCAATAAACCTTTAACTATTGAAAGAAGAAACTGATACAACATGGAACAAATATGTAGAGAGAAAAATAAGACAAATGCATCAAGATCTCCTCAATCAGCAAAATCCTTACAGAGAAGTAAAGAAACTGGACATTTGACTAGACAATACTGAGGCAGAAGAAATGCTGCATATGCATGCAACATATTTAAATTCAGTACAGCACACTTTTGCTTCCAATAAGAACAGCTTTATTTGGATTTCTGATTTTCCTGTTTCCAATAAACTTTTGACAACTTCCATTAAAAAACAACATTTTTTTTTTGTAATGCAAAGTAAATAGAAAAGAACTCAGTACTTTATCCATTAGGAGAGAACAGGCAGCATAATGTGTTATAGTTTTGGCACTGCTAGTTATTTTTTCAGCTCTTATCGCCCCAACCTCCTGTTTATTTAGGGTTACATAAAATATCGACAAGCAATGCTACCCCAAGCACTATTCAAAACCAATGCTACCTGTATCAAGTGAGGCCCTCATGCTAAGCTAAATGTATTTGTGTATCTCTAGGCACTGGTGATTGACAGAAATAAGTCTCAGTAAGGTTGGGTAATATTTATATTTCACCAAGCTTTTTTAAATATTCCCAGAATGAGTAAAAAATCCCATCAGGTAACGCAGTGCACAAAAGTTGTAAGCACATTATGGACACTGCAGTAAATAGCCAATGTTTTTGCTACTGTCAAGTATCAAGTGACATACACAGGCATGGACAGGCAAGGCATAGATAAGGAGGCATTTTTACAAGAAACTGTAAAAATATCAAATGAACTGATATGAATGCCCAGCTATTATTCCTCTCCAACTGGAAAATAAATCTGACTCTTTAAAACTAGTGTTAAAATGAACGCTTTGATAGTTCATTTCAACAGGACATACCTTTAATGGAAATAAAATGTGGTTGATCATGTGGAAAGTATTATACCTAATTACTGCTCTGGTAAAATTGAGCTCTTTTGCTTTTACGGCTTTGATTGTTACCTTCAGGAAAAAAAAAATATCACACCCCAAAATGTAACAGTACACAAAATAGACAACGTTTGAGGATATTAATTTGGACATCCAATTAGTTATGCAGAGGTGTTCTTGTTCAGTACCTGTAATTTGCACACCATAGAGGAAAGGGAAGTGCAAGCTGTGATTTGTTTAAAATTATAATTCATCATACTATAATATCTGCAAATATCCGATTCTGAGTCTCCACCTCAGACCAAATTTGCGTGCAAGTCAGAATTTACCTGAGGATCAAAACACTGAAACAGCAATGTAACAAACTGAGCCAATTGGGTGGAGTTTGTTTCTTTCTCACTCACTTGCTCTCACCCCCAAAGGCAGGCACACTTTCACAGTGAACATCTAAAATCACCAAGGCATGCTTCTACATTGCATACATTTGGCAAGGCACTGAGTGACCCTCAAAATGTAAGCATTGGGTCAAATTCTGCTCTCAATGGCTCCATCCTGAGGGAAAAAAAGGGTGCAATTTTCAAACACGTTAGCTCAATCCGACTGAAAAGTCCTTTTAACACTCATTAAGGCACAGACGCTCATTAAGACACAGGCTAACAGTTTTGAGGGCAGGTTTCAGCCTGGCCTACACTAGTAATTTTTTTCTAAAATAGGATTTAAAGGTGTGATGTTAGCACTTTAGCTAACATATTAGCTAACATATTGGAGAAGTCTAGGTTGGATAAGGCACTGGGTTTAGCATGTGCTAAACTATTTAAGTTATAGCCTAGACTTTTCAAACAGTTGGAACATGTTAGCTAAAACTCACTAGCATTACACCTTAATTCCTAGCCCACATTAGGCTTAAGTGTCATATAACTCTCAGTGATTAGTAATGGATGTAACTTGACTGCAAAATGTGGTCAGTTATCTTTAATTAAGAACTGAGTTGATGTTGACAATCATTCTTAAATGAAGTCCAGATTCATATTTCCCCAACAGTAAGACTCCGGGGGAAGGAGAAAAAGTCTCTCAATGCAGATAACTAGTTAGTTAGCCAGTAAATATAAAATAAATCAAAAACTTTAGTATTTGCTTTTCAGTACCTATGCACCAGAAGTAGTATACAACTTTAATTTGTCAAACAATTAGGACATATTCCAATTTGCCAATTTCAACTTTAGTACCATGCATTCAAGTGTATTTTTTAAAATATATATCTAAGTCAATTAGGATAAAGAATTCAATATCCACATTACCAAGTTCATTTACAAGATAACAAACCTGAGTTACTTTGTGCTATGAATTGTATTTTTATTTCCAAACATGTAATCTCCGAGACAAAGACTTCAGATAATTGTGCTATTTAAATATCTTTGAGATTACTTTCAGTCAGGACAGATGCAAGACCTGCACATGCCACCTTTGATATAGGCTTGACCCATTTCAAGAACTGCAGGAAGTGAATAGAAACACATAAAGATCAGTCACTCCTTCGATATCTGAATGCACAGTTTCTAAATAAATTGACTGGATCAGCCAGTTAAATACTGTTAGTCATACTCAAAAGCCTAGAGACAACAATATTTGTGCACTCTTGAAAGAATTTGTACGCTGCAAGCTTTACCTGACTAAATAGCTTGTTTTTTTACACCCATCAGCCAGTCATTTAGTGCTAAGAAATCTAGCTTGTTTTTTCCCCCATCTGAAAAGGAAAAAAAAAAAAAAAAAAAAAAGGTTTGTGCATCAACTATTTCTGATTAGCAAACTAGTTAGGGCTTGCATCTTCTAATTTCACTTGACAATTGATAACCAGTATGCACACACTTCCACAGAGAAGGATTTTTCAGCACTGCAAACCCATGTAAAACATCCCAAGTGTCAGAACACCAAAATTAAAAGTAACGGGTAAAAATTTGCAATTTCCTTTTGCCCCAAGTTTAAACTTGTAGTAAATAAGTTCTCAATTTATTAATTTTCACCTTGTTTTTGTTGGCAAGAATTCAGAGGAGACTGTGATATTTCTTAAATGCCAACCTAAAAATTAGATGTATAAAATCAGCACTAAGACCCTACACTTGGAGAGACATGCTCAGGAAATGGTAGTTTGTTAATAAGAAAGGTAAATCATTTTCTAAACTTCCGGCCGCAAATTTAGCAGTGAAAGAATTTTGACCTCAGTGGAAGGTAACTGCCACAAGTGACAAATCAACTAAGCAACTTTCTTCTTAAAAGTGAGGCAAATACTTCACATAAGTCTGGACTGCTTTCAGATCTGTCACTCCCTGAACATATTCTTCTCCTTTTAACAAATAATCATACAAACTCTTTGAATTAACCACATTAGCTATCCATTATTCCTGAGTACTGAGGATGGGCAAGCCAAATCTTTTTGTGAACTAGTATTACTTATTTCCTATTTAAAGCACATCACTTAACAGGACAGGACAGTTTTCAGTGTTGATTATTCCTAGTCTGGAATGAGTTCATGCATTTTCCTATGCTCATTTTCATCTTATGCTATGCAAACAGCAGTTATACCATTTCTGTACGGGTAAGAAAAATACATTATTTTCAGTTAAAGGACTAACATTTAAAGTCTTCATTTATCAAAAGTTATTAAAGCAATTTATTATTTTAACCACATTGTGAACAAGTTTCTTTGAATTTTTCCCTTTCAAAAACAAACCAACCCCACAAAACAGATTTTCCAATTCAGAGCAATAAAGATAAGGGGGGGAAAAAATGACAAGCAGCCCAGTTTAATTTCAAACGTTAATATATTTTCTATTTTATAGTGAACATATGCATCTGTCATCCCTTATTTGCAGCAACTATGACGTCCTCATCAGAAAGGGTGACATTTGTAAGATGCCTCTTAAAATAAATATTTTTTTTATAAAATAATAAAACTTCAAATAAATATTCTTTACACTAAACAATATGTTGAAAAAAATTAGAAAATAAAGGCTGAATTTTACTGAAACTGTACAATATACATGAAGTCCAAAGGGAAATCAAAGTCTTGGAATAGAGGGTTTCCATCAGGCAAAAAATACAATCTAAAAACATACTGATTGATTCACATTCTTCCGAATGTACAACATATTAGTATAATATTTTGTGACTGTGCCATGTTCTATGACACCACTTGTTTTTCACAGTTGAAAATATTATTGTATATACAAAAATATAGCACATTATCTCTGGCAGAAAACAATAAAAAAGGAGTCATTTGCTAATTTACAAATGTTGCAAGTACTATTCACAAGCAATAGAGTCACCTAGGAGTGTCTGTGTTGCTTTAGCTTATGCAATATATGGGTCACAAAGTACTGCATCCCATACTTGAGCTCCATTAGCTGGGTTCTAACAAGCATATCAGTTAAGATGGCACACATGCAGAAAAGCAGTTCACTGCAAACAGCAAAGTATTCCCCCAACCCTTCTATTAACAGTGCCAAGGTTATAGCTGTTTAGTTGGTTGCATATGTATGTTAGAAGAATCCTTATAACTTTAGTATCCCCGATTAGTGATGCTATGTTGGCTTTTCAAAGTTCCTGGGTGGAATACTGGGAACTTTGCAACAAACTGTGTTTGAGTGTTTACAGCGGCATCCAGGCCTGTTTACCCGGTCATAACACCCCTGGCACAATTTAAGGCAACCCTTGGCTGGTAAGTAACACCACAAGCAAGGCAAAAAGAGAGATACAACACCCATGGCAGACCATCTAGTGCAGCAATATGACTGACTGCAAGAGCATGGGTTGTCAGCACAGTTGTCCTCATCATCATTAGAGCAGTGATAGAAGAGGCATTTCACACAGCAAACACAAGTCCCATAATCAACCACATTCTGGGCTGAGCAAAGACACTGCTTGTCACAGATCCAACAGGATGGCAGGGTCCTTGGAGAAGTGCACTCCTTACACTTACACTTTCCACAGTCCTCACACCTATAGGCATGCATGCCCAAGTCTTCTTTGCTCAGGGGCTTCAGCTCGCTTGACTTGAACTCAGACTTGGGCTGCACCCTGATTATCCCGTCAGCCACCGGCCCTGAAGATGATACTAAAAGTCTGTGTTCGGATGAATTACTGCTTGTACTTGTCCTTGTACTGCTCCGTGAACCTGTGCTGACCGTACTGATGGAACGGGACAGGGCTGCCCGGGAGGAAGCATGTACCTGTGCATGTTGGACCCTGGTAAGATGACGATGTTCAGGCAAGCCATGTGGTCTTTCATTTTTGTGCTGGCTAGCTGGACGAGGGGCCGGTTTAACCCCTGGTCGCGGAGCCACTGTAGGTCCCTCTGTGTACTCATTTGTATTTCGGATGGCCCTGATTTGGTCCAGTGACAACACGTGAACCTGTTGTGTCAGAACATCCCTCAGGTCAGAGTCTCCCTGCTGCCTCACACCGTCATGCCGAACCTGTAGCAAAGACTGGGACCCACTGCCATTCTGAGCTCTTGTCTCCATCAGTATCCTGAAGAGTGGTCACTCCAGCAGGCTTAGAACACATCTGAACTCCTGTAGCAACAAAAAGAAGATTCACTATTGTGTCACATTGTACATTTGCAAATTGTCTTTCCTCCTGAAGGCTCCCGGAGCATTTTACTAATTAAATAAGTACACCATCATTAAAATGGATTCACATTAGAGAGGGAGGGCAAGAGCCAGACTTGGTAAGTACTCTGTACCTGTCTGATTTTTCTAACGAGACTCTTACTTTTACTAAACACATTAAAGAATATTTTTTTTCCCATTCCTGCAGAACACAGAAGTTTTAGGGTTTAAGAACTCATTATAAAGATCCACATTCAGCAAGTGGCACAGAACTCAGTTTATATATAATGCAAGCAGAGAAGGTTTTGCTGACCCTGGCAGGACTTTAACTTGTGATTCCAGGAAACCTAGGTATTTAAAACCTGATACGGAGACATCCCAGTCATCTTCTGGCTAGACCATGGATTTTAACAAAGCCACTTAAAGTGACTCTTCCTTTCACTTAACACTATTAAAAATACATTTTACACAACGAACAGCTACAAATATTTTAGCAAGTGTAATGTGACCTGCTGACAGACATATAATTCTTCAACTTTATTTAAAACTGTGTTATATTTTGGTAGGCTAGTCTCTTTACACATTAAATTTAACATGATGTAAATAGGAAATTATAGTTTAATACCAATAGTCCCAACAAAAACACTAAATAGCAATAAAATGTTTGAGGTTAGACGCCAGTGAGTTAGTGCTACCAAAAACGTCAACTGCAGAGCACAAAAACGTCAACTGCAGAGTAAAATAAGTCTCTTTCCAAGATTGTCAAGTGTGTCATACTTGTGAACTTCATGTCAGTTACTTTATTTTTTACCTGTTACATACTACTGCAGAATTATTTTTACATTTCAACTATCAATAGATTATAATTCAAATATTGGGCATGACTAGAAAATACACAGCAATTTGTGGAACAGAAATATGCAGAATACAATCTAAACACTACAATCCAAGACGACTGTTTGATTGAGATACATCACTTTAAATCATTAAGAATGGAAGTTGGCTTAAGAAATTCAGTGGAAACCCAATAAAACATGCATAAAGTTAAGGAAAATCAGTGAATGACTAGCATCATCAACTTATAATATACTGATCCTTAGTATAATGGTTAACAAATCTGCAGATCAGTGTTTACCAATCTCTCTGTCATTCTTTAATGGATTGGAAAGTAGACACAAAATTAAGTTAGCTACATAAAAGTCCAAAGCAATTTGTATTGACTTAAAAACAAATCTGAACCCTTGCTTCTTGCAAGGACCACACAATGTCCTCAATTATACCTAGAAAGGGCACCATAGTGTTACTCTGTACACATCATTTGCCAACAATAAATAATACGACACCACAGTATTGTAAAATATATCCAAACAGACACTTCAACAGTGAACATCTCCATATGCTGTCTTTATTCTAAAACCAAAGAAAAATATTTAACCTCTTACCCGCTGGTTACTTTTCAAGCCATAGTAAGTTCTCTCTTATTTTATTTTATAAGCTGGTCCTTTTCTAAAAGGATGAAATTTAACAGAAATATTAGGTGTGTTCATTATTGTTAAATCTTGGCTTCTCCCCAGCATGCATGTTAGAAATCATGATTCTCAGCAGTGAAAGCTATCTTGCAAACACATCTTAAACCCCTGTTTACATTTGCTTCAGATTAAAACCCTTGCCACGAGAAAAGTTTAAACCCAATGCCCAGAACAGACATGCCCTTATTGGAAGCTATTTAAAGATAACAAGGTGAAATCAAGGTTCTCCCTACCTTGAGAGGGATTTGCAACATCACATATCCCCTCTTCTTCCAATTCTAGATTTAAATCAAATTCAAAGAGAAAAGGAGAGATGTTTTGGCCTCTGCAGTATTGTTAACTCTGTCTAAAAGTACGACTGACCATGACCGACAGGTTCTTTGAAAGACAAGGGTCTTGGAAGCGGAACCCCTTCAAACAACAAGGTAAAAGCTGCAGAAGAAAACGTTGCTCTTTTCCTCATTTCCTTTTATAGGCTTCATCTTTGCCCAAAACAACATGCTCAGCAGGTGGGGGGCAGCAATCCCTTCCTTCTCTCGGGACTGGCTGATATCGCAAATGAGACAAGGAGCCTCGCAAATGCAGACAACCTGGAGATAAACAGGAGACATCCTCTAGGGTGGAGGAGGGAGGCGGCTTCTAAAGTTGCCTTATCAGGAAAGTCAAGCCCATGCTTCCTTTTAACTATTGTGTATCTACCCCCTACCCCCAGGAGATGCTGGAGGAGTCAGAGAGTTATATAAAGCTTCCTGCATTACTTCTTAAATCACCTCCAAGTTAATTTAGTAATGTGCAGATTTCCCCTTCAAGGGCTTCCATTAAACACCAGTTCCAATTCCAGGAAGTCAGCAGTAGGAAACCTGGCCAGGTCTGCTACTATTTTACCTATTTTGTGTAAATTTCAACCAGATTCCCAGATTAGGAATTACAAAATGCCACACACTGAATTAGTAGCATAACGAACAGCCATTGCATTTTGTTGCACCCAGAACTCTGGAAAGATCAGTTAACGGGGCAAGATGCAGATTTACAAACACTATTTTTGCACGTACATTTTGCCTATAGTTCTTGCAGGGAAAAAGGACTCTCCCCTCTCTCTCTCTCATCTCGGTTGATCTCAATACTTCCCTTCCCCTCCTTCTCACCCAGCCCCTTTTTTCCACCTACCGAATAAGAGCAGAGCAAGAGAAACATTGGCCTTTTTTTTTTGGTTGAGATAACGCGATTCACCCCTTCCAACAACCGAAGTCCACTCACTTGCTGAGCAGGAATGCCAGGATTTGCTAACTCTTGCTCGCTGGGATTGGGAAAAGGGGAGGAAGGGGCTGGGTTTTCTCCTCCGCACGCTTGGGGAAGTTTAAAACGCCAAGTGCTCCTTGTGTGCTGTGGAAAAACCCATGCCGTGTTGGCTGGGAGAAGGGAAGCCTAAGGGGGAAAAAGTTCTCTCTGCCCATGAATTTCTGTTTTGTCTCAGGAGCCTTTGCCGTAGCCCCCCCCCATCTCCATCGTGCACACACCAACCACCTCCTCTTCTTTGAAAGTGCTTTGAAACCCCCACTAAGGGCTGAGTGTGTGATCAGACTATGGATTAGGGCGAAAGGGACTTCACCATCGGGGTGGGGCAAACTGTCACACACATAGCTAGCTGTACACACCAGCAACTTTCGGGGGCTGTTGCAAAGTAAGCCACCGCCACCATAAATATGAAGCCTTTCCTTGCCTCCCCCCCGCCAAACTGCTTCAGTCCTACACATCATATAATGAAACCGGGGGAAGAATTTACTCCTCGCCACATCGACGATCTATTTAACGTTATCGCATGGAAACTATGTATAGCAGACGTGAGCTCACTTCCGAATGGCACAAATCTCCTCCTGCACTTATTGAAGAGTGTCAGTCTTCCATGTAAACGGAGATGGCTAAAGACACCAAGTCCAGGGACCAAGCAGCCCGAAGGCGATACAAATAAACAACGCCTCGAATCCCAACCTAAACCCATGTAATGCTTTGAGACAGGCTCCACCGGGACTTCCCCGCTTCTACCTTGCAGGGGCATGTTCCTGCGACTGGAGGAAAATACAGCATGCAAAGAAGTCAGCCGAGTTGCTTCAAGTCTTTGCAATATTTCGCAGACATTGCTCCCTGCAAATGCTCCAACCTGAGCCCAGATTTCCGCCCTCTAAATTCACCCCCCGCCGCCCAATGGCGCGGAGCTCCCTCCCTCCCTTCAAAGTCATTTTTGAGGGGGAATCACAGGCGAAACAAGCCCTCGGAAGCCATCCGATGCCCCCGCTTCTCCCCGCCGAACTTCCCCAAGAAAGAAAGAAAAAAAACTGGCTGAAATTCCACTTCCAACTCCTAGGGTGGAGGGTGGGGGGAGAGGTTCACGGATCGAAAAGGGATCGACCTTACACCTACATTTCCACGAGCTCCTCGGGACAAACTGGGCTATTAAATAACAGAAAAAAGCTTGTTTTGCAAAGAAGGAAAATGCTCTCACCGTGATCGCGGCACTGCACGAATCCCCCCTCTCGTGTTTTCTTCTTCTTCCTGCTGTTTGCAAGTAAATCCAGCCTAAAGCAGCAGCAACAACAACAACAAAAAATCCTTTCCAAAGTCAGCTTTAGTCCAACTTGCAAATCATCATCTCAAAAAATCCAGAGCAAAGTGACCTCAGTGTCCCCAGATCGCTTATAAATATAAACCTCAATGAAAGGTCTCCAGGTCGGGTGGGCATTTCTTTGCTCCTAAGAAGAAATCATTCATGCACTATTTCCTCTCTCCCCCCCACACACACCTTCTCAGTCGCCAATACCAAGTTATTTTTTGTTGTTGTTGCAAACGATCAAGGGCCGGGAGTGGAGGGGGAAGCCAAAGCAAACACAATAAAGTGGCTCTAAAATCACCCCCCCCCAAGCTTTTCTTCCACTGGGCTCCTCCAAAAAAGCAGCCTGTGCAATGTAGCCGTTCTGCTGAGAAGCTGCAAGCTCCCCTCTCTCCCTTTAGCTTTCTCGCTCCCTCTGTGAGCGTGAGTGTTGCAGGCAGCGCTGTGGTTTGCAATCAGGGGGTATTTTGGAAGCGCAGCGGGTTTGTGGTGGTGCCTGTTGTTGTGCGTTTGGAGGAGGAGGAAGATTTGAGATCTGAGCGGCAGGGGCTTGGCGTTTTTCTGCTCGCGCTCCCTCTCTCTCTCTCTCTCTCTTTTCCTTTCCGGAGGAGGTTGGGTGATCGCTCTGCAAAAGCAGCAGTAAATGGCGTCATGTGGATCTGAGGAGGAACAGAGCAGTTGTTGTCCCAGAGGATATATCGCATCCGGTCCCAGCTCATTGGCTCTGCGGGGCTACATTCACTCACACTCCCAGCGCCCTGCCAGCGCTCCGAGCCGCAGGAGGCATTCAAAAGGGCAACGGCACCGAGCGAGCCAAAGGGGGGGAGGCGGGCGACTCGCACGGCAACGCCAAGCAGAGCCGCCGCTGCGCGGTTACTGTTCCCGAGGCTGCTTCGGCCCGGCCTCGCCACCCCGGCGCTGCCTGGCGCAGCGGCGATCCCCCTCCCAGGGCCACCGGTCTTTGAAAGCGGCTCCTTGGTGCAAAGTTACCAGCGCACGTTGTACGTACGAGGCACTCGGGCAGACCAAACAAAAGGCTACGTGGGACCCTCGGGGGAGCTGGCTGGTGACGCCGGATTGAACGGAAGCCCCTGGAGGCTGAGTTTGAGAAGAAAATAAAAAAAACTTTCCGAGGGTATCTTTGCAGTAGAACCACATAGACATTAACACCTCCCCCCCCCCCTTTGCATTGTAGTTAATCCGATCGCCTACCGCGTCTCGGCCGAAGGAGGGGGGATTATTTTGGGTACGATCATACACCATGTTCTAGTCCCAGCCACGCCACCGCCTTCCCCAAATTAGTGGCTGCGATAATAAGTGGAACGCGGTGTACCTCAGACACCAGCTAGCTGCTCGGGACATACTTGTCCTCTACTACACAATGCAACGAGTCGCACTGTGGTTTGTTCTGTGGGGCTGTTTTTTTTCCTGGCCAGGGGATCAGCATGATGCACTGCGGTGCAATAGGTACTAAAAGCCAACACCGGGACGAAAGGAGGACGGGGAACTCCGGCCTCGTTGCTAGGACGGTGGATACACTGTCATTCATGTGACAGTCACAACTTCACCGTTTGTTTAAGGTAGAGGATATACAATGAGTCGGAGAGCGCGACACAACTTCGAGAGCATCACGACACGGAGTGTTTTTCTTCAAAGTTCAGTTCCCATATAGGAGGGTATCTGAAAACAACCCAAAACGTCGGGTTTATGGACCTTGTATGCGCTAGTAATGACACAATCTATCTTCACTGTATTGAAGAAACAATTGATTTAAAAAAATGCCACGTTCCTTATTGTGTATTTTATGCCAGAACATATATTGGCATGCATACACACACACAGTACCCTATAGTCACACGTCTATGCAGAACCTATTTTGTATGGTTTATCTATAAGAAATAAAATTCAGCAGTAAATTATATTATTTCCATGAGCATTCACATAGCAAAAAGTCTGGTAGGACCTCTATCTGGTCTGCCAGCAAACCCTCTTTTACATATACCCAGGACAGCCTTGTGAATTAGATGATCATGTATAGCTCGTACTTATTCTCTTTATACAGAGTATCTGTCTGTCCATCCACACGTAAGAAAATTAACCACAGCTGACGTATTAGTGAGGCAAGCCTACAGCAAATCCTACATCTAGCACAGCTCACGACTCGACCATTGCACCGCGCAGGGTAGTTGTGTTAAGATCGAGGGCCAGAGACAATTCGTTGCGTTCACATGCTCTCCGCTTTCGTGTAATTCCAGTGACGCAAGCAGAGCGGACTGAGCTGTGAATGACCGTCCCGCCCGGGAACAAAAAGCCAGGGAGCTGCAGCTTTGCAAAGCTGGGCTCCATTCAGCCCTCCCGATGAATGAGAGGCGGCTGCCCGCCCGCCCGCTCCCCGCTAGGGGGAGCGCGGAGCCGGCCGGAGGAGCTGCGGTGGGAGAGAGTCTGTCTGGGTAGGAGCGGCCAGGGCTTTCCCCAGGAAAACAAGCGCTCGGCGGGGTGCGCCTCGGCCGGAAGGGATGCCCGCTTGCCCGGTCTAGCCGGGCGAGGGGCAGCGCAGAGCCCGGAGGGGGCGGGCAGGGGAACGTGTGCGCTTGCCCGTGGTTGTGTAACGCTAACCCGGAGCCGGCGCTAGCGAGCAGGCTGCACTGCGGGCACCTTGCCAGTCAGCCCCCGGCTGGGCAGGTACGAGCCCCACCTTTCCACGCACCCGGCGGCGTTTGGCCTGGAAAAGTCCGCATGGCCCCGATTGACAGTGACAGTGAGGCCGGACAGTTCTCCTGCCCGAAGTGCCTGCAAGTCACAGCTGGGCCTGACCCGCAGCGTGTGCACTTGGGTCAGTTTAGTGTTGGTGCTGCAGTTCCCCACTTGGGAACGGGTCTAATTGAGCTCAAGGAGTCTGCTTTGGCTGGGAAGGTGAAGGAATTCAGATTTGGCTGTTTAGTGCAGGTCCACGTCTACTTCAGATCAACCTTTAGGAGGCAAACAGAAAGGGCCATGTTAATTGCAGTTCTGTTGGCAAGGTGCAAATCTATCTATCAGTTCTTGCCAGATACAAGTCATCCCAAAATTAGAGAGGTTTAAAAATGCATATATTAGAGATGGATTAAATCTTTTAAGTCAGTTTTTTTTAATTGACAAGCTGTGTAGTGCGAGAGTGTTCACAATATTATTATTTTATAGCAGCCAGCAGTATGGTAGACATGCTAGACTCCAGTCCTGCAAATGTGCATTTTTTTGACATGATAATAGTCCTAATGAAAGAGTCATTGGGTAACTCATACAGTAGACTCTCGATTATCCAGGATGATAGGGAAAAAATTAATCCTGGTTAATAATATCCTGGATAATCACCATCTATAGGAAATATGGGGGGAGGTGTAGGTTTACTGGCTGCCCTGCACCCTGGTTTTTTTTTTTTCTTTTTCTTTTTCCTGTGCTTGGGGAGGCAACAAAGCCACAGCCGGCTCTGTGAGTTGTGCGTGGTTTTTTTGACATCCTGGTTAATCCACAACCTGGTTAACCCAATCCTGGATAATTGAGAGTCTACTGTATTCCCAAAGCTAAGCATATATGTGTTTTCAGGATCAAGGCCTTGCAGAAAAGCTAAAAAGACCGCATTAGTTTGTTTACACTTAAAATGCTAAGTTGTCCCTGTAGACACCAGTGTGCACCGACAAGGAGGGATTCTTCCATCAGAATAGGTTGACAGTAAAATTTTTCCCTCAACCTAGTGCTGTCTCCACAGGGACTTTTATTGATATAACTATGCTGCGTAAGGGTGTGGATTTTTTACACCCCTGAGTGATGTAGTTATGTTGACTTAATTTTCTAGTGTGGACACTGCCTTAATCCTGATGAATTTACAAATTTAGGGCTAATCTACACAGGCAACACTAAAGTGCTAGAGAGCTCTCCCACCACTTTAAAAAAAATCTTGATGAGAGGAATAGCTCCCAGTACACCGTCTACACCAGGGATCGGCAATGTTAGCATGCGGGACCACAGGGTAAGTCCCCTTAGTGGGCCCTGCTGCTTTATTTACCTGGCAGTTTGCCAATTCCAGCTCCCACTGGCCCTGGCTCGCCGTCCCGGTCCAATGGGGGCTGCGGGAAGCGACAGCCAACACCGCGCCGCTTCCTGCAACCCCCATTGGACCGGGACAGCGAACTGCAGCCAGTGGGAGCTGCAGTCAGCGAAACGCCAGGTAAATAAAGCAGCGGGGCCTGCTAAGGGTGCTTACTCTGCGGTCCCACGTGCCTACGTTGCTGATCCCTGGTCTACACTGACACTTTATAGTGCTGAAACTTGCAGCATTTGGGCGGGGGGTGGTGGTGTTTTTCACACATCCTGAGCAAGAAAATTGCAGTACTGTAAAGCACTAGTGTAGACAAACGCTAAGGAATCAGTCCTACAAAGATTTATGTACATGTTTAGCTTTACGCATGTGAATAGGCTTATGTATAAATTTTACAGGCTCAGGAACCCCAATCTAAATTATCTAAGATTTATATTGATGAATGCTTACCCACATGAATAATTCTATTGAACTCAGTGGGAGTTAAGCATGTAGGTGCTTTTGAAAATCACAGTAGGTACTAAATACCTTTAAAAATTGGGGCCAAAGATTCTACTTAGTGAAGTAAGTGAGTTCAGCAGGTGTTAGCTAGTGAGGTCCCAATCCTGGATGGTGCACTATACAGGAGGATGTTCATCTGCACAGTGCGCCTTGGCGGATCAAAGCCATGCTCAGTTTCCCTTGTTTTGACTGTCACTGAGCGACTGGGGTGAGAAAAACAATTGACAAATAGGAAAATGTGACTGTAAAATTCTAACATTTGTCAGTGTGACCCAGGCAGATGTAGGACCGAAACTACGTTTGAATTCATTTTATGAAATGAGTTCAAACTATTTTAAAGTGGAAGGTGTCCCGTTAAGAAAAATATGCAAATGATCCAAAACTGCTGGGGCTATTAGGGCAATAAAAGTTTGCTGGAAAATTCCATTTTAACCATTGGCATGCTGACACTTTCCAGATAGTCAGCAAAAGAAATAATGCTGCAGCTTTTGTGAAATGAAGTGGCGTAATGAATAGTACATGTAATCGTGTCTCCCCTAGTGGCTTATGCTGATGACTGCACAGTCTGCTACTTTCAATAAGAGTCTGACTTCAGCTCAAGCAGAAGCTGTGTTTTCAGTGCTCTTGGTCTTGAGGACCTCAGTAAATGTATATATGTGGCCATAGCTTAGTTACACTAGCAATTCCAATCACCTCAGTTAGAGATTTGCCCATGTCAGGACTGCAAAATCAGGTCCTGGCAGGATTTCTGCTGCATCTAAATATTGAAAATGTACCTTACATGCTTTTATTTGATTTCCGTCGTTCATGCTGCAGAGCAGAAAAATGCAATGTACGTCTCTTTTTCAAAAATATGTCTTTGTGAGTGGTTGTTCATCACAACTGAATGACATCTCAACTTGTCTGGTGCCTCCTGTGAGCATTGTCTGCATCATGAGTTAACGTGGCAATAGAAAGGTATGGATTATGGACACTATGTACTGAGTGTGATTGTCTACACACAGCTCTTACAGCCTGCTAATTCCATAGAATCCTAAACCTTTAATTGATTTTGTTTTTCATGTTTGAGCCTTTGAAAAAAGTTAATGTACATTAGGGAGCTATTTATAGTGAAATTGGCTTCTATGAGTGGCTAGTCTGAAATCCTTTGCCCGTTGATAAAATATTAAGTTGAGATTTTCAGAGCTGTCTAGAGTATTTATACCCATATTTTTCACTGAAATGAGTGGGTAAGATCTCCCTACATCTATTCAGGGCTGGATTAACCTTTTGTGGGCCTGGCTCCAAACATATTTGTGGGCCCCAAGTGAGGCAATAGTGCATGGTGCGGGGAGGTCAGTCCCCAGAGCGAGGGGTCAGCCAGGGGCAATGGGGCATGACATGGCAGAGGCTTCCCCACTCCGTCCAGCCCAGTCTGAGGACACTATTTACAAATCAGCAGTTGCCAGATGTACAGTGGCCCACCCAGCCCTGTGCTGCCAACACGCTCCTTCCTCTCAGGCCCATTCCGTCCCATACAGCCCAACACTGGAACAGCCCCCTGGACTTGTTATGTCCAGCACCCCGCACCCCTGACCTCCTTCAGAAATGCACAGCGCCTTACACAACACCACTCCTACCCAGCACTCCAGTGCCCCCTGCCCACAGCCCCATCACAGCTGCCCAGAACCCCCACTCCCTAGTGCTACAACACACAGATCTTCCCTGCCGCCTCATATTTCACCCCCACCTAGAGACCTACTCCCTCACGCCTTGCCTCTCGGCCACACTGGGCTTCGACCAGGGCCGGTCCTGGGGTGGGGAATCACTCCGGCCCCTCAGGAGTGGTGTGATCAGCCAAGCCCGGGCCTGCTCCAGCCAGACTCCCCCCCAATACTCTCCCCACCACACACACACCCAAACTGACCAAGACCGGCCAGGCATCTGCACCAGTCCCAGGCAGCTCACCTCCAGGGAGACGGGCAGGGCCCCACAAATGTGGGAAGCAGAGACTGCTTAGAGCTGGAGGTGCTCTGGGGTCTGGCCAGGGGGCAGAGAGGAGCTGGTGGATGGAAGCCAAGGGGACAGTGGGGACTTGGGGCGCCGTGCATGTGGAGCAGGCTGGGCCCTCTTCTGAGCCTGGGCCCGGCTCCATAGAATCATTATAAACTTGGGACTGCTTTTATTAGACGGCTTTGAAACTCTCAGCCTAATAGCTTATTTGATTTGTGTCCCTGATTCAGATAACTTTCATCTCGGTTGTATGATTTTCATTACAGGTTTGGAGGAAGAAATGTTGGAAGTCCGGCGGGGAGGGGAAGTAAAAAGGTAATATTTTGGCTTTGTACTTTGTACCTAGTCCCAAGGGGCAGAGAGGACTTGTGACTCCCACTGAAATCAGTGAGTAAAGTACCGAGACAAAATGGCTACCTGCAACTCGACCTAATGGTGTTAGCGGTGCTCAATATCTTTCAGGATCAGGCCATTGTCACTCAGAGCTGTCCAACAGTCTCTCTCTTCTTTGGTGAGATAACGGGCATGATTCTAAACCACTTTACACCACTTGAAGATCTGGCCCAATATATCTAGGGGCATGTACCAAAAAGAACATTTCATAGTTGAATATCAAATACATATCTCTACAATGTTTTTTCTCCAGATCCTAAAATTGTCCTAAAAAAAAAGGGGGGGAGGGGCATGTGTGTGAAAAGACTCACCACAATTATGTGCATAGGAACTGTTCTAATAAAACAGGTGCACTAGAATTATTTGATTATATTTATATTAGTGAGATCACCAGAGTTACTATAACTGTTATACACTTTCCCTCTTTCTCTTAAATAATAAATTTCATGACTCGGTTTTCTTTTCTGATAGAGTCTAACAGCATAGTCCTCAAAAGTGGGGAAATTGCTGTGAAGTGAAGGGCTGGAACATCAGGCTTTCGTACCACAACTTGGGAAACCCTGCTTTTGCCTTTTTTTCCCCTTAAATTTTCAAATGCTGCTGCTGGTAGTTGGAGTGTGAGTGAGAGTGTAGACAAGCATTTTAATTGCTGCGTGATCCCGACTTGCTTTGGTCAGGGTTAGATGACTTGACTAGGCTCAGCTACATTAGAGTTTTACCTTGAATCAATTGATTGTGAGTGACTTTGAATTAGTTAACACCTTTGTGAGTAAAGACTAGTTTTGACAAATGTTTCCCCAAACGTTTTTATTCAGCATGCAAATGCTTCTGGTTTACTCTTAGGCTGAGCCTACTGAGGTCACTAGTGGGAGACAGTGGAGAAAGGTGGTAGAAATTGTGGGACGTTTTAGGGGAAAAGCAATAGCCCAAGAGGCTGAACTGCAAAGGAAGCTTGGGCAGTTTGAGGCAGGTAGCAGGTAAATTAGTAAGGTGCTATCTGGGCTAGGTTAAAACATGGTTCCACTTGTAGTTTTCCTGCAAACCAAAAGAAGCATATTAAGCAATTGTTAAATAGTCTTATCTTTCTATCAGGGCCCTGGAGCTATTTTTTCATACGTGAAATGTTTTTATTCTTTGTCTAAGTGGCTTGTAAAAATCCTAGAAGCAGAGCTGGCATAGACAGCATGCAGAAGGGGACCTTTGTGAATGAGGAATGAATTCTAAGTCATAAGAAACATCAAGAATGCTTCCTCTCCCTGCACTGTCTTTATTTTTTGTCATAAATGTGTTGCTTCTATTGAAGTAATTGTAATACTACTATTAGTAATTGACAAAGACCCTGATCCTACAGTCAGATCCACACAGGTGAACTCTTGTGCTCATATAGGTAGTCCCAATGAAGTCAGTGGGACTCTATGTGGGCTGAATGGTCTTCAAAAGAGATAGGAACAGTCCACTGATTATACTTACCTTACTGAAAGAGAGAAGCAGGCAAGAGGTTTGATTAAACAAGGTTATCTGTGTAGGAAGAGCCACTTTCACCACTGGTTTAAAGGGCCACTGTAAACTTGAAGTGTTAACAGTTAAAAGCTGTTCCAGGGATTGCATCTAGCTTCGGTTCTTTCTGCCATTATCTGTAGTTTAAAAATCACATTTTCCCATATTTTTAATCAGCTTTGTTGCTTTTGAAAGTCTCATAGAGACAGATGGTAGAAATTGACTGAGATCCTGATTCCAGAAGCTGTTCTGGGTAAGTAGATCCCTCTCTAAAGCCTTGTCTAGCCCCAGTGAAGTAAATGGGGCTCCATGGAGCCACAAGAGTCCAGCTGCACAGATCAGCTTATAGGATTGTGGTCTAACTAAATACAAGGGGAACAATGAATCTGATAGTAAACAAAATGCTGTAAAGTGTATGAAGTAAACAAACTCTATAATTGGAAGAAAATACTCTTATCCCGTTTTTTGGGAGGTAAACGTTTTCAAATAGGAGTGTGATTTTATTTTTAAGTTTGTAATGTCCCGTCAATATTATTTTCAGATAGTATAAATAAATGCAAGTGCTTCTAATGTGTTCTCATTTAAGTTATATGTGGCAGCTAGAATATGGCAAAAGCATAAGCTGTTATATTTTCAGAAAGAAAACTATGTTTCATTGAGTAATAAAAGTATGGTTCTATAATAGGTTTTGGAGCACCTAACTCCATTTCAATTAGGGCCTGATCCATATTTCAGTGAAGTCACCAGGAAGGGTGGTGTTAATGTCAATGGACTTTAGACCAAACTCTTTATCTAGTTAGAGAACATATAGGTATCTGAAAAAACAATCTGTAAAACTGTGTAACAATTATATGTTGTGGGCCATAGACTGCAAAGAATAGAGTCCCATTTTTTAGTGCATCTGTGTTCTGATCTTCTGTAAAGGCTGAACCATAAACAGAAAAGACTGAATCATCATTCAGACTAACTTCAGAAACAGATTGTATAAAACAGTAAAATGCAATATAAAAGTGAAAGTCTTTTCTTCCATTGCCAGTTCACTAAAATAATAAAATAAAAAGAATAAAATAAAAGATCACTTCCTTTGCAAACACACTATGAATCAAGCAGGCTGCAAAAGGATCTCACAAAACTGGGTGACTGGACAACAAAATGGCAGATGAAATTCAGTGTTGATAAATGCAAAGTAATGCACATTGGAAAACATAATACCAACTACACAAATAAAATGATGGGGTATAAATGAGCTGTTACCACTCAAGAAAGATCTTGAAATCATTGTGGATAGTTTTCTGAAAACAACCACTCGGTGTTCAATGGCAGTCAAAAAAGCAAACAGAATGTTGTGAATCATTAAGAAAGAAATAGATAATAAGACAGAAAATATATTGATTCTATATATCCGTGGTATGCCCACATCTTGAAACATTGAATACTGTGTGCAGATGTGGTCTCATCTCAAAAAAGATATATTGGAATTGGAAGAAGTTCAGAAAAGAACAACAAAAAGGATTAGGGTATGGAAGAGATGCATTTGAGGAGCGATTAATAAGACTGAGACTTTTCAGCTTGGAAAAGAGATGACTAATGGGGGAATATGATTGAGATCTATAAAATCATGACTGATGCAGAGAAAGTAAATAAGGAAGTGTTATTTACTCCTTCTCATAACACACGAACTAGAGGTCACCAAATGAAATTGATAGCATGTTTGAAAAAAACACGAGTATTTTTTCACACAACACATAGTCAACTTGTGGAACTCCTTGCCAGAAGATGTAGTGAAGGTCAAGACTATCACAGGGTTCAAAAAAGAACTAGATACATTCATGGAGGATAGGTCCATCAGTGACTATTAGCCATGATGGGCAGGGATGGTGTCCCTAGCCTCTGTTTACCAGAGCTGGGAATGGGTGGCATGGAATGGATCACTTGATGAGTACCTGTTCTGTTAATTCCGTTTGGGATACCTGGCATTGGCCACTTCTGGAAGACAGGATTCTGGGCTAGATTGATCTTTCATCTGACCAGTATGGTCATTCTTATGGTCTTAATCGGGCATGTCATTTGATGCTAGAGGAAATACAAAGTTTGACTTTCCCCAGCTGTCTTTCCCGCTTCTATCTTTTTGTTTATCTTACCTTTTAAGAACATGATTTGTATACATATGTGATCCTAATTTTATTGTTTGCCTTCAAACAAACCAGCACTTTCACCTACATCTTCCCCCTTCCTCTCATTTGGCAGCCAGTTGGGCTTCTTCCTGCCTTAAATACCACATTCCCTGGTTATTCAAGCTCAGTCATTAGCACCCTGTCCCCCTACTGAAATTATGAATGAAAAGCCTTGTTGTTCATTACAAATAACTCAGGCTTCCTCAGTCAGTCAAATTCAAATGGAAGTGACTGCCAGACAAAGCAGCTGTATGATGGACAGTCCTCTCAGCAAGTGATCAAGGCACACAGGAAGTTTTTAAAGACACAATATAGGTAGAGCAGCTTGGGCGTTCCCCTGTGGTCAGGGCTACTTGGGCAGGGGGAGGAAGGATGTTTTTTTTTTCCACCTAACATAAGAAAGGGGAACACAGAAAGATGATAATTTGCAGTCAGTTCTGCCTCAGCAGAATTTATAAACCTTTCCATGCAGACACCTACACCTTCCAGTAATTCTCATCCAAGCAAAGAAAAGGGCAGGCACCAGCATTTATTTGGTTTTGAATGCTGCACTGTGCAGAGTGGGTCACGTACTTGGAGCAGCACAACCTCCTGCTGAGAAGTTGCATTGTCCTGGGCCCCCTTTTCACAACAGGGGAAAAGGTAATTGACAGGCTGATTGTTTGGCCAGAACCCCTGCTGTTTTAAAATACTCCGAGGCCCCAGTCACACGTTGTCAATAATAGCTGTCGGAGGTGACGAGTGAAAAAGGGCTGTTCAGGAAACAGTTTGAGCCCTTCAAGTGGACAGGCCTCAGTGACTTCTCCGGCACTCTGGCTGCCACAAGCAGCCCCTTCAAAAATAACCTTAAAGCAATAAATCAAACTTGCTTCCTGGACTATACAAGGAACAGCTGGTTATTTTTCTTCACTTTTTTTAAAAGTCAAAAAATTATTTAAGCACGGGAAATCAAGCATGTCAAAGTTTGGCAAAGCAGTTTAGGTGATTTAGCAGTTAAACACTTCTCTTTTCAATGTTATAGCCTAGACAACTTTGGGCTTTGACTTTTTATCTTCTCATTTCAATAGCTTATGCCTTTGCCACAATGTCTACCACAACGTGCCTCCTGTCTTTCCCACAGCTAAGGAAGCGATCTGAGTAGTTTGCAAGGGGAACCATGGAAAAATCTTCTATGTTGGAGTCCCCACAGGTGAATTGAGCTTGGCTGAACTGTTCTTTTAGGAACCCAAATCATGTATGGGGCATAGGCATGTCTGAAGGTATACGGGCTTACAATGTACTTAATATTTTATATATACATGCTGTACTTAATATTTTAATAAATTTACAGTGCCAACGATGTGTAGGGGGCTATTGAGACAGTTAAAAAATTACTGGTCCCCATCGAGAGGACCTTACAGTCTTAGGCCCTGATCCCGCAATTGGATCCACAAAGGCAAACATTTACATTTGCACAGGGCCCCTTTAGGGGCCCACCCACATTGATTTCAGACTCCGAACTTTAATTCCCTGCCACAGCACAAGACATTTACTATATACTAACTTGCTAAAATCTAAATCTATTACAGTTTGAGAGTTCTTAATGTCACCACAGAGTAGTGCCCAGCTCAGGTCTGCTTATACATTTAGCTCTTCAGAATTGGTGATATACTCAGGAAACTAGAGGCTGAGTTCAAGTCTGCTTTTGCAACTCTCTGCAGTGTCCAGGTGCTATGGTTAAAGCATTACAGCAAAGATGGAAATGTAACCATTTAAAAAAAATGTTGATGGCAAAAGCAGAGATTAGGTTGTGCAGAACAACACACTTCTCTGGCGGTCTGGGCTCAGTAAAAGCAGAATTAGGAAGAGGAGAAAATAATTTGTTGGTCTCAGGTTAGCATTAAATTGCTAATTAAAATCCCAGATTTTGAATACCTCTGCATTCACATAGCACTGGATTTTTGTTACTGTTTTTTCACATTAGATATCGGTTTGCAAAATATAAAGAACAACACCATTTGGGTAGGTACAAAAAGAGACAGTTGTCCTGGAAAGAGAGCTGGGGAAAGCGGATTTATCTCTGTGTGCCATATAAGCAGCATAGTTTACACCAAGATAGTGCTGTGTTTTTCAGCAGCTCTGTGTGAGTGTATCAGGTTGAGCATGTGATTTCTGTGTCAGTGCCATCTTTGAAATGTTGTCATTGTTCATCCTATACCTATGGTATTGGTGCCTATAGATCTCTGTAAATGAGATTCTGTCTACTGTGTGCCTAGTTCTGGATGGCCATTACACAACGGATTTTTAAGAATTTATTTGAAAAGCACAATGGATTTGTTTAGCTGAGAATAGTCTGTAGGCTTTAAAGCTGGAACTTGCAATGTTTTCCTTTGATCTCCCAGAAAATAACTCATTGAATCTAAGAGGAACTAAGGGTGCTCAGTCTCTTGTAGGAGATGCTCTTGCAGTATCAGGCCTTTATCTTGTAAGTTCTTTGAGCTGGGGAACTTGTCTTCTTACTGTCTGTAAAGCTCTTAGTGCATCTTCATGTAATTATTTTTTATCCTTTCTTTTTTCTCCCACACCCACCAGTTTTCACCATTTATTTTGGTCTTGTGCTGGTCTGTTCAGGCTTGAGTGTCAAGTTGATGGATTTACCTTCGTTCTCTGTTCCGTGGATTGTTTCTCCAGGTTACCCTCTTTTTCTCTTTTCAGGTGGTATCCATATTATCATTTTCTGTGGAAGTCATTTATGTGGTATCTTTAAAGTATGTCTACTATGTCTATATTAGACCGGTCTGGGACTGGGATGGGGCTGAGGGAGGGGCGCTTCTCCCCGGACTGCGGCAGGTCCGGGCCGGGGCTGGGTTGGGCACAAAGTAGGGCGCATCTCCCCCGGGCGCTGCAAGTCCAGGGTTGCAGGAGAGGCATTTCCGTGGCATTTATTAGACTGCTCTGTGTGGCTGTGCAGCTTAGAGGGAATTTAGGTGCCCGCCATGCTATTTTTCCAAATCTTTTCAAGTTTGTGAAAGTTGTTTGCTGCTTTTAATAGTCATTGCTTGGCATCTAGCATGATGTTACCATCATTGTACATCTCATTCCATAGATAGGTAAAATTCTTGACTTCTTCCTTCATCCACTCTACTATTGACTTCGGGGATGTTGGTAGCTATATATTTTGCCTTACCCTAGTGGATGAAAAAACCAACTTGTTTTGCTGTATCTACCAAAAGCTGGGTCTTTTCTTTCATTAGTAATGTGTTGAACTAAGCAGGAAAATATCAGCAAAAAGAAGGTCACCCAGTTGTGCTTTTCTCCATGAAATCCCTTTTTTCCCTTCTGTGGTTAGTTTCTTCATGATGTAGTCAGTGACCGTTTGCAAATAACAAGGATATAATACAGCGTTGCCTTATTCCAGTTGTCATTGCAAACCATTGGCTGATGTTGTCATCATCTCTGTGTTCACATTCAGAATTCCCATATAGATCCTTGATTATTCTAATTATTTTTGCTGGTGTGCCATCCATAGTGTGCCATCATTTTCCAAAAATTGTCTCTGTTTATGCTATCAAAAGCTTTCTGGGAATCTATAAAATGTATCACAAGAAGTGCTTGCCACTTCACGCTTCGTTCAGTGATATGTCTGAGAACCATGACATGGTCTGCACACAATCTCATTGATCTAAAACCTGCTAGCTTCTCTCTAAATTGAAAGTCTATTTGTTTCTTGATACATTCCAAGATGACGATGCACTTGATTTTTCAGGCACTGTCAGTGTGATTCTTCTCCAGTTATTAGGGTTGATATGGAAGCTTTGGCAATATTACTATAAGGCCTCTCTTCAGCTGGATTGTGTTCTTTTCTTCATTCCATATTCTATCCAGAATAGACAAGGAAAGTCTGGAGAGCTGTTTTATCACTTGCTTTAAGCATCATTCTATTTATGTTGTCATTTCCAGCTGCTTTTCTATTTTTGAGTTTACTGATGACTTGTCTAAACTTCTTCCATTGCAATAAATCCTAAATTAATATCAAGCTCTAGTGATAGGTCTGCATCACATATTTAATTGTTCAGTTGCTCTTGTTCTATTTAAAATATGAAAATGTTCTGCTCATCTTTTCCTTTGTTGTTCTTCTGTATTAAGAATCTTTCCGTTTTGCATCTTTAATAGGACCTCCAGTATTGCTAAAGTTTCCTTTTGGCTGTTTGATTGTCTTAGTCAAAGGGAGAACCTTATGATCTTAAATAACATCCTCAGCCTCTTGACATTTTCTATCAATAAATGCCTTTTTACCTTTTCTGGCACTCTTTTTTTACCTCTCTGTCTAGAGCTCTGTATTCTTTTTGCGACTTGCTTGTCTCTTCATGTCTTTAACATTCATGAGTTTTTGCTTTGCACTATTTATATCTTCCACTGCTGTCCAAGTAATATCACTAATCCATTCTTCCCCTTTAGATGATGTTGTTATTGAAATTGTTATGTAAAGGGGCAGGTTTCTAGTTGGTATAAATTGCTGTGTAATTCACAGGAGCTATACTGACAGAGAATTTGGCCAAATCTGTATGAGAAATGATACATATTAAAATACATAATTTGGATCTCCCAGTGTAGAGTCCAAATAATGCCCATGTATTAGCTGGAAATGTAATATATTATGGTCACATTTCCCGTATCCTATTTCTGCTTGTTGTAGTCACAAATTACCTATAGCAATGTAACATTATACCATCCAACGATGATTGAGAATGTACCTGACCTATATGTATGGCAACATTTTACTGTCCAACTGATAATACTTTAGAATCTTGCCCAGGCTAATGAGTCACATGCTTTTGGTTGTCTCTTTCACTCAGCTCATGTGACTGCGGAATATTTTTGAAAATGCATCAGTATTGGCAAGACTGCTCCTGCTGCCTTTGCACAGCAGTATGACAGCACTATCTGGACACCACTGGATTGGTGAAAAATCTCACTCATCAAAGATCTCCCCACATTAGAGTGTTTGAAAAGCCTGTTACAAGAGAGGTAGGGGAGACTTAAAATGTGCCACTGTAACTGAATCCTTTCTCAGCCCTTGGATGGCGGGGGAGGGGAGGAGGGAAAAAGCCACCATCTGGGAGCATTGTTGGGGCAGAATAGAAATCACTGCTAACATCTCTCAAAGCTTGGAGGAGACACTATCCCGGCAAGTCCTGTCCATACTGTTCCTTCCCTTACAGGTTCCTGTTCTGAGCACATTCCTGGAGCATCTTTAATAGGAGTCAGGAAGCACCTACTGGATGTACTGCAGACACGTGCATTATTCTGGGGCTGACTGTGTGAGCCTGAAGTGTAGGCTCACACAGGTGTAGACTGTGTAGACTAAAGGTGTGACCCTTGCTCTCTGAAGACAATGAAAGCAAGGGGAAGATGAGTCTTCGGATGCTCTAGGAGCAGGGAGAGGGACAGTGAGGCTGAGGCAAGAGAGATAAGGAGTTTCCACCTGATTTCCACCTTTGCCTCAGCCTTGCTGCTACTCTGAACTCTTCTCTTCCAACACCTGGGGTGAAATCCTGGCCCCATTGAAGTCAGTGTGAGTTTTGCCATAGACTTCATTGGCAGCAGGATTTCACCCCAATGCGTACTCCAGTGATGTCACAGGTCTGAATGTGGCCCAAGGGGAGGGAAAATTACAAAGAAAAAGAAAAAAAAAAAGTCTAGCATAAAACACTGTGAGCTAAATTGGTACAAAATCTCTTCCAAGGATTTGAACTATATACATGTTATAAGAGAAAATATACTTTTGATATAATTTCTGACAAAAGACAATGATTTGTTTATTATAGACAATTACTAGGTTATATAGTTTATGTATATCTAACCTCCAGGCTCTCATAATGGCCTACCTCCCAGTGGAGAAGGCCTTGGAATATTTTTTCAACCTCCCCACAGGTCCCTTCTTCAGGTTTTTGGCTAATTTCAGGAAGAAGAAAAGTAAAAGATTTCAGCTTCTGTTACTCAGGAATTTTCAGATTTTCTCTCTTCACTCTCCCTATTCAACAAGTCAATATACAAGGCACTCGATGAAGGTGTGTCCCAGCTCCAGACTGAAGCCAGAGCCCTGCAAAAATGAACACACACAAGTAATGCCTTGGGATTACTCACATGTGTAAAGTTCTGTTTGTGCATGTTTGCAGGATTAGGACCTAAACCTGGGAGCAGTTAGGCTCTCAGTTATATTATGAGTAAAACTTGCACCCTAGCATTATCACAGATATTTCTTCGGGTTCAAGAGCATATGGCTGGAACAATTGAAATCCTGGCTCTCTTGAACTCAATGACAAAACTCCCACTGACTTCTTTGGGGCCAAAATTTCACCCCATGTGTTAAAAAAAGTTTTAAAAATCCCTGCTGTATATGCTGGGGCAGATTTTCATATAAAGTGAGGCCTGAGGGTGTGTACATTTGAATATCTGTCTGCACTTCTGCTTTGGCCCATGTGCTTGCAAGCTCTGTTCGCATGCACAGATGCCACCTGTACATTTACAATTGCAGTAACTGGGCATGAAAAGAAAGTTCAACAATGCAAGTAGATTTCAGGCCTACCCTTCTGAAAACCTGATCCTGTAAAAGTTATGGGTCCAGACTCCTGTGAGGGGCAGAGGGAATGGGAGTGTCAGATCCACACGATGGCTGTGACTGCTGGATTTTCCTTTTGGATCTTTATTTAGGGTGTGATCTCTTCAGGTGTTGCATGCTGCTGTTGCCTTCTATGGATGTTGTTTCCTTAAAGGCATGTTGAATTAGCTGTGTACAGTTCTGTGAGGTGCGTCCGTGAGAGTCTTGTGAGATCAGACTTTGACAGACTGCATCTAATAAAGAGACTCCTGTGTACTGATTAGCCTGTGTTTAGGAGAGATCTGTGAAACATATTTTTTCCCCCTCTTTGATGTAAGTGAATAACTGGGGCTTGGGGCCAAACCCTCCTTCTTGTTGTCAGACAAATAATTTTACTTAGCATTTTTCATCGGCAAAAGCTTCACAAATGTTAGGCTCAAAATTGATGGATGTTTTGCCTGACTAATCACAGGAAGATTTGGCTCATTAGCTAGTAATCCTCACAACACTCTTCTTCACAAGTAATACCCCCTTTCTAGTTATTGAGCACAGGTGTGTTGGATGAGTGTTTGAGTATAGATATGTCCTTTGGAAGACAGAGTGACTTTTTAGCATAGTGGCGGTTGTCGTTCCACTAAGGGAGTGTCTTACTAATGTGTGTTTTAGGGGCTATAATCTAGCTACAATTGTACTTGATATATTATCTCTTGCTTCTGTAAAGATTAGGATCCATAGGATACTGTCTACTTGATTTTGCCTTACTGCTCCATGTAGTAAAAGTAATTTTTAAGAAAAGGAATTTTGCAAATAGTTGTTTTACTCCTTAATGACAGAAAGGCATTTGTTACACATAAGGTGTGCATTTTAAGTTTTCTAAAATTTGCTGGGATGGTCCTGAAAAACTAATACAGAAGAGAAAAACAGCTACTTTGGTTTTGGAGCCCACAAAAACCAATGGTTTGTGCTCCCTCTGCTGGCTTTAAAGCACCAGGTAGCCAACAAACCTTGTTCCCAGAGATGTACTGATATGGTACACAACCAGTCTTATGTAATTTTAGTGTTAAATGAGAATAGCTTAGTTAAGAGGCTTGCAAGTTAAATAATAAACCAGAACCCTTAAGAAAATTTATCATCTAACTCTTCTTTACAAAAATAAGGATTTTAAAGGAAAAACACGACTAATCTTACTGTCCTGAATTTCTGTGAACAGGTGGTTGAGTTGTTTAACATACCCTAATCTCTAATGCAACAAAGAGTGAACCTCTCTAGTCCGTTACAATCTGCAGAACCAAGATTACTATGGAATTTTTTTCTGCTCATGGTTTAGAAGTAATTCTTAGATTGAGCGCTGCTGTCCTGTGACTTTATTTCCATGTAGTATGGTTCTTGGAGGTTGCTTAAATTATGAATAAACATTTTTGTTTTTAAATAGTACTAAGTAATCTCTCTTCTTTACTATTCTAACTAAAAATCTGTTCTGTTTCTTCCTAGTTATCCTTTAAGAAATGTCAGTTTACGTTAATTAATGACCTGTAATGTATTCTCTATAACTAAATCATCTTCCTTTATATGTTGTTTATGTAGGTATGGAAATTTATTTATAAACTATAATTTCCAAATGTAAGAAAATTTTTTTACTCAGCCACAGTATCACCATTTAAAAAAAACCTTCTTATGGTGACACTGACGGAGAACAGGCAGCAACAGCCCCTCTGAGGCACCTGGCATTGGCCACTGTCAGAAGACAGGATACTGGGCTAGATAGACCTTTGGTCTGACTCAATATGGCCGTTTTTATATTCTAGATCAGGGGACGGTGAACTACAGCCTGTGGGCCGCATCCGGCCCGTCAGGGCTTTCAGTTTGGCCTGCAGGATTGCCAGCCCCATGGCGCAGTGAAGCTAAGGCCGGGTCCCTGCCTGCCCTGGCCCACACCACTCCTAGAAGCAGCCGACACCATATCCCTGTGGCCCCTGAGGGAAGAGGGGCAGAGGGTTCCATACGCTGCCCTCGTCTGCAGGCACTGCCCCCCACAGCTCCCATTGACTGGGAACAGGGAACCAATGGGAGCTTTGGGGGTGGTACCCACAGGCGGGGGCAGCACGTGGTGGAGCCACCTGCTCCACTCCTCACCCAGGAGCTACTGCCGGACGTGCTGGCCACTTCTGAGAGTGGTGCAGCACAGGGCAAGCTGGGAGCCTGCCTTAGCACCCCTGCCACCCTGGAGTCGCGGTAAGCGGCATCAGGCAGGAGCCCACAGCCTGAACCCCTCTGCAGCCCGGATCCTAACCCCCACCCTGAGCCCACTAACCCCCTGCCTTGAGCCCCGTGCTGCATCCCGCACCTCACCTGCACCCCAACCCCTTGCCTGAGCTCCTTCCTGCACTCCACACCCCCTCTCACTCCCTGCACTCCCTCCCACATCACCAACAACCTGCCCCAGCCCTACAGTCATGGCCCTGCATGCAATTTCACCACCCAGATGTGGCCCTCGGGCCAAGAAGTTTGCCCACCCCTGGTCTAGATTATGCTTCTTCACTCAGCACTTCTGACATTTGTGTGTACTTCCATTTACAGTGGAAGAGTTGGTGGAAATGAGCACGGCAAAGCTTTTAAAAGAGCTGCAAACTTTTCTTTGACTTTGGATTTTTTTAGTTCTCTCAGGCAAGCCTGAAGCTTAGAAGCACAATGCAGCCATTTTGGTTAGATAAGTGAACCTTCACTGATTAGATTTTCACTTCACATGCAGGAGAAAATCATGCCCCTGGGGAGGGGAGCTGGTGTGGTTCTGGAAAGATGATCATGGAAGGGATACATATGCCCTTTACAGAGTGCAGAGCTAAGTTCTCTGGGGGTTTCTCCGCACAAGCGTGTCAGATGTAGGTGTGGATGAGATGGAAAGGCAAGGACAGAGTATCCACTGCTACATGGTTCCTCCTGTTTTTCATTTCTGTAGAGCTGTTGCTAGGGGCCATTGAGGATACTCTAGGATAGTGGTCGGCAACCTTTCAGAAGTGATGTGCCGAGTCTTCATTTATTCACTAATTTAAGGTTCTGCGTGCCAGTAATACATTTGAACATTTTTAGAGGTCTTTTTTTATAAGTCTATAATATAGAACTAAACTATTGTTGTATGTAAAGTAAATAAGGTTTTTTTAAAATGTTTAAGAAGCTTCATTTAAAATTAAATTAAAATACAGAGCCCCCTGGAACGACGGCCAGGACCTGTGCAGTGTAAGTGCCACTGAAAATCAGCTCGCGTGCCACCTTCGGCATGCGTGCCATAGGTTGCCTACCCCTGCTCTAGGATAAATGACTAGAGTTACCTTGTGGTGGATTTCTGGCTGCTCCAGGGTCTCAGGCATGGGAGGAAGGTGAAAGCACCATTGGGGGAGGCTAGCCTCTGGTCCCACCCCCTCTGCCTGAGGCCCCAGAGCATATCCTTCCCCTGTGGCCACCAGCCCCCTTCCGCACTGCAGCCAAATGCACCTCCAGCCCCAGCATTGGGCAGGCGGGTGGTGTGGCCGGAGTGCCCCAAGCCGCAGCACTGTGTGGGTGGGTGGCATGGCTGGAGTGCTCCCAGCCCCAGTGTGCCAGGCAGGTAGTATGGCCAAAGTGCCCCCATTCCCAGCCCGGAGGGTCTCCAGCCTTAGAGTTCTCAGCAGGCAACATGGTCCCAGTACCTGTTGGACGGATAGGCAACATAGCATGGCCCTAGCTCCAGCGCCCCCAGTCCTGGGCCTTCTGTGCACCAGCCCCTGCTTGCCTGCCCTGGCCTATTGACCACAGAAGAGCAGGAAGGGAACTGGAAGCAGGCAGGAGAGGCACAGGGGGCGGAGTGTGGGCAGGGCTATGCTAGGCTGTTGAGGGGGCACAGCCTTCCCTTGCTATGCTAACTGCAGTCCATGATCTCAGGGGAAGATTGCCCCCATAATTCCCCACTCTGGTACATCTACCTGTTCCCAGTTGGTACTGAATGTTTGATAGCTTTTAATACTTTCACCTAATGGCACTACCATTCACCACTTTTCATTCTTTCGTAGTCTAGGTAACACCATTAGAAACTATGGTGAGAGCTCATAGTCTCAATAAAGTAAGTGCTCCTTTTTGTTCTAGTAAAAATTACCTGTATGATAAATATAGTCACTGGTTGCTTTCTGTTTCTGTTACACTATTTGGACAGTTCTTGAACACAGTTGCACCTTCCTCAGAGCTCCATGAATCTCAACATTGTAATGTCCTCTTTCAAATCCCTTGAAGTCAGGGAGTTTAGGAGAGTAATGCATTTCTTGTAGAAATGAGTAAGACAGCATCCTAGAGCCACATAAAACAACTAGCACTGGTGTTACCACTCACCTTACAACATTTAGTTTGGTTGGTAGAGCACTAACCTGGGATGTGGGAGACTCAGGTTTTCCTTTAATAAAAGCATTTATTGTTCTGAGTTATGCAGATGGCTCTGTAAGACAGTTTACACTTTGAACTGAGTAATACCTGAAAGTTAGAATTTGTAAAGAAAAGGTTGGTTACAAAACTGTTTAATCTAACAAGCTTTCCATTTCTAGTCCATTAGCTGATGAATTATGCCATGCTTTTCATCAGGCAGGAAAGGCGACAGTTCTACTTGCCACCCAGAATCAGGATTTTTTTCGGGGATGCATACAGTAAGATCTCGGCAGACCTGCAGAAGAGCACAGCTCCCCCATGAGGATGCTGTCCTTCAGGAATTACTTCTGCAGTATTTTAGAGACCACAGACCCATCATGGTGAAAGCATGCTGGTAGTGTTTACCTCTGTAATGAATATGGACTACATTTACATTCATGCTGATGGCTCCCTGTGTTCCCAGCATGGTGCCATTAAAGGTGTTAAGGCTCTCCAAATCATTTCCTTTCTTCCTATTTTAAAATACTCTTCTAAATGCACTCTTTTGATAGACAGCTAAAAATCTACATAACATATACAATCTGCAGCTTGTGAAAGCAAGTAGGGCTACATTCTCCCATTACACTCTCTTTCATTACAGAGATTAGACATCAAAAATACTGTATAGGTCAGGGATCGGCAACCTTGGCACGCGGAACTGCAGGGTAAGCACCCTTAGCGGGCCCCTCCGCTTTATTTACCTGCCATTTCACTGACCGCGGCTCCCGCTGACCACGGTTCTCCGTCCCGGTCGAATGGGGGCTGCGGGAAGCAGAATCCAGCATTGCGCCGCTTCCCGCAGCCCCCATTGGACCGGGATGGCGAACTGCAGGCAGTGGGAGCTACGGTTGGTGAACTGCCAAGTAAATAAACTGGCGGGGCCCACTAAGGGTGCTTACCCTGTGGTCTCACATGCCAAGGTTGCCGATCTCTGTTATAGGTTCTTTAGTCAATCTCCCTTCCAGCGTAGAATCTTTGTACACAGTATCTCTTCTAGTTCCTTTTCCAGTCAATATTATTCATCTCCCTTAAGACATTGGTGGATCTCACTGTTAGGAAGTTTTCCCTGATATCGAGCCTCAATTTCACCTCTGTTAATTTCATCCCATTTCTTATAGTTATACTATCGTTAATTGTCCTAAATAATTCCTCGCCCTTCATGGGGTGAAATCCTGGCCCCTTTGAAGTCAATGGGAGTTTTGCCATTTACTTCAGTGGGAAGACAATTTCATCCTTGGAGTTTACATACTACTTTTTTATATCTGTAACATAGATGGGCCTTAATCGAAAACCTGAACCTTCTACACCATGTTTTGTGGGCATGCTTTCCGCAGCTCCCATTGGACCGGGACAGCAAACCGCAGCCAGTGGGAGCCGAGATCAGCGAACCAGCAAGTAAACAAACCGGCAGAGCCCGCTAAGGGTGCTTACCGTGTGGTGCTGCGCGCCAAGGTTGCCTATCTCTGCTCTAGATCATGCTCTCCATTACTTAGTATTGCTTCTTCCTGTTATTTCCCTGAACATTTGCATCAGGCATTATATTGTTTTTATCCTTCATCTTCTGCTTCAGAACTACTCTCTGTTTTTTGTCTTAATTTATATGTTGGAAATACATGATGGATTAATCAAGTTAAGTGAAAGGTTTCCCTTTTCCATCTCCTGTTTATTAAAGTATAGAACCTGCCTAACTGTCTCCACCAGTTCTAAACCTAAAAGGCTGGCAACCTGCCTGCTTAAGTGGAGACAGTCTAATCAAAACAGTTGGCTCTCATTGCAGAAGGCATTCCAATGATCTGTGAATTCAAAACCCTGCTATCTACACTATCAGATTATCTATTGGTTAGTTTCCAGTATTGGTGATCTCCTTTATTCACCCTAGTTTGGCACAGGAAAGCTCTCTAAGAAGATCACATGTATAATTTCAAATTCAGTACTCTTTCCAACTTGATGAAGTAATTCTTGATTAAATAATATATAAGGTTTCTTCGCTGCTTCATTTGTTCCCATGGGAAATATAATCATTAAGAATTCCCCCAACATTTTCAAGATATCTTGCACCATCCTTATTATGATATCCTTTTATCCTGGTCCTGGAAAGATAACAGTCTCTCTCATTTTCTTTGTGTGGGCCAGTAATGTATCAAGATACTTTCCTTCTATGGAGTAACCACTCAGGTTTGTTTTCTTCTCTCTTTTTGATAGCTCCTCTCACTTCTTATCTCTTGATGCCAGGTTGTGGTAGTGATCAACATTGCATGGATCAATATTAAATGTCTCCAGCCATGGCTTCCCATCTACTTTTTCCTATAGCTTCTAGGATTCTTTGATGCCACATAGCTCAATCTTCTATCTATCTTGTATCTAGGGTCTTGATCTTTCTCTTCTTTCTTGATGATTTTTCCCTTTGGTCTTTGTCCATCTTGGGCCTTTTTTGTTTCCCTTGGTGATCTAAATTTCAGTTCATGTCTCTACTCCTTTTTTCTCAGTACAGAAACCGGTTTACACTTAATATGGTCTTTCTTCATTCACAAAGCATTCTTTTCCATCTCAGAGTGCTCTGGATCCTTCCATACCCATTATTTATAGCAGTTTGTCTAAAGAATGGTAAGAAACATCATCTCACTTGAATGAATGTTTTAGCGTCAAAGCCTTCCATACAAGAACTCCCCCCTCTGCTGTCTCTCATTCCCTGATTCACCTTTTATGAGTATTCTGTATTTGAGTCCCATCACTGCTGGTTGCTAGTTCATTTTACAACTCATCACCTAGCTCAGTGTGAGTGGGTTACCCAGGTTAGCGCATCAGATACCTGAAAATAAACAAACAAACGAAGACAAAATACTAGATCTTTAAGGTACTCCTGGCCTCCCAGCTCATGTTTCCTGCTTCAGTCAGTTTGTAGAAGGTTAAGTCACAGCTTTCTCTCCACCTTATTCTCTGGGTAAACTATTCTGCCAACCCTTGGCAGGTTCACTACAGCCATGGGTAATCAAAATAAAGGAAATAAAGACTTAGCTAAGTATCTTTAATACATAATCAGTGTAATAGTTCTTGTATTGTGCCTTTCATCCATAGATCTCAAAGCATTTACAAAGGAGTGTAGTCCTCTAGCAAGGTTTAAGGAGTCTTATTGCCGAACCCCTGATGCAGTGTTCCATTCATTAGCAGGGAAGCAGGGCTGACCTCCCTGGGTGGGTGAGGAGTAAATACAGCTCCTCTGGTAGGAGTAAAGTAGTCCTTATTTCAGGACAAGCAGGTTGCCCATTGTTAATCAGTTCTGGTAGCTGCCTGGCTTGGTTGTCTTCCCAAGTGTGAGGCAGGTGGATGGGACAAGACACTTCTTGCCTCCCTCTGAAAGTGCCTCAGTCTTTGTCCTCCTCTGGATGAAGTATGTTCCTTGATGAGCCAGAAATAAATTCTGTGGCCTTGATTCTTCAGCATGTCCACGCAATGCTCAGATGTAGTGGAGAGAGGTGGTTGCAGGGAGCCATTTGCAACTGTCTGGGCTGCATGCATCCGATGTAAGTTATAGCAGGAAGATTCAGCTTTAATTTATGCTTTGGGCATGAGTGCAATATGCTGGTGGAAGAAAGGACTTAGCAAAGCTCAGCTCTGCCATGCTGCCTCCCATCCTCGCTACTTTTCCTCTTCCCTGTTATGTAGGGGGCATTGGGAATAGTTGATGAAGAAGACAGTATGCCAGACAGATGCACTGGGGATCTTGGTGCAGATGAAGGCCACTTTGTTCTGTGGAGAATCCAGCATTGTCTCTTTAACTGGGAGGTACAGCAGGTTCTCCAAGGCAGGACAAGCCTTTTGCCTGGTTCCCTTTGCAAGAACTTAGTACCTTCCCTGCCTAGTCTAGTGTGAGGTATGTGCAACCCCCCACACTTCCTCTCAAGCCAAGCTCACTTATAGTTTGGATTCACCCGGTTGTTCTCACTTCATTGCTGACCAACCTTTCAGAGCTAACGTATCCCAAGCAGAAAAGCATCTCTGTCTCCAAAGAACAGAGTACTTTTTATTTCTCTCTGCTTTAGTGAATTAATTGAAAAGACCTGGATTAGGAGCACAGGAGAATGAGGCATAGAGGATAGGTGTATCATCACATCCATTAGCTACACAAGCTTCTCTATCTAATGAACTTCAATCCCACCTTCCGATAAATCACTGTTAGGGAAGAGAGTCAGTTAGTGGCAGTGTTAGTGGTTTTGTGATATGAATACTTGACCCTTAGGCATTGTCTTGAAACTACAAACTCATTAAACATGGGACTTCAGACATCCAAAATATGATTAAATGCTTGATCAATATTGACAAAACATTGATTAATTGGAGATGATTCAGGGAACGATTCAAGGATTAGAAAATGTGACTTATAGAGATAGACTTAAGGAGATTGATCTACTTAGCTTAACAAAGAGAAGGTTAAGGGGTGACTTAATCACAGTCTACACAGAGAACACATATTTGATAATGGGCTTGTCAGTTGAGCAGGGAAAGGTATAATATGATCCAATGGCTGGAAGTTGAAGCTACACAAATTCAGACTGGAAATAAGGAGTCAATTTTTAACAGTAAGAGTAATTAACTATTGGAACAATTTACCAGGGAACATAGTGGATTCTTCATTACTGACCATTTTTTAAAATGAGATTGGATGTTTTTCTAAAAGCTATACTCTAGGAATTATTTTGGGGGCATTTCTGTGGCCTGTGTTATGCAGGCGGTCAGACTAAATGATCACAGTGGTCCCCTCTGGCCTTGGAATGTATGAATTATCCTTTTTGGTCACAACTGATCTGGATTTAACTGGTAATCTAGAGGTGAAAGACTATCACTTTACCAGTTCCTCACCCAACTAGTCCCTTGGAACTTAATATTCTTAAGAAGTGATTTAATTTTATTATCCTTGGATAAGTGAGTGCTGTTGATCCTTTACTGTACACACAACTCTCAGATTTCTTAACCATATTTTTCTTCATCTTATTAATTTAAAAAAGTACATGTAAATATCATGGGCCATTAAGATGAGGGATCTGAATAACAGTTTTGATTCATTGCTGGAATTTTAGCTCTAGTATCTGCTCACTCTTATATAAGTGTTGTGATTTACTTCCATTCTCAGGAGACAACAGTCTACACTTCATGAAACTTACACATTTTGGTAGGTTATTACCATCTTCGTATTTCACATGTTGTAAAATCACTCAGTGCCGAGATTTTAGAAGAGAATTTTGTCATCCAGTCAAACTGAATTACAATAGAACTTGTTAATACCACATGAAAAATAACATTAAAAATTAAGAGCCAAAATTTACAGCCTACTAGTAATTTTCCATTCTCAAGAGGAGAGCTGTTTTATCCAAAATAACTCAATCTTTCCTGTTATCACTAATGTACATAGCCTGATTGATATTACATTTCATTATGTAAACATTACTTTAATACTTCTCATTACTTTTGCTCACGTAACCCTGAATAAATGTAGTATCTGGCACAGGATGCTATTGCTGTGGCATTGTTTCAAAGCTAGTGGCTTTGTATTGCACAAGATGGAGCTCTCAGAGTCATAGCAAAGATTCGGTTTTAAAACTTTTCTTTAGGAAAAAAATTACCTTGATGATCTGTAAATCTTTATTGTGCATTAAGATCTGCTAACCTGGACCCATGCTGGGTCCCATTGACGTCAGTGGAGGTCTGCACAGTTTTCAGGAGACTGTGCCAGTGGTTTCTGATGCAGGACCAGGACCTTCCTCTAAGAGGGCCCATTCCAAAGCCCATTGAAGGCAGTGGGAATCTTTCCATTAACTTCAGTAGGCTTAGAGTTGCCCCCTACAAGCAGAAAGCTGCAAGGAAATGTTTTAAGTTCCATCCTCTGAAAGTACCAGTAACACGGCAAAACTTTTTTAGAAAAATAATTGTAGGGGTGGGCCGGGGGAAAGCAGAAAAAGAGGAAGGAAATAATAGTCCCCCTCTAATTATGCTTCTATAAATGTCCTTGAATTCTTTGATAATGTGGTCTGGGGAATTTCTTTCAAAACCAGAATAGTCAAATGTGGAGCCTGCTCTTCCAGTTAAAGCAGGCTATTTACATTCACCATGCTGGGCGGGGCAGATTTTCAAGGAAGATTAGCTTTGTGTGTATTCCCATAGGGGGCCAAAGCAGAACATTTGTTTGGTTGCAGTGGCTAAGCAAATGACTAAAGCTGTCTTGACTTCTAGGCACTGAAACCACTAAGTAACCCTTAATTTGACTTAACTGTTTCTAGTGAACACCATTATATTGCAAACTCTTCACACCTGCTGAGCAGGAGCAGATTAACCCATCACTCGGCCCCATGCAAAACCCCTTGGTGTCCATCCTCCCAGGACTCCCTGCCACCCCTCTCCCAGCCAACTCTCCCCTGCAGCTGTCTCTGAGCAAGTCCTGTGGGAAGAGCCATATGGATGCAGCTGCTATTGGAAGCAGAGGCGCCGACTTCCTGAGCTCCTGGGTGGTACTTGACCCACCCTCCGCCCCAGACCCTTCCCCCACTCCACCCTTTCCCCCAAGACCCCGCCCACACCCTGTATCTTCCCGCCTCTGCTCCATCTCACCTCTTACCACCCGCACCCCTGTTCTGTGCCTTCCCGTCCTCCCCCTGCCTCTTCCTGCCCCCTTGCCTCTGCGTCCGGCACACTGCTGAACAGCTGATCGTGGCAGGTGGGAGACATTGGGAGGGAAGGGGAGGAGCTGATCTGTGGGATTGCTGGAGGGTGCTGATGGTCCACTCACTAGTTTTTTTTCCATGGGTGCTCTTGTCCATTAGGCCTGGTACAGAAGCCAGCCCCATGTCAGGAGCAAGGAGGAACAGCACTGGCTGACCCAGTGCCCGCTTAGATTCGGTCTTGCTGCGTTTTTGTCATGAGGTTGGAGTGGGCACAAATTTGAGTGAGTGTCATGGTGACCTTGAGTCCTGTGGCACCTTAAAGACTAACTAAAGTATTGAAGCATAAGCTTTCATGGGCTAATACCCACTTTGTCGGATGCATCCCACGAAGTGGGTATTAGCCCACGAAAGCTTATGTTTCAATACTTTAGTTAGTCATTAAGGTGCCACAGGACTCTTTGTCACTTCTGCAATTCCAGACTAACACGGCTACCCCTCTGATCGTGACCTTGTTCACGTGGTCACACCACCAGGCCTGTTGTCCCTGCTTCACTCCCCCAACTACTAATTGGGCCTTAGGTACATGCCTCGGTTGCCTATGCCTCAGTGTGACAAAGCAGTTCTGGGTGTACAGGCACAAAAGATCATTTGTCCATATCAAATGACCACCTTATGAAGAGTTCTAGCAAACACTGCAAGATACGTTGTAGTTATTTTTAGTCACATTTAAAATTTTTGCTTTTAAGGTCCAGTCTAGTCGCTGTCTAGTGTAGGGTTTACCTCAACCAGCTAACACATGTTAAACCTACAATTGTCTTGTCTACACTAGTATATTAACACAGACTAGCTTATGGGTTAACTAAGATTTTTTAAAAATGCATTTATCCTGGTGTAGGATGGCTTTGCTACCTTGATTATAAATGATCCAATACCTCCAATATAATGGCCTGGAACTGTACACATGCTATGTACCGCCAGTCAATTCTAGTCTTCTGTACTTCTCTAACATACCTCCAAATCCTCTTTCAAAAAGACATCTTTCAGTTCAGCTTTTTGCCCCAAAGTACATAACAGTTGAACAGCTGTTCCCCTGGTACCTTCCCATCCACCTCACTGCTTCCACTATTCTGTACCTGAACATGACAGTTCAAGTCATCTCCAAAAATAACAGTCCAAGAGGTAAAAGAAAAGGAGTAACATCTCCAACAGTAGTGCTCTCTCCCTTCCCCAGCTATGATATCCATAAATGTTAATAAGACTGTACTTAATGCCATATATATGCTCAAAATCCGCCACTGTTATTCACCTGGAAACTATCTCCCAAAGCTGTGGTTTAGGGATCTTGAAAGTGTAGAATAATACACTCATGCCATCAGTTGCATCTTAACCTACTAACTACACAGACCATCTTCAAGTAACTTTAGCCTTTTCACAATCTTTTTCAGAGTGTAATGGAGTTCCCTGAATCATTAATACATCCAAGTTCTGAAGGTCTTGGAACACTGCCATCTTCTACACTTTAAGATTAGCTGCCATGTTAGTCTGTATCCTTAAAGAAAACGAGGAATACTTGTGGCACCTTAGAGGCTAACCAGTTTATTTCAGCATAAGCTTTCGTGGGCTATAAACCACTTCATCAGATGCATAGAATAGAGTGCACAGAAGTAAGATGCATTTATATACACAGAAAGCATAAAAAAGTTGGAAATTACCATACCAGTTCTAACAGGCTGTTTAATCTGGATGAGCCATTAGGTACAGACGCAGACGTCAAGGCAAGGATTGGCAAAGCAAGAGTGGCCTTCCTACAGCTCAAAAACATTTGGAGCTCCAGAGAGCTGGCCTTGAAAACAAAGACACGGCTGTTCAACTCCAGTGTAAGGTCAGTACTGCTATACGGGGCCGAAACCTGGAGAACAACACAAAGTACCATCAAAAGAATCCAGACATTCATCAGCAGCTGCCTCAGAAGGATTCTCCAGATCCGCTGGCCAGATACCATCAGCAATGCCAACCTCTGGGAGAGAACCTGCCAACTTCCTGTAGAAAAAGAAGTCCGGAAGAGAAGACGGAGATGGATAGGACATACCTTGCAGAAATCACCAAATAACATCACCAGACAGGCTCTGAGGTGGAACCCCCAAGGCAAGCGGAAGAAAGGCCATCCAAGAAACACCTGGCGACGTGACCTTGAGGCAGACATCATAAAGATGGGATACAACTGGAGTCAACTTGAAAGAATGGCCCAGGACAGAATTCTCCACCAATCTATTGTTGGCGGTCCATACCCTGAGAGGGGTGGAGGGCATAATGAATGAATGAATGATCAGCAAGAGGAAAAAAAACCTTTTGTAGTGATAATTAAGTAGATCTATGTCAGACAGCTGACAAGGTGGGGTGAAGGAAACGTAACGTAGGGAAATAGATTCAATTAGTGAATTGAATCTATAAGTTAAGTTTCCTTCACACCTTCTTGATCTACTTGATTATCACTAAAAAAGGTTTTTTTCTCTTGCTGATAATAGCTCATCCAAATTAAACAGGCTCTTAGAATTGGTATGGTAATTTCCAACTTTTTCTGCTGTGTATATAAATGCATCTTATTTCTGTGTGTTCCATTTTATGCATCTGATGAAGTGGGCTATAGGCCACGAAAGCTTATGCTGAAATAAATTGGGTAGTCTCTAAGGTTCCTCAAGTATTCCTCGTTTTCTTTATCTTCTACACTGTTGTCTTCTGTGCTCTCATACTATTCACATTCAAGTCCCCACCATCCAAGGGTCCATCTGCTCCTGGCCATTCTGCCTGTGAGGCTCATGGAATCTTTCCACACAGTCAGAAGCCATCAAGTGTGCTCAAAGGAAGTTCAGTAGGCCTCCCCCTAAAACCACACACTTTTCCATCCCCCTATCCTCAGTCTCTCAAATCTTTTTCCTTCCCTTTTCTATTTTCTTCATTCTCCTGTCTCCTTCTTACTGTGTGCTTTCTTACTAGTTCCTCAGCTGTTTTTTTCCTCCATCTCCAAGGCTTTTGGATAAACTGGATGCAGGGAGGAAGTCTGTGCCAGCAATACTGATTCTCTGGTGGATGATAAATAAAAATCAATTGTAGTGGTTTCACTACTGGGCAGGACAGTCTTCAGTGACCAAGCCTCAAGTTCCAGACAACTACCCCAGTTCCTTCTCTCAGCTATCCCCAGTTTTTCATCCTCCTTTCTGTCCACCTTCTGCTGACGAAGCAGTACCTCCCCATTTCCAGCCCCTTCTTCACTGTCCACCAACAACTCCAGAGCCTCTATTGCCGCAATGAATGCCCTTGCATTCTGTGCTATCTGCTGGGCTTCCATCTCTGTCCAATTGGCCAGAGGAGGAAATGTATTGACCAACTCCAGAGGGGCTGGTCATAAATTACATAACACATTTTTGGTGATTTTTCAAGACCCATTCACCCCCTTGTAACACTGAAAAGCACTCTCTGTCATGGAAAATTAAGGATCCACTCAGCCCCTATGTGGTGTTTAATTTATGGACAACCCCCATAGGTAAGGGAGCAGGTCCTGGAAGAAGAAGACAGTAGAAACAATTCAGGACCTCCAGCCCCAGAGTTCAGGGGACCTCCAGCCCCTTCACCCAAGTTGGAGCCCTCCTCCACACTCCCACCACTTTCAAAGCTCTTCTTGGGGGTTTGCTCCTCCAAAGCAGAAGAAGTAATTGCCACCTGGAGTGGAAGGTGAATAACTGACAAGGAAAGGCCAGAAGAGAGCAGGTCTGAGGGTGACAGATGAGAGAGAGCCTCTGGAATTGTATGTTGCTCTGGGGAAGAGCTGTAGTGGTTTGGTTTTTATAGGGGCCTCAAGCCCAGAGAGGGAGCACTTCCCAGGTGATGGAAATGTTTTGGTCTTTGATTAAATAAATTAGATCTCTGAAGGAGCAGTGTCTACTACATAAAAGCCTCTTTGAAATCACTAAAAGTCCATTAGGGGAAACCAAGGCAGGCATGTTTCAGTAGTGTGTATCCACCATAACAGGGTCTAATCCTGCTCCATTTAATTCAGTAGCAAATCTCTCACCTACTACAATAAAAGTAGGATCAGTCCCATTCAGAGCACCATTTTGGTGCATTCTTTGTGGGACAGAATCAGCTGCTGGATTTCATGTTCCTTTTTGTGGGTGTTATCCACATTTTTGTTACGAAATTTCCTGGTATCAGGAATACAGAACTCTCAGAATACAGTGATGAGGAAACAATACCTTTGTATGAAAAATATTTACCACAGCACCTGGAGTTCAGAGTTCCCTGTGTAGTTCCCAGTTGAGGATTTCCCACTTTGGATATGTCCTTACTTTACTGAATCTCTCCTGTGTGTCAACCAGCAATATGTTTAAGTAGGCAGAAAACACCAGAGTACTCCTGGCATTTTAAGGAATTGATTCCATAGATCACTTCCACGTGGGACTTAAAAAGGTCTCCTACAAATACCACTGGGACTAATCATGCTGGAAATTCTTTTTTTCATTTTAAAGAAGGAGACTCCTCTATTCATATTAGTGTAAGAACTTAGAGTGCAATGTTCTGCAAATTTTTTGGTTATTGCACTGACAGTCTGGCCATTTTTGCTGCATAACATGGTAAGCTTGGTGTCCTTTTTAAAGGGCTACCATTGTATGGTGTTGACAGCACAATGTGAAATCTCCTGCTGAGCTTGTCTTTACAAATACTTTGCTATGGCTGAGCAGTAATGTTCCTTGTTATCCTACCAAATGAATATAAAAAGGGAATATGAATACTTGTAGAAGAGAAATGAAGTGTTTTTGAAAGGCCCCTTGTGCTAATGAAAGAAGAACTAAGTGAGATCAGCTAAATACCTGCAAGTTGGTTACATTTTTTTCTACCTGTGGTGGCTGAGGTTTGAACTGGTGCCAGTTAACAAATAAGGTCAATGATATTTACTTTGGTGTGTGTAATAATTCCTGGATGTCTATATGGCCCGTGCATAAATGCCAGACTAATGGTCATTCTCAACATTATTTTTTCTCATGTTTGGAAATGATTTTTACTATATAAATACAATGCATTGAACTGATGAAAAAATAAAAGGATAATTCGAGGAAGCTGCTTCATATGTAATATTCTCCCCTCAAAAAAACCAAAACCAAAAAACAAAAAAACCCTTCTACATACCTTTAAATCCTTTACATTTTGAACTACAGAGAATAACTTAGCATTGTTTTCCCCAAACATAATTGAAAACTTTAAATAAAAAAGTTGAGAATTTAAAACATTGTTACATGATAGAATTACCTACATTTTCTGAGCCTGATTATCCACTGCCTTGCAACTTATGTAGTCATTTATACCTGGGAGTATTATAGGGATTGGCAGTGTCTTGGTGCAAGCCCATGCTATTAGTGCACCATGAACAGTCATTTCTTCTCAGTGTATACTAATACAGAATGAGTAAGTCTGGGCCAAAAATATATGCAGAGTCAGACAAACTGTGTGTGCTCTATGTAAACGAACAGCAAAGATAGTTCTTTCCATGAAATTTGTGAGAATGGACTCTTCATCATTCACGTACGCTGTCTCAAGAGGGTGTGTTCGTTTTCTTTTTACCATAAGCTTGCATTGTCTCTTCACCCGAGGGACAAAGCTGGTATTTATCTCTGTACCTTGCTCTGCAGTCAGACAGAATTGTATTAATAGTGACAATGGCATATCCTCTGCAGCTTCTTCCTGAAATAATTCACATGGAGCCTTCTCAGATGTTATCTTTGTTTCACAGTGGCTATAAATATGAAAGTATTTACAAGGAATTGTTTCCAAACAATTAATTACTAAACGATGTGCTAAGTTGATTTTGCCGCTGTTACACCCTGTGCAGGTAGAACCAATTAGATACATGGAGTTCTCTACATTTGGGGCATGAAAAACATCACATACTCTTTCTTTTTTTCTCTCTCTCTCTTTTTTTTAAAAAAAACAATTCAGGACTGAGCTGCTTTTGCAAAAGATGCAGTAGTAACTTTGATAACTCTTTCCCTGGATAAAATATCCTTTGGTAGGATTTCAAGAATTAGCAAACAGAATAGCAATGCTGAATTTGTTTCATTTGGCAATGTTATTTAAATGATAGTAACATTTATCACCTATATAGCACGTTTTATTTGTAGATATCAAAGTAATTTACAAAGGTGGATATCTGTAAGCATATAACAGGTTTAAGAATAGCAGCCGTGTTAGTCTGTATCCTTAAAGAAAATGAGGAATACTAGTGGCACCTTAGAGACTAACCAGTTTATTTCAGCATAAGCTTTCATGGGCTATAGTCCACTTCATCAGATGCATAAAATGGAACACACAGAAATAAGATGCATTTATATACACAGAAAGCCAAAAAAGTTGGAAATAACCATATCAATTCTAAGAGGCTGTTTAATTTGGATGAGCCATTATCAGCAGGAGAAAAAAAACCTTTTGTAATGAAAATCAAGTGGATCTGTGTCTACACTGAATGTATTTCCCTAGTTAAGTTTCTTTTCACAGGTTCTTACCAACTTTCAGACACAGCTCCACTTGATTTTTCACTACAAAATGTTTTTTACTCCTGTTGATAACGGCTCATCCAAATTAAATAGCCTCTTAGAATTGGTATGGTAATTTCCAACTTTTTCTGCTTTCTGTGTATGTAAATACATCTTATTTCTGTGTGTTCCATTCTGTGCATCCGATGAAGTGGGCTATAGCCCACGAAAGCTTATGCTGAAATAAACTGGTTAGTCTCTAAGGTGCCACAAGTATTTCTCATTTTCTTTACTGTAAGCATATAGTTAGAAATGCAAAAACTGAGGCACAGAGGGGTTAAGTGACTTGCCAAGGGTTACATTGTCAATCGCTGGCAGCGATAAGCAAAAAAAACCCCAGGTCTCGACTTCCAGATAGACAAATTTTCAGTTTCTCAGAAGTCTCTAGATTATATTAATTTCTCTTTCAGTACTAATCCTAAACAGAAATGACTGAGGAGTTAATAAGAGATGAGTAAACACATTTTTTGGGTAAATGTCGTACTCTACCTTACCAAAATTCTGTTTAGCAAACTATATCAGAAGCAAAGCTTTCTGCAGGCTTGAAAAAGATCCAGTAACTTCACTGATTTTAATTTTGCACTCTCGCAGTTCCTAGTTTTGAATGGGATTGTGATGGGGTACACTTTCCCTGTACTGGACAGGGAAGGGTTAATTCCTCGCTGTGGGCTGAGCAAGCCACACCTCCACATCCCTACTGGGCATGCTCCAGGTGCAACACTAGTATAAGAAGGAACAGCCCAACTCAGTCTGGGATGACTGCGGAGAAGGAAGGATGTTCCTTGTTGGCCCCAGTCCAGGAGAAGCTGGGACCCCCTGACTGTGGAAGAGGGAGATGCTGAGACCCAGACAGGTGACAAAGAGCATTTGGACGCCTGAGAGGAGTCTGAGTCACCGGGAACCACACATGCTGAGAAGTCTGGAGAGCCCAATGAGGCCTTAATGGCAGCCCCAAGAGGCGTGGTAGGAAGTGGTTCAGGTGGGGACAACCTATAGTCCTGTGGAAAGCCAGCTTGTTTCGGTTGGAGCCCCGCTGGCTCACTGGCAGCACACTCTGCCACTGCTAGGGCCCTGGGTTGGGACTGGTGGAGCAGGAGGGCCCAGGTCTCCCCAGCCCATCTGTCACCCATCCCTAGGTGGTGACTCACTTCCCCAATTGGCTACTGGGCTGCTCAGCCCTGGAAGAGGGGACAGCTATATTGCCTCTGGCAACTAGGCCTTACAGCCCTGAGAGCCAGGGTGACCCTCTTGACTCTGGCCACTAGACCTTATAATCCTGGGAGGAGAGACAACTCTGTTAGCTCTGACTATTAGGCTTTACAGTCTTGATGCCAAGAACTCATCCCACACTGGACAGGATACCAGCACCCCATCACAGGGATTTATTCTCAATTCTTTGTCACAGTATTTCTGACTGTAGATTGAAGAGATATGAGAAAGCTTGTTCTTGTGAGACTGAGAGTCCTGTCCAGAACTGTGTGTTCTCTGTAGCTTCTCATTTCCGACCTGTAAATGAACAGAGGTGTTGTGTTTAGCGTAACAGTTAAGAATCTGCAAGTGAGTTAGGAAGATAAACGTATTTTCTAAGAGAGATTTTTGATTTGCGGGAGCAGGTTAGAGAACTGGAATTCAAAGCATTAGATCCGAACAAACTTTCACTGGCTGATTAGTGACCCTGAGCCGGTTTTGACAAATGAACCTTTCCGTACATTTCTCCTGTACGCCAAGGGGGAGTTGAAAGTTGTTTGGTGCTGCTGAGCTAATTTCATTACATAGGGTCCCATTCTTCCCTATTTGCTGAGTTTTCATTTGCTCTTCCACCAGGCTGTGAGGTTGCCTCTTCCCCTTCACTATGCTGCAGAAGAAGCTGTAGTTTCCTCTCTCAATATGGGGATCACTCGGGATCTGTGTGGATCTTGGGGAGTTTGCAGGAGATAAGGGGCATTTGAATGGATGCTCCTTGCCTCCATTCTGCAGCCCAGCCTCACGAGTTCCCTAATGGCTCTTTGACAGCATGGTTCTGCCAGCAATGGTGCTTTCATGGGCTCCCATAATGCAGCTGCCCCTTGAAGTCTCCTCTAAAACAAGATTCAGCAGCAGCACAAAGGGAAAAGTGGGACAAGTTAATACAACCTCAGGTTGAGGGATTCTGCTGAGTCAGAGGCGAGTGCGGAGCATGCTTCAGAGGTGATTCTCCTTTTGTTGTGTGCAGACATGGAGTTGGCATGGGACCATTCATCTTAACAGGGAAGAGAGAATCCCCAAAACATTGTCCATTTTTTTAAAATGGAAAGACTTTAAAAAGGAAAGACAAATTGGAGAGTGAGCAGTTTCTGAGGAGCTATGTGCAGGTGGAGAAGAAGGTCTCCCCCAAGAAAATCTGTGTTATTCTGGCTGTTTGTTGGCAGGAGGGAGCTGAATGCCATGTTGGTTCTTAGGTTGGTATATGTGTTAAACAAGGTGCTGCTCACTGTCTCACATAAATGCGTGTACCTGCCTTCAAGCCAAACCCTGCAGTACAGTCAAAGGAGGCAGACTTTTTTTGGATGGGGTGCTGTTTTCTACTCAGGAAGGTAACCGTGCTGGAGGTAACCAAGAGACAGGACGATCGTGAGAGAAGGTAAGGCTGAGATCTGCAGAGAAATCAGGGATATGCACTGGACGTTGTGGGGAGATTGAGAGGTGGGGTAGTGAGCAGTGTTAGGAAGACAGATGGAGGTCAGAGAGAGAGAGCACTCAAAGTCAGGTAGGTTTAGAGAAAGCATTTCTCTAAAATGGCCATGGTGGTGGGGGAAGTCTGTGTAGAGATGATGGTAGAAAGAAGCAGCAAGAGTGGAAATGAGAAGCTGCAGAGCTGGAGGAATCATGAACCTGGAAACTCAGATCATCCAGGCGAAGAGTAGGAGATGAGAAAGAGACAAAGGAGGAGGGTGGCTCAGTGTTAACTTCAGATTGGAGTGAGCTAAGGAGCCTGGAGCATGAAAGATGACAAGCACAGGGAATGAAGGTGGAGAAAGATTGATGGAATACTTCAAGTCTATTAGTGAAGAGGTGGAGGTTGGAAGGAGCAGTAGGGGTAAGAGTAGAGTCCTCTGCTGCGACCATGTTCTTTGGAATGGGAGGTTTGAGAACCAGTTACCAAAGAGACTGTGCAGCCAGGGGTGAAAGTAGGCGGGTACAGCATACCGGTAAGAAACTGTACTGGCCCATGCACAGCCGATGTTAAAGCACTTCTGTGGCAAAGGACCCATTTCTGCTCCTTTCCCCTTCCCTGTTGACTAAAAAAATAGTTGGGGAAAATAAGCATTAGCACATCTATGGTCCCATCAAGAGCCTACTGAAGTGAATAAATAGACTCCCACTGATGTCAGTGGGCTTTGGATTTGACCGTAGTTCTCCCACTCCCAGTGTAGGTACTAGTTCTCTACAGCAGGGGTTCCCAGACTTGTTCCAGGGCTTGGCCAGGGTAAGCCCCTGGCTGGCTGCAAGCTGTTTCGTTTACCCGAGTGGCCGTAGGTTAGGCCGCTCGCAGCTCCCACTGGCTGTGGTTCGCCATTCCCGGCCAATGGGAGCTGTAGGAAGCAGCACAGGCCAGGCCACTGCTTCCTACAGCTCCCATTGGCTGGGAATGGCGAACAGCAGCCAGTGGGAGCTGTGAACGGCCACCGAACCTATGCCCACTCAGGTAAACAAAACATCTTGTGGCCAGCCAGGGGCTTACCCTGGCCAAGCCATGGAACAAGTTCAGGAACCCCTGCTCTGCAGTATGGGTGCTGACTCCATGGGTGCTCAGAGCCCACCATCCATAGCTATTCGGCAAGGCTGAAGATCATTGGTGTAGCAGCTGGCTGGAGACACTTGAGGGAGGGTGGGGACTCAAGAAGGGGCAGAGCAGGAAGAGGCGGAGCAAGGACAGAGCTTTCGGGGAAGGGGTGGAATGGGGTCGGGGCCCCAAGCAGAGTGGAGGTGGGGTATCCACCAGGAAAAATAAGTCAGTTCCTGTGCTCTATAGTATAGTGTCTGGTGCTTTATCTAATGTAGTTTTAAATGGTTCAAGCTCTGAGGTGCAAAATTATTTTCAAATAATTTGCTCCTAAAATGTATTAATGCTGGATGCAGCCAATGGATTATTTTGAAGTCAAAATACATTACAATAAAATAAGAGATATGAGAAATAAGACTCACTCCAGAGGAATGGAGCGCACAAGAGAAACAAAGAAACAGTTTGAGAACTGGAGAGATGTGAGCATAAATGCATGTAGCACCAGACACAATACTATAGAGCACTATAGAGACACTTCGGGGAGCTTTGAGATGTTGCCACAAGAGAAGAAATGCAACTGCTTTACTGCAGATTTTTGCATTTTTAAAAATCAACATACTGCATTATGTAGGGGAAGCTGATGTCACCATTCGTTCTGGCTGCAGCTCATTGGGAGTTATGTCACTTTTTTTCTGCAAGGTTGAAAAAAAGGGAAAAAATACATAACTACCAGTGCTGGTTATAATAGATTTGTTTCTTGATGGAAAAAGCATGAATAGGAGTTATGTTCAAGCCATTTTCAAATTCTTCTGATCTAGTGTACAGAAAGTATAAATGTATTTGGAAGGAAATGTATGGAAAAATCTGTCAAAATGTTGAAATAGGGTAGTGAGAGTGCAATTATAATGCCTACTGTTCATAAAGAAACACTTTTGTTTTTCAGCATCTTAAAATGAGGCCATTTCTCTAAACAACTCTTTTTTGATCCACTTATTTAGGAGACTGCAACATATGTTTTTCCTCTTCCACTTTTTAATATTTTGGTCTCTGGTGAATCAGCATACAAAAGCTTCCTTCCTTTAGCTGAAGTCCACAAATGAAAGGCTTTTCTTTCTTTGATTGCAGATTAGGCTGCCAAGAAACAAAATCTAACTGGAGAACATCACTTTAATTTATTTATGGGATACAGATGACAAGGAAGTCTGTCCTCTTCTCAGGCTTTTTGGAATGCTTTAGGCTGACCCAGCCCAGTAGAGTTCATATGGCAAAGGCAAACTGTGCCAGAAACCAAAGCCAATAGTCATTGCAAACCTCTGAACCAAAACATTCCGTTGGTGCTTGAATTTCCCTATAATTTGTGTAGATTCCCTTCTTGTCAATGAAGCTAGCAGTGGATAACTAGCTTAGTGCAATCAGACAAAACAACTGTGCCATTCATTCAGTAATTAGATGATAGCAGTAATGCATGCTTTATGGTTTCCGCTCTTCATTCTTTCCTTTCTTTTAAAGTCCTTGGAGACAGCTCTGGGATGTTTGGCAAAGGGGAGGCTCTTGTTGAAAAATATCCTGTCTTTTTTTTTTTTTTTTTGCTTTAGGGTTGCTAATAAGTTCTATTCTCCAGAAGCAAAACATTAGATCAAGAAAGAAGCAGCTAGGGGAGAAGGAAAAAACCAAAACCCTATAGTCATTATGTATATGTACTTTTGCTTTGATCTATTTAAATGATGGAGGAAGGCTCTCTCTTTTTATCATTGGGAAGACATAGCTTAATTTAGAATAAAACTAAGAATACCCACATTATAAATAACTTTAGCAGAACTGAACTGAGCTATGTGGCTCTATTAGTGGCTCAAGAGAGGGAGGAATAGTGCGAAAAATAAGAGGTTAGCCTTGGTTGTAGGAGATAAATTTGCATAGGAGGGCAGGGGATGGTTTAAATGACTAGAGTTGCAGTTTCAGCCAGAAGCTGATGCTGTTCTTATCCTCCCCCCAATACCTCACCCACTTTCTTTTTGTCCAGATAAAGACAAAAAGAGAGGATTAAAAGCTTCCTTGAGCCACTGTGCTTTGACTGTTACTACAACTATTTACCTCAGGTGCTACCTTTGAATATATCTATACTAGAAAAGCACACCGATTTAACTAAGCCAATTAAATGTGACTTGTTTTAACCAGTGCAAATGGCTAATATAGACGCATATGAGCTACGTTGACCATTGTGTATGTAGATTTAGCTTAAACTGGCAATTTATGTTCTATTGTATTGGCAGGTCTCTCTCTCCTTTCACTGCAGCTCTGGGATTCAATCACTGTGTGACCTTGGGCAAGTGATTGAAGCGTCATGGCTTTTAATTTCTTCATCAGGGTGCTGATCCAAAACCAACTAAAATTAAAACTTTTTCTACTGACTACAATGGGCTTCGGGTCAGGCCCCTTTTCAATAAGGATGCTGCAAGGATTAATTAATTCCCCTGCTGCAACATCCACACTACTGTTTTTAGCATGCTAGTTTGAGCAGAACCAGTGTGTGTCATTATAACTGGGCTGGGAGGCATAGTGTTAGGGACCTCAGATGACTAAAATTAGAGCTGCCCCAAGGCTGATGGAACAGTGAGAGTGTAATTTAGTCTCCATGCCCATCAAATCCTTTAAACCTTTGCTGCGACTGCCACCATGTATGCCAGCTGAGTTGCTGGTTTGTTCATGTGGAGATTTATTCAGTTGGAACTGGAGGGAGATTACTAATTTATTTCACCAACAGCACTAAACAATCATCTGATATTAGTGACATTTTTGGCAGCTAATGACCTGGGCCTAGATTTGAACTGGTCATCTAAAAGCAAAAGACTCTGGAATCTAGCACTACTCACCCAACAAGCAAAGACCACTTCACCTCCAAAAGTCTGCTGTTTGAGATTATGGCAAATGTATAAATTATTCAGTGTAACTATGGTGTTTGTTTTGTTAGTAAAGCTATTTGAAATACTTCTGAATATGATAGGAACAGCCATTTCTAAATGGCAGTAGGGCCAAGAGATTGTCTAGAGGGAATAATGGCCACAGTTTGAGTATAAAGGGTTAAGTCATTATCCTGTGAAAAATCAATTATTGTAAAATGATCTGTATATGTAGTAGAACTGTGACTTGCAATTATATTTTACCACAGAAAAATGCTTGCAGGAAACAGTATGGTGTAGTAAAACCTATTTGGAAGCGAATGTATGGTTTTACAGCATATGGTCTATCATGCTATTTTTTAACTTGATATTTTCAACTTCTGGGACATTGAACAGTTACCAGCAATATGTCGTGAGCAAATTTTTTATTTGTAATGCTTGCTGTCATTTGTAGTGTAAGTCTCAATTGAAACATTAAACTTTTTATGAACTGGAAATCTTGGAAATCCTTCAGAGGTAGGCTTTTATTTATGATAGTGTAGTCAGCATTTCCATTATAGCCCCCTGTTTTCAGGGATTTATAATTTAGCTGTAAAAATTCATTGTGGACTGAAACTTGGCATATGAGATTACAAACATAACACTGCAGATTCACTCAGTTTGAAAACAAGCCTGGTAATTTCAAAGATGCAGAGCAGAAAAATAAAAATTATAGATCCTCTTTTTTGGAGGGGATCTGGTTTATTTAAAACTAATGTCTGTGCCACCTTCTACAACTAATCCCATAGTAATACATTCTATTACTATTAAATCTTTAGTCTCCACACCTGCAATTGAAATGTAATTCTGGTAAATGTTCCCTTGGGTTGAAACAGGGGAGTCATTTAACAATCCACAGTGACACCACACAGCAGTTTAGAACATTCTGTGAAGAAGAATACAGTGTTCAACAGAAACGGAACGAGGACTTTAGATCAACTGCAACTATGCAAACTGCCTTTTGGACAAGGCACCAGGATTATTATTAGCAAAGTGTTGCAAGTAAGACATGAGAAGTAATTCTTGCAGTCTACTCCACGCTGATTAGGCGTGGGTCGAAGGATGTGTGGCCACCGTTTCCTCCACCCCTATTGGCCTGGAATGGTGAATCACAGCCAGTTAGAGCTGCGATCATTCAAACCTGTGGATGCTGCAGGTAAATGAACCCTCCCAGCCTACCACCGGATTTCCCTGATGGGCGGCATGCCAAAGGTTACCAATCCCTGTACTAAGCCAAGGCTTGGGCCCAGGATCCTGCAGTGCTAGAGAGTCCAAGCTTGAGTCAAGCTGGGACCCTGGGTCTGAGCCCTATTGATTTTGAAGTGTAGTTGCAACTCTGTTTGATTCAGGTCCCAGGAGTCATCTGGAAGTATGCCACCGTTCAAGGGGATAACCTCCTTAATCCTCTCTCCTCCAACAATCTCCAATTAACTTGATTAAAAACAGAAATCATGCCCCCACCTCTGCTAAGAGCAGCAGCTCAGGTCATAGTTAACCTATTCTCTTCTGATCACCGATCTCAATGTCAGAGAACCTCCTTCTGGGTTTGCAGTGGAGAGTGAACTGATCAGGTGTTTTGCAAAATGAACTTCTTCCTGGTAACCTGCAAGGCGGGAAGTAAAATTTTCTCACAGTGCACCAGGTTCATAGGGCTCAAGATGCCACATTTCGGGGGCAGGTGCTAGGGACATGGCTACTTTGACTGCGCACTGCAGCACGAATGTTCCACTAACTCTGGATTTTTAAGGGGCTTTGCGGGCAGCTGCTACACCCCCACCCTCTTTGCTCCTCTGGCTGCTGCCGTGACCCCGCCCTTTTGCTCCTCCAGCCACGCCGCTGCCCCGGCCCCCCCAATTTGCTCCTCCAGCCACACCGCGAGGGCACTCACCCCTCCGCACATGGGGCCGCCGGCAGCAGCTGACATGGGGAGCAGGGGCAGAGGTGGCTTCTCCATGTGCCTGCTCAGCTGGGGTTGGGGGACCGGACAAATCAACACCGCAGGCCAGATCTGGCCCCCGGGCCGAAGTTTGGAGACCCCTGCCTTAGATGCATACATGTAGGTCTTATTGAAGTCAGTAGACGTCATGTGTTTCCCATTTATGTTGAAAGGGCTCATGTGATCCCACTGACATAATAAAAGACATAATCGTGAGCAGAAAAGCATCCATGACGACTATTGAAGTCCGCAGAAATAGCAGTTGCTCAGGACTGCTTAGGATCTGACCGAAAGAAAGTAAGCTTGGAACAGGGTAGGATAGCAAGTCTGGAGTAGGCAGCCTCTACTGTAAAAAAAAAAGAAAAAAAAAAAAAGAAAATTGTCATGTAATGTGATGGATGCAACTTGCTGCTTTTTTCTAGATTTGCTGTATATGGGAATATACGAGAGAGGAATAGGATATTACAGCTTAGGGATGTAGGATTTGGGACACTTTTGTTTTCCCCATTAAAATTTAAGAATTTATATAGGCAGAGAATACCTTTTTTGGGATTGTGAATTGGCAGGCCAATTCTGGCATACATACAGAACATTTCTGGAAGACTTTTTTCATCTAAAGAAGAAAGTGATACTTGAAATGGTGTCACTGCTAACATACTGTGACTCTGGAGTTGTTATGGGACTCAGTGGTTCATAGAACTCTGCTTCATGCTATGCTTTAGATTCCCTTAGTGACTGGATGCAATGTTTACACGTTCGATGTAATGGAATGTTCTCCACATTTTTGTTCAGTTGCATATGTTGAGACAAGCAGGAGGAACACGTCCCACTCCCCATCTAATTAGTAGACAATTTTAGATTGTCTCTGCTGGCTCAGCTAGAATGAAATAATCACGTGTGGTTTTCAAAACAATTTGTTTTTAGTTTTGTACAGCTTTAAGGCCTGATGCAAAGCCCTTTGACGTTAATGAGTGTCTTTGATCTTTGGACCAGAGCTTCAGTGATTTGCTTTCTTTGCTGAATATAGTAAATATACTGGTCAAAATTTTCAAACTTGGCTGCCTGGAGTTAGGCACCTAAATTCATGAAGTACATATATGTAAGTACATGGCCTGATTTTTCAGAGTTGCAGAGCACTCACAGTTCCCACTGCTTTCAGACATAGTGGAAAACCCACCACTTCCCCCATGCCTGATGGTTGGCAAGATATGTCATGCGAATTATGGGTTTATTTTGTGATTATATGTTTTTGGGTTAGATTTTTATATATGTCTTAATGGGAGGTGGGTAGGTCTTTATATTATTAACACAGAACACTTGGTTAGCTGAGCGTTAAAAATGCTAGATTGCATATTCCACCAATGCAAACTATGAAAAGCAAGAAAATAGGGTGTTGAATGACAACTGCTTATCTCCATTCCACTCATAGGTTCCTCTCTTCAGCCTCCACTACTTCCCTTCCACCTCTTATAGCTCAGATATCTCTTTCTTCACCCTGAACAACCAGTGGGCAGCCTTAATTCCAAACACATTTATTGGATATGCGATGTTGACTTGTGATGGTTATTTTCGGGTTGGTGTAGCTTTCATAAATCAGATTGTCTGTAGTTCTGAATGTGGTTTTGTACTGATATGTGCAAGGAAGTGAAGTCTGGTGTCAGATTGTAAATGGTGTCTGCAGTATATGGCTTTCTGTAATGCTTGGGAAAAGTTATGAGAGTGAATGATCTATGTTAGCGATTGTTCTAAATGTAGCAATAGTTTTTATGTAGACATCAGTTAACTGAAAACTGCATGTGTGTGCATTGGCATATTTTATTTATGGTTAGAATTAAGATTACATATTGGTTGTTCAGGATGAGAGTGTAGATATGCAGGCTGTGTGCAGTGGAAGGGAGGTAGCAGATATTGGGAAGGGGTGAATCGTATGTTGAATTATTTAAATGCTTGCTTCCTTTCTTTTTAAGGTTTGTACATGTGTATGGCTACACTATACTCTGACATAGCTATCTAGATATAGTTATACTGGCATATCCCCATGGTGTAGATGCATCCCACATCAATGGAAGGGATTATTCCACCAGTGTAGAAATACCAGCTCCCTTAATGATGGTAGCTACATTGATGGAAACATTCTTCCTTCTACCTAGCTGCATCTACAATGGGGATTAAGTCAGCCATGGATGTGGTTTTTCGCACCCTTGACAGATGTAGCATGTTGACATAACTTTTAAGTGTATACCAAGCAACAGTCAAGCTACTTCAGTGTTAAATTAATGAAGTTTATGTGTGGGAATTTAAGAAGTTTTTAAAGTTGTAAAAGCATTGTATTCCTCTGTGCCCCCTTGCCTGTTTCTCTGAATATGTGCTTTCAAGAACAAATTATTTTGTTTTTAGTCTGGTAGAACAGCCATTGACCTCAGTAATGACTTGCAGAGGATTTGTATGGTTGAATCAAATCTTAAATGTCAGGATTCAAGTTTTACTATTAGCATTGATCTACCAAGCACTTTTCAGTTGTTTCTACTACACACAAACCTGTGGGCAGAAGGAGAGTGTGAGAGAAGTGTTCCACTCTGATTCAATACGCTTTACAACGTGCGTAGGCAACTCCGTGGGCACCTCTGTAGGCCTGTCTACACTGGGAAGATGTCATCACGAATGAACATCCATGGACTGCTCCACAGTGGGGCACAATGCGATCCCAGGTATTCAAGGTTTCAAATAATGCAGGTGTTTTACACAGAATGGGAAGATACACTGCTTAGTTTTAAGTCAACACTTACCATTGGTACAATGTTATTAAAACCGTTCAGCTTAAATGAGACCCTGGTCAAGGAGGATTGCCCTCTTTTCTTGCTTGTGTTACTCATAAGCCTTCATTTGTTAGCTCAATTTACTGGTCAAATTAGAAACATGAACAAGGCTAATAGACACTGAACAATCATTTTTTAACATTATATTAATTTCACTGAGTTCAGTGTTACCCTCTTTCTTTTGTGAAGGACTTTGATGACTGTCACGGAGAGAGACTCACCACTACGGCACCTCCTGCTCGTCGTCTGGAAATTAGCTCTTTCACAACCAGAGCCCCCTCTGCAGGCCAGTGTCCCGCTGTGCCTGTGTCCCTCCCTGGACCCCGGTGCCATCTTCCTTTGAGGTGCTGTCCCTTGGCAATACCCCCACCCTCTGTCTTTGGGTCTCTCCTCTGTGGGGAAGCCCCAAATCTCTAATCTCCACCTTGCCTCAGTCTGGGCTCCTTCCGGTCATCATCTAGCCCCGGCTCCCTGGGGCATACTGCAGTGTAAGAGCCAGTCATCACAGGCAAGGGGGTTTGACCTGCTGTCTTTCTCTGCAACCCAGTACCTCCATGGGCCTAGGACCAGGCCCTGCAGCCTGGGGAGTTGCCAGCCTGGAGCTCCCCTGCTCCTCTGGCCTTTCCCCCACTCTGCTTCACTCCCAGTACCTTCTCAAGCCTCCCCAGCAGCCATGACTGTCTGCCTCCACAGCTAGAGGAGGAGACTGACTGAGCACCAAACTCCCAGCTCTTTTATCAGGGCCAGTTGGGCCCTAATTGACCCAGCCATAGGTGTGGCTGCTCTGCCCAATCAGCCTGGGAACTGCTTGCCTCCAGCCACAGCCCTGTTTACCCAGGAATGAGTCAGCCACTCCAATACAATGACATTACATAGTATAAAAGTGATTAGCCCAGGTACAAAGTATTCCTTTAAAAGCACATAATCCTTTGTCATTTTCTGATTCCCATATGTGTTTAATGTAATTGGGAATAATTCTTTATGAATCCATGGAATATTTAATTTTAGTGAGCACAGTTGAATTTTAAACAACTGCGATAGCATATTAAACTTTTCTCTAAATATTTCTTGGTTAAGAAAATTCCAATTTTTTTCCCTATTAAAAGAACTATAAATATGAAAGTATGTTAATAAAAGTGGGGCTGGGTATCTGAAGGGGATTGTTGACAAGATATGTAGAGCCTTCCATTTGTAAGACACTGGATTGATTTTATTGATAGTACCAACTTGAGGCTAAGTTAAAACAATATAATACAAAATAAAAGTACACGTGAGTCTTGATGTCTGAAGAATTCTGAATGTCTTAACAAAATTAAATGCAAAAGATAATTAGCAAAAGGTACCCTGCCCATAAAACATTTTGTAAAGTAGATGAGAAGAGAAAAATTAACTCAGTATTACATGGAAATGACTTCTTCCATCTAATGATGACTGGCAATCTCTGTTGGCAGTTACATTTATATTCCTCTTACCTCCTTTTATACTGTCACCATGGTAGAAAGAGGCTTTATCATAAATGAGAATAAGGCCTTAAACATAAGGTGTTTAATGTTTAAAGTAGCTTAATAAAAATTTAAGACAAGGAAGGTAACAACTACAGCATTTCAAATGTCAGTGTGGATGAAATCTAGCTCTGCCCCTGTAGTCCTACGCTGGAGCATGCTTAGTCACTTTGTGTGGAACGTTAATGCACAGTCTGGTAAATTCTAGGGTAAAGCATGTGCAATGAGAATTGAATCTTCAAAGATTTTAGCTATTAAGCTCTAAAGTCTCTACTGAGCATGTGCAACTCTCATTTTTGAAAGGCTTAAAAACTTGGTCAAATTTGGGTGAATTTTCACAGAACAGCAAAAGTCACATACCTGACACAAAGGTCATCCGTATCCCGACATTTCAAGTTCCTGCCCCAAGGAATGAAGGTGCTGAGATTCTCAAGTAAAAGATCAGCAGAATTTTGTAATATTGCAGCAGAACACATTTTTTCTATCTTCGTTCTCAGAAATAGCTGAACCTATTGGCTGAAACGTTCTAAAAAGGCATACCCTGAGGCAGACACCTGGAATGGAAAACTTTAGCCCAAACAAGTTACGTTTGGCAAAGTTATAAGCAACTGAAAACATAATTTTGTAATGGGAAGTGTTGGGCAACTTTACTAGGCTACCAGCCCCACCTGAAATAAGACCAATTCTAAATGACATGTCAAACCCCATATTAAATGATATTTTTTAAGTGAATGATGTCCTGTCACATACAAAGGACAGAAATAACTTCAACATGTTTTTCTTACTGATTTAATATATATTTCTGACTTACGACTTAGTGAAGTGAGGAGGACAAATAACAAAACATGAATGCAATCTGTAGTACTTGTGTCTGTGAGGGATAAGAAGAATGGAGGGCATTGGCATAGTGTGTAATGCCTCTGCTGCTCTAAGAATTATTTTGGGTGGGTTGTGGCTAGAGTGACCAGATCTCCTGATTTTATAGAGACAGTCCTGATTTTGGGAGCTTTTTCTTATATAGAATCAGAGAGGTAGCCGTGTTAGTCTGGAATTGCAGAAGTGACAAAGAGTCCTGTGGCACCTTAAAGACTAACTAAAGTATTAGAGCATAAGCTTTCCTGGGCTAATACCCACTTTATCAGATGCATGCCAGGCCAATGTCATCTGATCAAGTGGGTATTAGCCCAGGAAAGCTTATGCTCTAATACTTTAGTTAGTCTTTAAGGTGCCACAAGACTCTGTCACTTTTCTTATATAGGCTCGTATTACCCCCCACCCTCTTCTTGATTTTTTACACTTGCTATCTGGTCACCCTAGTTGTGGCCTGTGTTTTACAGGAGCTCAGACTGGATGATCAGTGGTCCGTTCTGGCCATGGAATCTATGAATCTTGTGTTTGAGTCATCAAAATGGCAGTCTACTTTCTACAAACACACCCCTAATTGTTTTATTCTAAAAAGCACTTAGATGATTAGATGGTAAACATGAATCCTGGAGACACTAACATAATTCATGAATCTGTCAGTCACCAAAAATAGTAACAGCTTTTTCATGCAATTCTTATTTCCAAGAAAAGGAAGGCTTCATTTTCGCATCCTTTCTCCTCTGTTTTATTTTCCGTCTCTTCAAAATACACCCCCATGTCATGATAGTCATTGTGATCTTTTAATAGCTAATCAAATAAAATTAGTTAATGTGAAAATCTTGTTAAAACAAAGTCACCTTCCCATATTTACAAGTGTAATCGAGTAGTTTCATAGTTTTCCTTACTCTGTGTGTATGTTTAAAATAATGCTTTGAATAGTGTCTTTCATACAAACTACTGTGCAGCCTGAAATGCTTTACGGAGTTAAATAATACATTTTTACCCAGGGAGAAAGAGGTAAAAAGACCAAGGAAAGAAAGGAAGGTGAGACTGTGGAGAGACCAACATTGCATAGTGGACTTGCAAAATATGGCTTTTGGTTGTAATTTACCCCATATTATAGAGAAGTTAAACGACATTGGACCTGGTCAGTACTCAAATAGGAGACTTCCAGATAAAATCTGAGACATATGCAATCCTCCACAGAAGCTATGGGATATAGTAATGTAAGATAATGCTTGAAATCAACGGGAGCTTAATAGTGATGACACGATAAAGCTCTTGGATTTTCAAAGCTGGATTCCTAAAATTAGACTCCTGAATCCTTATTTAGCCCAGTGTAAGTGCATACCCCACCTCACAGAAAGTTATAGTAGATGCCAACACTGTGTGCTCCTGGAGCTTTTGTACCTACCTTCATGCATCCAACTCTGCTGTTGGAGTAGCGTATTTCTGCATTTCTCCTATCATGCGGCTATCCCTGTTGTTACTTTTATGACCCTATTGTAATGGCCCCCTCAATATTTAGCCCTTGGATAATGTCAACTTTTTTTTATACCTACCTGTAAGTGTTTGTCACCTGCCCCATTTGAACCTAGTGTAAAGTCCTTCACTCTAAGTTGGTGAATCAGAGTGTGAACATGTTCTTCCCCTTCCTGGTCAGGTAGGCCCCATCTTTTCCCAACGGTCATCTTTTCCAGAGCAGCATCCCATGATTGCAGAAGCCAAAGCCCTCCTATTGACACCACCTTTTACAGCCATGCATTAATCTCCCAGATGTGCATGTGCCTTCCTGGGCCCTTAACCTCAACCAGAAGGATGGACGAGAACATCATCTGCTCCCCTAGCTGCTTCACCCTAGCTCCCAGAGCCCTGACACCACTGCTGATCTGTCCAGGGTCATCCCTGGCAGCATCACTGGTGCCCACATGGATGAGTAGCATGGGATAGTGGTCAGAGGGATGGATAAGCCACAGCAACTTTTCCATAACATCTCATATCCTGACTTCTGGCAGGCAGTACACTATCAGTCATTGCTCCCCTGAACTGGATCCTCTCCATTTGCTGTGCGCCTCTGACTCCAAGCTGCCAGTTATGTAATGCTTCTCTGAGTTCTTTAAAAAAAAGCTGTTTACCAGTAACAGAGTATGAAAGGATGGGAAGCACAAGAATGCTTCTAATGTCACATCTTCCTTTAATGTGTTCCTTACCCTGATATAGACATAATTTCTATTTTATTCTTAATTTTGTATGTGTAGGACAACAAATATTTCAATGAAATCTTTTTAATGCAGCTGCTATATGTTGATGGGAAGAACAGTGCTAATATAAATATTTTCCCTATAAAACACTTTTTTAAAAGGACAAAAAAAATTAAGTAGTTTTTATTGGGCTCTAGGACAACATAAGAGCCACTGTCAAACTGGGATCATGTTTCTAGTGGGGTCCTGCAGTGATCAGTTCTGGTTCTGGTGCTAGTCAATATTTTCATTAATGACTTGGATAACAGAGTGGAGAGTATGCTTATGCCATTTGTGGATGATACCAAGCTAGGCAGAGTTGCAAGCATTTTGGAAGACAGGATTAGAATTCAAAATAATCTTGACAAATTAGAGAATTGTTCTGAAATCCACAAGGTGAAATTCAGTTAAGGCAAGTGCACTTAGGAAGAAAAAATTAAATGCACAGCTATTAAATGGGAAATAAAAGACTAAGTGGTAGAACTGTTGAAAAAGATCTGGGTGTTATAATGGATAAGAAATTGAGTAAGAGTCAAAATTATGATGCAGCTTCAAAAAAAGGCTAATATCATTCTGGGCTGTATTAATAGGTGTAAGACCTTGGAGATAATTGTCCTGCTCTACTTGGCACTGGTGAGGTCTCAGAGTACTGTGTCCAGTTCTGGGTGCCATATTTTCAGCTGTGGATCAACTGGAGAGAGTGTAGAGGAGAACAATAAAAACGACAAAAGGTTTACAAAATTTAACTTCTGAGGAGTGGTTAAAACAACTGGGCTTAAGGTTTAGGCTTGAAAGAGGACTTGATAAGTCTTCAAATATGTTAAGGGCTGTTATAAAGAGAAATGTGATCAGTTTTTCTCCATGCCCACTGGAGGTAGGACAAGAAGTAATAGACTTACTCTGCAGCAAGGGAAATTTAGGTTAGATATTAAGAATAACTTTCTAACTATAAGGGTAATTAAGCTCTGGAATAGGCTTCTGAAGGAGTTCGCAGAATCCATCTTGGAGATTTTTAAGAACCGGTTGGACTAACACCAGTCATGGATGGTCTAGGTTTACTGGGTCCTGTCTCAGTACAGGTGGCTGGACTAGGTGACCTCTTAAGGTCCCTTCCAGTCCTACATTTCTATGATTCTATGGGAAGGAGAACAAACATAAATCTGACTGTAAAGACTGAAGTGCTCTGACAAAACATAGTAAAAATATTTGTCCTGAAATATAATAAGCTTGGCCCAGTTTTTCTCTAATCACTAGGTCTCCAGTGGCCCACAGGCTGCTCAAAAGTTTTGAGAATCAAGTATTGTGGGATTCGGATTGGAAGTAGTCATTAAAGGTCCTGATTTTGCTCCTGAGATTCTTCCTGGATTTGGCATGCAGGGAAGATCATGTCAGTTGTCCTGCGGGATGATTTAAAACCACACAGAGATTCCAACAATATTTCCTCAGCAAGGAGAAGTAATCAGTTTGACAGGATATGGGCAAGAATTTTCCTTGCTGTAGATAGCAAGGCAATGCCTCGATAGTTTCCACACTCCGACATATCTCCTTTCTTAAAGAATGAAACAGTGTTAGCGTTTCTCAAGTCTTTTGGAATCTTCTAATTGTTCCAGATATGAAGAAAAAGTGTGTGGAGCTTCCCTACCAGTTCTTCACATCCAAACTTGTAGACTTCAGCTGGTGTGCTATCTGGCCCTGCAGTTTTGTTGTTCTTAGTTTGCATAAAGGCTTGTGTTACTTCTTTGAGTGTAGGAAGGTCAGCAAGAGATTCCCTTTCATGTTATTGAGATATTGATTCAGTGGTGGCATCAGAGGCAGTTGACTCATGGTTCAGGAGTAACTTAAAATGCTTCTTCCATTTGGCTTCAATGGCTTCACTGTCCTTAAAATAAGTTGACCTGTTTTGGGCTCGGAGTGGTGTGGGTCTATGGGAGCATGGGCTGTAAATGGTCATTATTGCCTGAAAGAAACTCCTCATGTCATGTTTATCAGCATAAAGCTCAACCTCCTTGGCCTTTTCTCTCCACCACTTATTTTTGATGCCATGGATTTTCCTTTGGGTTTCAGCTTTGAGTTGCTTGTATGACTCTTTCTTCACAAATCGCCATTGAGGGTCAGACTTTGGAGACAGTTGAGCACTTTTGCTGCCTTGATAGCCACCTTTCTAAAAATGCAAAAATCAACAATGAGATCTAGCACAGGATCCAGTGTGCAAGTGCTTCATTTGGGAAACTATTCTGACACATTTTCACAGACAGTGACCTATGTCAGGACACCAAGATCTAGGTCCATAGGACTATTGTTGTTCCTACACTACTTTGTGGATGCAAAACCTGGGTGATCTATTGACAGCACTTCAAGAGTTTGAACAGGTACCACCAGTGATGCCTCCGGAAGATCCTTCATGTCAAGTGACAGGATCACTGCACTAATACCAGCATCCTCGCTGAAGCCAGTGTCACCAGTACTGAAGCAATGATCGTCATGCACCAACTTTGCTGGGCTGGACATTGTGTACGGATTCCCTAATCTCACCTCCCAAAACACATCCTCTCCTCTCAGCTCACCTCTGGTCAGAGATCCCGCAATGATCGGAGGTCAAAGAGACACTGAAAGCGTATCTTAAGAAAACTGAGTGGACATCAGAAGCTGGGAAGAGCAAGACACCAGCCAATGCCAATGGCACCATGTACTCCATCAGGCAAGGGCCCACTTTGAGGAGAGGTGCCTTGTACTTGAAGCTGAAAAGAGAGAGGAGAAAGGAAAAAGAAATAACTTTCTCTCAGCAGGCTGCTGGCCCACCACAAAATGTCTGTATCTGCCATGGGCAGATTTGTGGTTCCAGGATCATACTCCTCAGTCATCTCAGGACCTATATGTAAATTTGTGGTAGAGATTATCCTCTAATCGAGAGATCGCTAATCATCAATTAGTCCTTAAAGGACATTTGTCTTAAGAAATCTGCTGATGGGTAAACCCTTGGTAGTGGTCTTCTTTGTTTTTCTCTTTTTTGCTAAAGCCAAGCTTAAAAGGGGCAAAGAATGTATGTGGGAGAGGATGCATGTCCTTTCCTCTAATAGTCTGATTGGTGGGTGGGGGATCTTTGTCTAATGGATCCTCCCTCAGCTTCCTCAGGTCTGTGGTTGGGTTGTTTGTATCAGTTAATGTCTTTCCAGCCGTTAGTCAGCAAGTGTGGAATCTGCCCTGTGACTGGGGTGTCTAATAGGTACTGCACAATATCATGAGTACATCATCACAGTAGGAGTCTCAGAGACTAAACAGGTGAAGTAGGCAAGGAAGCATTACAGGTTTCTGAATTTGTGTTAAATTCATACCAATATAGATTGACCCAATGCCAATCAATCCAACACATTCAGTAAAAGTGTAAAAGAGCTGTTATCAATAGCATGCTTATGCCATGCAGTTTTGAAAACATAAATCGCTGCCTTGTTACTTTGCTTACAATGATGACATTTATTGTTAAATTCTGTTGTTGATTCCTGCGAGAGACATGATTTCTCTCATTAAAAGAGGGAAAAAAAACCCCAACCTTCTTGTTCCTTTCCAGATTGTTCCCATTTACTGAAAATAAGCATGAGTTCCTGCCTTAAAGCACTATCTGCAAACTGCAGTCAGATGTAAAAGAAGCCTAATCAGGCCTGGGAACCAGGGCTTAATTAGCATGCTTGGAAAACAGAGCAGAAGAGCAAATGAAAATTATTAACCATCACTCATGATTCCTGTTTCTAATTTTAAAGAGGAAATCATGCATTAATCAAACCCTACCCCTAAGCTCAGAGGCACGTTTTAGAAATATCCTGAAACAACAAGAGGAAATCTTTGCTGTGTTTAGAGAAAACAACCCCTGATCAGTCAGTATGTGTAGCACAATATATTTTGACATGAAATAAGCTATGTTGCAGTATATTTAGCATTAGCTGGGTCCAAGAAAAACAAAAGCAGTACCAGTTGAAATGAAGGCACATGACAAAATCAGTATTAAGCCTGGGTTTTGTTAAAGGAAAACAGAAATGTACAGTGTGTTGTTTTCAGAGGATAAGTGAAAGATATAGAAGGAGAAATGTAACAGGAACAGTGTGATAATGTAACATATTACTGTTTGCATTAGACCTAGCAAAGAAACTTTTTAATGTGTAGAAAAACATTTAATGAGAATTCATTCTGATAAATTAATTTAACAAATAGGAACACAACCTCCATGTGTTAACTTGAGATGATTTGAGATTGTCTGATAAGATTTATTAGAGCTGCATTAAATGGTTTCTGTTAAATGTGGACTGTAAAGATAATCTTCCATTTTTTGGCAAAGCAGTATGGACTTTCTGGCTATAATTCATGTAAACAAATATTCTCTATGTGGAGTCGTATTGAAAAATATATTTTTATTGTGTTGGGATAAGAAGTCTGTGTATCTAGGATTCCTCAGAATAAGGGGAAAAATCAGGCCTTGCCCCATCATAAATATTGCACCCACTATTTTGGAAACCACCAGACCATAGTCAATGCTATAGTCAATGCTAAATGTAGGTATTTTAAGCTTCATGTTTTAAATCAAAAATACTATTTATAGTATCTAGGCTTACCATGAAGGTCTCCCATCTAAATACAGGCATGCCGCATCTTGCGCGTAAAGCGGAAACTGCGTATAGCAGAAACCCCATTGACTTCAATGGCGGGCAAAATCGCCTGCCCTAAAGAAAGTTTTTATATTTTTAGTTTTCTCTTTTTTGTTTTTGGTCGACCGCGTAAAGCGGAAATCACGCATGTTAAATGCGCCTAAGACGCGACATGCCTGTATTGTCCAGAACTTAATCTGTTATCTTGTAAAAACTACCAGATGCACAACCTGAAATCATACAACTGCAGATGTCAAAACATAAGATTTGCCTCTATTACTATAGTGACTGCAGTTATTTTTTGTATATCTGAATGAAAATTATGGAAATAAAGGAAAAACGGGGATTTCTCATCAGTCACTATATATTAGAGGTTTCTTAATATAATTAAACATTTATATTAACATTTAGGGATTAAACCATTAGCCTTGAAAGGCAGTGTGGTGTGTAAGAATTAGCACAGAGCTGGGAGTCAGGAAGGGCCTGAATTTTAGTAATGGCTTTGCCACTAATTTCCTGTCTATCCTTGGCCAAATCCCCTGATCTTTTAGCCCTATCTGTAAAATGAGGCAAATTGGTGGAATGAAGCAGAGCCTTACATTCAATTTGAGGACATTTTACCTGTGCAGAATAATGGAGAATTGGGCCCTCTGGCTTTAACTGAGAGCTCCGGATTTCTTTCCACCGCCTTGACTGAAAGGACACAATTCTTCCTCCCTTCTTGTGTTGGATCCATGGAGTGAAATCCTGGCCCTATTGAAGTCAATTGCAAAACTCCCATTGAATTTAATATAGCCATTAGTTTCAGTGGAGGAATAAGTTACTACTCCGTGGCAGTAAGAGTGGCAGAACTGGACCAAAAGGACATTCCTTTTCTCATTCACCTACACAGAAGTTGTAGAGTTGGCATGGGTCCTTGCCCTGGGCTGGAACTGAATTCTGTCTGAGAACATAAGAACAGCTTTACTGGGTTAGACCAATAGTCCATGTAGCCCAGGATCCTGTCTCTGACCATGCCCATTGCCAGGTGGTTCTGAGGGAATGAACCGAACAGGGGAATTTTGAGTGATCCGTCACTTATTACCCAGTCCCAGCTTCTGACAGTTGGAGTTTCAGGGGCACTTGGAGCATGGGGTTGCATCCCTGGCCATTTTGGCTAATAGCCATTGATGGACCTGTCCTCCATGAACTTATCTAATTCTTTTTTTTTTTTTAACATGGTTTTACTTTGGGCATTTACAGCATCACCTCACAATGAGTTCCAGAGCTCAGTTGTTTGTTACGTGAAGAAGTATTTCTTTTTGTTTGTTTTAAATTTGCTTCTTATTAATTATATTGAGTGACCTCTACTTCTTGTGTTCTATGAAGGGGTAAATAAACAGCTTCCCTATTCACTTTCCCCATATTGCTAATGTTTTTATTTGACTTCTATGATATTTTGCCTTTGAATCCCTTTTCTAAGATGAACAGTCTCAGTCTTTTTAATCTCTCCATGAGATTACCATACTCATGGTATGGTCTATGGGTAGGGTTGTTCCATACCCCTAATCATTTTTGTTGCCCTTCTCCACACCTTTTCCAACTGTAATGTATCTTTTTTGAGATGAGGTGACCAGATCTACATGCAGTATTCAAGGTGTAGGCATACCATGGAATTATATAGCAGCGTTCTGATATTTTCTATCTTATCCATCACTTTCCTAATGATTTCTAACATTGTTAGCTTCTTTTAACTACCGCTGCCTGTTGAACAGATGTCTTTAGAGAACTGTATACAATGACTCCAAGATCTATTTCTTGAGTGGTATTATCAGCTAAGTTAGATCCCATCATTTTGTATGTGTATTTGGGATTATGTTTTCCAATATATATTATTTTGCATTTGTCAGTATTGAATTTAATCTGCCATTTTTTTGCCTAGTCACCCAGTTTTGAGATCCCTTTGTAACTCTTAGCAATCTACTTTCAACTTAACTAGCTTGAGTAATTTTGTATCAGCTGAAAATTTTGCCACTTCACTGTTCATTCCCATTTTCTTGATCATTAATGGATATGTTGATCAGCATAGGTCCCAATACAGAACCTTGTGGGACCATGCTATTTACCTCTCTCCATAGCGTAAACTGGCCATTGATTCCTACCCTTTGTTTCCTATCCTTTAACCAGTAATTATCCAGGAGAGGACTTTCCCTCTTATCCCATGCCTGCTTAAGAACCTTTGGTGTGGGACCTTGTCAAAGGCTTTCTGAAAGTCCAAGTACACTATATCCATGGCATCACCCATGTCTACATGCTTGTTGACACATTCAAAGAATTCTAATAGATTGAGGCATGATTTACATTTATAAAAGCCATATTGACTTTCTCCCAACATAGAATTCCTCTGTATGTCTGATTTTGTTCTTCACTATAATTTCAATCAATTCACCTAGTACTGAAGTTAGGACTACCAGCCTGTAATTGACAGAAGTGCATCTGGAGCCATTTTTAAAAATACTCTACCCTCCAGTCATCTAGTGCAGAAACTGATTTAAGTGGTTGGTCACATACCATGGTCAGTAGTTCTGCAATTTCATATTTGAGCTCTGGGAGAACTTTTTGGTGAATACTGTCTGGTCCTAGTGATTTATTACTTTTAATTTATGAATTTGTTCCAAAGCCTCCTACTAACACCTCGTTCTGGGATAGTTCCTCAGATTTATCACCTAAATAGAATGGTTTGGGTATGGGAATCTCCCTTCCATTGTCTTCAATGAATACCATTGCAAAGAATTAATTTAGCTTCTTCGTAACAGCCTTATCTTCCTTACATGGTCTTTTGGCACCTTATCTTCCCTGAGTGGTCCAGGAGCCCCACTGACTGTTTGGCAGGCTTCTTATTTCTGGTGTACTTAAAAAGAATTCTTAGTGTTGGTGTCCTTAGCTATTTGTTCTTCAAATTCTTTCTTGGCCTGCCTTATTATACTTTTACATGTGGCTTGTTAGAGTTTATGCTCCTTTCTATTTTCTTCCAACTTGAGAGGCAAAAAGGCATCTTTTAAATCACCTTTTTTACTCTGCTGTTCAGCCATGGTGGAAATTTTAATACCAGTGGTTCAATCACTTTCCCCCATACTGCCTGGGGTCGGCACCTGACCATCATTTACCATTCTCTCTACTTATTTGAGAATGTTACAAGTGGTTGATTTTGCAATGGCTGCTTGTTCTTCGTTGATTTTTTTTCCCCAGGGCGTGTTTTAACAGACATCCTGATCAGCTTTCTGCCTCTGTTTTGAATTTTATTACTTTACTTAATTCCTTTGATATGATCCAATGGGTTTCTACAACTGCTTATTCTGCTGAGATTTGGGTTATTCTTACGCTCATACAACGGAACCCTGTTGAGTCTTTTTCCAAGATACTTTCCTATTATGAGACCAAAGTATTAAAAGAAATTTGGTTTCTTTTAATACTTTACTTTTCTTTCTTTCTTATCCTGTGCCTGTAGCTGTTCATTAGAGCTGTGGTCCTATCCACACAAAAAATCTAAGACTGGAAATTACTACTGGAAATTGTCACTATCCATTCCATATTTATGTAATGATGTTAACAACTTGGTCGAAATCCAGATTTGATTTTGTTTTGGGTGTGTTCCAATGTCACTTGACTTTTCTTGAATGAAGTTAATTTTTGTCAGACCACTTTGAACTCCTGTGTCTTGATGGTGGGTCAGAAAGTTTCCTTTCTTTTTACATCCCCTTTCCCTCTAACATCCAGTTTACCCTAATACTGTTGTTGTTGTTTGTTTTTTCGGCAGCAAACACAAAGGACTAAATGCTTTCCAAACATAAAAAGAATGCACAGTTCCTTGGCTATTTTAATAGTATCCCTGAAGGTTTAGCTCAGTCTATATCCTTTATTTGCAATCTGTCCACAAACATGTAGCCTGTTTATTTAGTGCTGCTTGTGCTTTTCCAGATGACTGTACTATTTAAGTATTCCATTGGCGGCTGTGTTTATATCTTCTAGTTAACGATTTTACCCAAGTTTTCAGGGCTCTGAATCTTGGAACACCTTCCTATTTATGAGACTTGATTATATATACGCATCCTCTTGCAGTTTTTGGTTCACATTTAGTGTCTCCTTTTCTACCATTTGTGAATTCCAAATACTGGGCTCTCATCACTGTTCTCCCAGTTTGGAGCTGTGTACCTGATAGGTTCTGAGTTGTTGAATGGTTATATCAATTCAGAACAAAGTTGAAAATTCTTCTTCTGAATTTCTATTACCGCTGTCATTTTATACTACTCTCTGTACTATGGACAGTGCTTGGCTATATTAAACAGTGCACTTTTAAATTCACAGTAAAGCCAAGCTTTAAAAGGGATATGTAATAATAGTAACAACAGAAACAATATTTTGCATTTTTTAGGGCCTTCAATCTGAAATTCTCAAATTACTTTACAAATACCTGTAGACCAGGTATTAGTAATATACTATCCGTTAATGGGGATTATGTCTCACAGAAACTAGTAGAAATTATTATAATAAAGTATTGCTGCTTCTTAAGATAGCTCTCCTACACCTTTATTGCCTTCTGTTCCAATGTGCCTATTTGAGTCTTCTTTTACGACACTCGTACATGTAGCTGGGCCTTACGCTACCGAGTATGGTGGGACCACAGGGAATATGTTTTCAAACTGGATTTTTGTTTCTGAATATGTTTGTGGTTTGTGTGTGTAAACATTTTGGATCAGAAATTAGTGTAGTACTTATACAGAGTAATGTGGCAAGGTGAGCAGCTACAGCAGCATTGTTGGGGTGGAAATTATACTTGACCATTTCACTGTATTCATGCAAGGAAAGAATCCTTTAAAGCTGTGCTTTTTGGACCTTATCAAGTGGATAATGCTCTCTAGTGCCCTTGCCTGACATCTGAGATTAAACTGATTAGTAAACTTCAACCAGTCTCTTATTTTTATAAGGCAAAGTCCCACTTCTTCCTCCACAGTTGCAATGCCTGGAATACAGTGGAACCAGTTTAAGCCTCTTGTTTGGAGGGCAGATTTTGGGAAGCCCACCTGTTAAGCGTATGTGGGAGGCAGAGAATCTGAGACTATGGAGATCCACTTGCAGCTTCACCCCCTGTTCCTAGCAGAGATGTAGAATGGTGCAGTGGTTAGGGTGATAACCTGGTACTTAAGAGACTTGAGTTCAATTTCCTGTGTGACCTTGGGGAAGTCATTTTCCGTTAATTATTTCCACTTGTGTAAAATAGTAGTAACAGTTCTTTCTTTCCTCTGAGGGGGAGGATAAATACATTAATGATTATGAGGTAGTGGGGCAATATAAGTACCCTAGATAGAGTAGCATGTCAAGATCAGAAGCCACTGCAGCAGTGAGATCTTAGACATGGATACAAATCGTGTATGCAGCATGGAGGGGAAGATTACGTCTTAGTGCACAGCCAAGTCACTGGGATGAGGATTGGGACCATTGTGAGGAAGTCATATCACTGGGAAAAATGAGAGGAAGCTACTAATTAATGTCCTCTTTCTGTCTCTTTTGTTCAGGATCATGTAGAGGGCCAAGGGAAGGACCCTAGGACATTAGAATGCACTAGGCATCTTTTCCTCATCTACATATATCCTTTTCCTTTTCTCTCTGTCTCCCTCTCCCCATCCATTATACTCTTTGCCTCTTCTCTTCACCAGACAACATTAAAAATCAACGACCTTTCACTTCATGAAGCTCTTTTAAAAAAATAAAATTAAACAAGCTTTGAGGATCACCTTGTGCATGGCAGTGTGCTTCCTTGCTACTCACCGCTGTGCTGGAAGAGCTGCTAATTCTGTTTCCATGATGCCGCTGACAGGCCCGTTGTGGAGGCTGGCTTTGATCTAGCTTTTACATTCATTTACCATAATAAGAGTTGGCTTTACTGAACCAATTAAAATTACAGTCCTCCCTTATTATCTCCATAGAGTACAGCGGAGATGCAATGAATTTCAGTAAATGATTTCACTCATGCAAGTTTATAGATCCTTATTTTACATATCCAACTTGGTTTTTATAAGGTGCAATTTAATATTGACCCTACATGTCACTTGTGTAATAAATGTTTTAGGGTCAAGGATTAAAAGCTTTAGTCAGAGATATGTCACGTTACATAAAGCTCTCTTGGTAACGTGGGTTGCAAATGGTTTTTAATTGCTGAAATTTACAATGAAGTCTAGTCTTTTTTTTGTCTTTTGTAATCTCACGGACACTTTTCTAATTGTAGGAGAACAGGTGCTTTGCTGTATATTCTCTTGCCAGAAGTGCATCTCCAAAATACATTTGGAAAGGGTTTAACTATGCATGAACTTAGGGAGTGTGATCCTTCTCCTACTCACGCCAATGGCAAAACTCTCAATGCCATACCAGCAGCTCATTTGTAATTACGGATTTTAAATATGAGTATAATTTCCTTTGGTTTGTTTGTATTACACAGACACCAGTGCGTGCTTATATTGTTGTCTGTGCATTTTTTAAAACCACTTTTAATCAGAACCAGACTCAGACTCAGTTAACATGAATTGGCTGGATTCATAAAACATGGTGAGCTAACTACCTTTTGGTGCTCCAAATAACATTTCTTGGTGCCTTAAAGCTGCTGCCTTCCATTTATTTATCTATGTATCTGTAAGCCCAAACCTTGTCTTCTCTTTACCTATTGCTAAGCCTTTCTGGAATGCCCATCAATCACTACAGTATGTCCATATACAATTCTCAGCTTTGATTGGTGGTGTCTCTCTCCCCTAGACTTTTTCTCCTCACCATGGTATGTATTTCAGCAACCATTGTACTTTATGGTAATAGGGCACTTACTGGATTTACTCAATTTATATAGGAACGATCATGTCGTGAGGCAGGTATACCCTGTCACCCCTTGTGTAGGGGGCGGGCATTATTACCCAGTGGCCAAGTGCAAATAATCAATCTTTTCCTCAGGCCAGTATGACCTAATGGTCAAAGTCCATAGGACCGCCCTTCAGGACAGTAGGGCCCAGTGGCCAATGTCCATGGACCTGCCCGAGATTCAGGGCAGTATGGCCTAATAGCTAGAATCAATAGGACTATCCTTTAATGTAGGGTGGGATGGCCCAGTGACCAGAATCAGTAGGAGTGTCCTTGGCTTGAGGGCGGTATGGATTAGTGACCAAAGTCAGTAGGTTTGCCCTTATATGCAGAGCCGTGTGGCCTAGTAGTCAGTCAATAGGGTTGCCCAATGTGTTCAGCCATAACAAAAGACTTCAAAGAGCAATAAAATACTTCTGGGGCAATTCTTCACCCAAAACTGTGCGCACAATATTTTAAAATTCTGCATATTTTGTTTGTGAAAATCACACAATACAATCACACCAACTTCAATTATTTTGGAAATTTATTTCAAAATACCTGTCAGCAAATATGTCTGTAACAATACAGATGACAAAAAGATTCAGGAAATGTTTTTTTTGGCAAATAGATTCCTTAGTAGGCCTATCCATACAGAACTCTGAATAATAATTCATTAAAACTACAAGATAGAAACATATTTCCTGCACCCCTCAGAAGCAGCGCACAGGCATGGGTGAGTCAGGGGTAACAGAGGAGCTGAGGAAGAGGGAAATAATTTCTGGGAAGGAGCCTGGAGGGTTGTGGGGTGTGGGTGGGAGAAGTATGGAATAGGGTTTTTTTGAGGGGGCGGGGCAGGGGATGCCTTCCCCATGCAGACCCTGGCTGATCCTCCAGTCCTGGGGTAGGCTCTAAGCTGGTCCCAGTCCTGATATAAATTAGGTTGCTTCAGCCCATGCTGACTGGCTGTCTCCCTCCCTCCCGCAAATGTGCCCATCATGGATAGCTAGAGTGCAGCGTGCTCTGACTATGCCTCCTATGTGCCCCTTCAATCCCTTACACTGCAAACTATAGGGTTCTTGTATAAGAACCTTATACTTTGCACTCACTGGGGATTCTCCCACTCCAGTGTAACCCTCCAGGGGTGATCTGGCTGCTTTCTGAGTGGTGCCGACAATCTGGCCCAAGGCGTCTTATTCTGTATTCTGTTATTGGACCTGTACATCTTTAATTCTATAATAAGAATATCATGTCTATATGCTATATGCTAATCCTATATGCTAATTCTAAGAAGATTACATAAGAGAATTGTATACTGCCTTTCCATCTAAGTTGTATGAAAACTGGACTTTTGAGTAGGATATTTCAAGTAAAAAAAGACTATAATGGTTTTTTAAAAAATAATTGTATTTACTGAATTTATTTCAGCCTGCACATTTTTGTTTTTTTCAGTTATTTGAAAGCCTTTTGTAATTCACTGAAAATACATCTCAATTTGTTGGGCACTCAGCAGTTGCTAAAATACATGGGGAGAGAAAAAAAAAGATTGTCAATGCATGTTGCAAAAACCTGGGAGGATTCTAGCTCTCTAAAATAATTTTTATTACCCAAAGACAAAAGTCTACATTTATGAGCAACTAAACTAATCCAGTCTGTGTTTGTTTTATTAGAGACTGGGATAATTAAAGCTGGATTTCAGCTTCATTTTGCTGAGGACATTTCAGGAAATTGGTACATACTAGCTGAATGCAACAGTCAAATCACTGGAAAGACTTCATTAACTTGAATTGGTATAGGACCATGCCCCAAATCCTAAGAGCCATAAGGGGAATTCTGCAAGCAGTGCATCTTCTTCAAAACATAGCCCATATGTGATGTCTTATGCTCAGGTACCTCAATCCTATCCTGTCCCATCCTTTCTTCTCCTCCCTACCATCACCACAGCTCTTTTTTCTCTTTCTGTCTTTATTGTTGTACCTTACAAAGATAAACTTCCATCTAGCCACCCTTAGATTCCAGGTCACGATTAAAGGAATCCTGTATAAAAAAAGTAAAATCTGAATAACCAGTACTTGTGCAATGCAGTATTGCTGTATGTATCTAATCCTCTGTTGATGTGACATCACATATCTGTAACCAAAAATTGAAGTTCTTTGTTCCTCTTGATGGTCATTAGAAGCTGCATCAGGGTTTCAATGGGAGTATAACCTACAGGTTTTATACTGCAACATTTAACTTTGTTTGGCCCAAATAAAGGGAGAGAATCAGTGGGGAGGATGCATGGTTTTTAGTTGGACTACTCTGCACATGTGCTACAGCGGACAAGACAGAAAGCTCAGCTAGAAGAACCCAGAAACATCCTGATCTAGAATGGGGCAGTTACTAGAAATGCTCAACAGCAGTTTCTGAACCTCTACAGGAAGTTTTCTTTGGGGGTGATATGACTGGCAGATCACACTCTAGTCACCCTCTGGACTGAGCCAATCAGAGCACAAGGGAGGGAAATTTATAAATATAGGCATTAAAGACAGTCATGTGGACTCAACAACTTATTAACTTAGGACCAAGAGATATGTCTGCTCTGAGGACCGGTTCCCAATCCCTGTCACTTTGGATATGGGGTGAATGCTATTCCAGCTTTACTTACAGGGAAGCCCTCCATTAGGTGAATGTTTGGTCCACCATGTTGTGTTCAGTGGCCCTAGAGGGAAAACTAGGAGGAGGGCATTTGTTACCTGTACACACAACAGATTTTATGGAATGTACCTTTAGCTATCAGCTGACTGCTCTAAACTGGGATTATGTCTCTGTTAAAGAGAATGGGACAGAACTCAGAGAAGGGAGGGGTTGGAAATTCCAGCCTAATTTACCTGGGCATATGAGGGAAAGCGACTGCCTCATAGAATAAAAACTCTTAGGGAGAAATGGATATTTTGTATGCTGATCTCATTCTGTGTACCCCTTTGGATACAGGCTACTGATTTTAAATGTCACCACCAACTGAGGTCTCGTCAGCTATTAACCGAATGGCTAGAATGTTGCTGGCTGTGGAGATTCCCAGACTGTTGTTGTGAGGGTTTTGGGGTTTTTTTTTTTGCTGATAGAATTCTGAAGTGTTTGAAAGGACTGAGCTGCTGCCATTCTCCTCAAGCATTAAAGAGTCCAGGCGATACACACTGTAGATTATGAACATACTATAAAGACTGAAAAATCATCTCTGAGAGATCAGAGGAGAATGTTTTGATGTGTGTGCTAAAGTCTAGAATGTTATGTCAAAACTTTATACTTGACTATGTGTAACAGAAATGAAACACCAGTGTATTTACTAATAGTTTTTGTTTAGAAGTTTCTCATAGTATTCCAAATGCTATTTGCAATGTTTTTTGTGTGCATTAAATGTTTGTTTTACTAAGGAAGTATATGGTACTCTCACTCTTTGAAATAGACTGAGAACTATTAATATCTGTTTTTCAGGGTTTTACACAAAATAACCCACAGGTTTAACTCTGTGTAATGCTTTCTGAAAAGTCTTGAAAAGACAGAACTCTGGTCTGGATTTCAGCAAAAAGTTAAGTTGAGGTGCAGGGAAAAGGGAAGTGTGATAGTTCTGTATAATGTTGTTAGCATTCCTCTACCCTGTTACAAGAATATTACCACTGATTTCAGTGAGAGTGGGAGCAAGTCCTATATCGTTTTCCTTGTGGAAAAGTCAATAACATTGTTTTAAACTCTCCTTGCCCCCCGAGTCTTTATTTACATGGCAAGAAAAAAATATTTTATTTGAAACAGGAACAAATTACTTCCAGATGCCAAGACTGCAACCAGAAAACTAATGCTGAAATACTTGCATATAGCTTTGCAGCAATTATAATTTACCAGATTATGGTCCTTCTTTTCTAGAATGCATCAAGATGGGCCCAGGTCTGCTTCCATTGTAGTCATTTGTAGATTTCAATGAGAGTAGAATCAGGCCTTATACAAACAAATGAAATTATGAAAGACTCCAATTATTATTAAAGAGGGATTTCAAATATTATAGCTCTTATTGAAATTAGAGGACACTAAATAGATGAGGGATTGCAGATAATACCTTGGTCAAAGGAGAAGACTGGGAGTCACAGCGCTTGAATACTATTTCTGGGCTCATGTTTTTTTCTGGGCACGTCTTTCATTTTACCTCTTGATAAAGTGTGTCTAATATGTACTGTAGTTGCCTCACAGGGTGTTATAGGATTTTCTTTGCCTCATATGCTCCATTTTGTGGACTTGCAGTGCCCCAAGATGGCAGAGAGCTCACACTAATGAATCCCTCCTACTGACTCCTGGTGGGTTCTGTGTTACACGACGAGGGATTGCTGAGATAACTGCAGCTCTGGAGCTGCAGTAATCTGCATAGAACAATCAGGGTATTGGGTATAGGGACCTCAGGATGTGGAAGGCTCATTCTAAGTCCCAAGCTAAACTAGTGCCTTATGGGGTTACAGTTCAAGTGGATCTTGGTGGGTTATTCTTACCCCTTCACTGATTTGTCTGTCATTTCTAACTGACAGTTGCATTTTTGAACCAAGAAGGATTGCCATAGAAAGACTCTATGGTCCCTTCTGTGGAGACCTCTCCACTCATTGAATGTTACTCCGTTTCTGACTGTAGAGCTTTCCACTGAACTTTAGCTGGGCTCCAGGCCTGCTGATCACGAGGAATAGGAGATGGCCTGTTGAGTTCAATGGGAGTTTTGCACAAGTAAGGACAGAATAAACAATGAAAGGGCTATTGACAGTAGAGTCATGCTGACTATTTCCTATAACTTTGACTCCATATCACTGGGTCTGCATTCCACTGATACAGAAACAAACTCACAGTAGAGGTTCAGGAAAAAGCTCTTTCAGTGAGGACATACCAATGTGTAACTTACACCAACATTTATGTCACTTCTGAACTTGGCTCATTTTAATAATTATCTAATCAGCAAGACCTCATTTGTAGATTATTCTGTTTATGCTAATGTGCATCCTACATTATGAAATAGTGTTGAATAGAAATAATAAGAAAACAGGCCCTTTCAACTTTGGTTGAATATCAAGAACATGATGCATCAGCAGTATAAAATCGCTGTTTAGATTACAGGACTGTCTTTCAAGGTTGTGAAATACTTGTGTATGTCAGCAGCTGGAAAATAAATCCAGATGCTTCCGCACTATTTACATCATCTGTTCGTCTGATTAAGCAAACTATTCCACTGTTTTTCTTAGTTTCTGGACCCTTTTCAGAGTAGAAGGTGATCTTGCTATTGTCATTGAGGCAACAGTATCAAGAGACTTAAGAAAACGTGTCCAAGTCAGAAGAGTTACATGTTTCCAAACGAAAAAGCAACTATATACAGTACATTTAAAATGGAAAGAACAAAAGTGAGGTCTCCAAGAGAGATCACGGTATGTGCCTCTTCTGTAACAAGTCTGTTTGGTCCCCATGTACATGATGGGTTGCTGCCTCTGAAACAGGATGCAAATACTCTGAGAATTAACTGGCTGCAGGACCTGGAATAAGTCAGCCCCTCTCCAGAAGGGATTTATTCTTCCACCTGGGGGTTTATTTCCCAGTACTTTTCTGGCAGGCCTCAGGGCTGGCTCAAGGAATGCCCTATCTCCAAACAAAAAGAGAAACCAGCTCTAACACAAAAGAAAAAGAATAGGTTTTCCTACTCTCCCCTCCCCATGGGTGTGTTCTTATTGGCACTGGGTTGCCAGTCCTTCCCCTAAACAGGCAGTGAATTATGTATCTTCCTCTGTAGGGTAGCCATCCATCCTGGTGCAACCTTTCTTCCTGCTGCCATTAGCGCTGCAGCAGCTTGTCTCTCCTCCCTTCTCTTTCACCAGAGGTGGACTTTTAAAGGTCTCAGGCAGCCCTTAATTGGATTCAGGTGACCCTAGCTGACCTGAAGTAACCGCTTTTCAGTTTATAGGGAAAAGGGCCTTTATCATTCTAGGACTAATATACCTGCCTCACACCATCTCTGACATCTATCCAGCCTGACTTTGTCACACCTCACAGAAACCTGAATCTTTAAGCCAGCCAAGCAGGCTGGAAATGCTGATCTAATCACCTCACAAAGGCCCATGTTTTGGTACCAAGCAAACAGGCTATAGCTGTTTGAGTCAGTAACCTCAGAAAATATTGTGCTTTCACCTCAGACAACCAAGCTAGAGATGCTGAGCTGGGAACTTTAAAGTGTTTTTGACATCGGTTCAATAAATTACCATTGAGCCAAGGAACTCCCAGAGGCCTGTGCATGATAGGGTTGTTGGGCAAGGTCTAAAGTAAACTCTAAAATTGGAAGTGCGTGCCCTCTTCTCCTTCATCTGCATTTGGGAGAGTTCAGTTCTTCCAAAGCTCTCCCTCATCCTTCCTCTTCACTGGTTCATGAAATGAGGACTCATTAGATGGGAAAATGTGAGAGCTTTATGTGTTCCAGGCTTCCTACCAGCAACTGAGAGAGAAGAATTGTACAAGCTGAAAGTCCCATATCTCCCTGCACGTTTTTTCTATTGTCTTCTTGTTGGTTCCTCTGCCTCTCCAGAGAAGACTGTGAGGGAAAGAGACAGAATATGGCACTCCAATCTCCCTCATCTCTAGGACAAGGGGAGACTCCATCACCAGCTGCCTCTTCCCTTAGCCAGAAACCAGGGGAAACAGAAAGGCCCTGTCAGTTCCCTCCATAATGGAAAGGATGGCTAGGAATATAAGGGTGTTCCCCATATGTAGCTCCAGATTCTGTGCAACTATACACAGGCTTGCTTGAGATGTTTTGTGTGGTTGGGGGCTGTGTGAAAACATGAACTTTGATACATCAGTTCCTTTGTCCCCATCACTCCTGTTCCTGTGTCATGACTTGTGACACAACGTCACTTTTCTGTGTAACATTGACCTACATGATGATAAACAGCTAAAACTGGTGGGTCCCTCTTCCTGTTTTGCTCTGCTCTACTGAATTGGTTTATGTCTTGTTGTACAAGGACTTACATGTGCAACTTCAACACAAAACTGTATGGATTCTAAGTAGAAAGTGAAAGCTGAACTAGACCTGGTACCTGTTAAACACAAACTAAAGTTTGATGATGCTGAGATGAAGAACATAGGACTGGTGAAGGAGATGATGCAGGGGCTTCTTAATCATAACAACAGTTTACATCCATTGTCCAAACATTTATGATTATTGGAGCATGTAGTGACTTAGCTGCCATCATTGCACTAGGTGAATCACAAACAATAAAAGACATTTCTCGCTCTGAAATTTTACAGTCTAAATAGACAAGACAAAGGGTGGAGGAAAGGAAATACTATTATGCTCCTTTTTACAGATGTGAACCTCAGGCATAATGAGGTGAAATGGTTTACACTAGGTAAGTCTCCTTATTACTCTCATAGGTACCAGTCCAGTGCCTTAACCACAAGAACGTTCTTCCTTTCTAATAGAACTGGCCAAAGCTCAAAACATTATGCTGGTTGATGTTGTTTTTGAAATTGAAAAAATTTCAACTAGCTCTACTAAATAACCATTTATTATTAAACCCCCGGCCCTGCCCCAACTCCACCCCTTTCCCACGCTCATTCCAACCTCTTTCCCAAAGTCCCTGCCCAGCCCCACCTCTTTCCCTGAGCACACCGTATTCCTCCTCCTCCCCCTCCCAGCCACGTGAAACAGCTGATTGGGAAACACTGAGCAGAAAAGTGAAGTCACTTGCCTAAGGCTACATAGCAGAATGAGTGGGAGAACGAGGATTAGAACTCAGGAATGTCAAACTCTGAAGTTTGTGTTTATTCTCCTAGATGACAGTGCTTTCCAAAATAAATTAATTTCATGCTAGAAGTATCATAGAGCCAGGTTGGGTTTTTTATTGAGATAAGTATAATTGTTGTGGTTTTCATCTGCAGTGTCCTCATTTTGAATTTCCTGTGCCACATGATATATCTTCCTGTAGTATGATCGCATTGGGCCATTACGCAAAAAGGAAAAAAAACCCCAACAACTAAAAAACACTTTAGAAACGTAGAATTTTAAGTATTGATACGAAAACAGGAGGTAGATAACAAGTTTTAGATCATGATGATATATTATTCCATTCCCCTTACTTTTTCCAAAGATAAGTTAAAATAAGTGATTTAACTTCCCTTATGCAACTTGAGAGAGAAACATTGTCAAATATTCCGTTCGTATTGTTTACAGATTTGCACTGCATTTCATTGACAAAACTAGATACAGTATATTTCCTTTTTAAGAAAAGGAAGGCAACATAAGTATAAATTCTACCTTCTCAGTCCTTTATACAATCCAATAGACATATATTGAAAACAAATTCTACAGGCTTCTTTGTAGACATCTGTAATTTGGAAAATCACATTTATTTCTGTTTAGGATCAGTGACTTATCTAGAAAGGACAGCAAAAAGAAGATAACTAAATATCTGTCTTGAAAGAAAATGAAGAGAACAGGGAAAAATAATATGGTAAGCGTCCCTGCCAAAATATAGTCCTGTAGTAAAGCTCTTGATTGATTCATGACATAGTAAAAGAGCTACTTACAGAATGTTTTATATTGTTATTACATTCTGATACAAGTTCTCTTTTGCCCATGTTTGGTCAAAGAGGCAAGTTTCTAAGAATTCCTCGACATTCTAGACTTATTGCTTTACAGCAGCGTGCCAAGTTGTTGAATACACAAGGCCACTCATGGCAAAGAATTTGTCTCAGTATTTAGCATGAGTTTCTCAAAAGAAATACAAAGACAACTACGTTAGTACATATGCGGCAGGGTTTTTTTTTTCTCTCTCAGGGAGTGAAAATGGCGTGGGAAAGCAAAAGGTTCTGAGAATTGAAATGAAAAATCATCTTGAAAACCAGGACCGCCAACCAAATTTCTATAAACAGAGAACTCTATAGATCTGGGTGACCAAGTGAGGGAGTCTTCTAAAATAATGATTTGAAAGTCCATAATTGAGAACTTTGTGGCCTACCTCTATCTCTGTAGTCACTACAAGTAGTGCTATCAAGCTGTCTTTCATCATTTCTAGGAGTGGCATGTTGAAAGAAGAAAAATATTGGGAATGATTGGGTTTCAGGAGGCTATCAGTATTAGAAGCTGAGAAGACATCATCCTCCAAGCTTTTTGAAATGTGGGTTCCCTGCAAATAACATCCACAAATCTGGGTTTCACCAGATTAGAGTGCCCAAGAGACCGGTCAGGTACACTGGAGATAATTACTGATTGTTATTATTTTATTATTATTTATGTTGTAATATGCCTGAAGGTCCCAAACAAGGTAGGGGGGCATATTGTAATAAATGGTCTAAGACACATCAGAATAAGTTAATAGAAGCAAGGGAGTAACAAAAGCAAGAAAAGCAAAATCAGGGGTGGTCTTTCCATTGACTTCAGTGGGCTTTGGATTAGGCCCAGAAGGTAGAGGGAAGCTAGAGGGGACTGGGCAGCAGAGAGACTGGAGGAAGAAGGGGCAAACAGCGGAGTAAAGAATATTCAAAGCTGAAAAGTATAGTCTGACTTTCCTTGTGCCATTCAGGATGGGTTGTGAGGAGCTGGCTGGGGGATCCTAGATGAACCTCCCACACCTCTGTTCTGCATTTCCAGCTCCTCCATAAGGTGCCTGGATACCGTTTCAGGGAGGGTGAGGTTTCTCTTCTATTCCCATCCCAAATGTGTGGGGAAGGAGGATGCCACTGGCAGCTTAATGTTTCTGCTTATTTCTGGGGAGACTAGGAAAGCAGACAGTCCACTGTGAAGGGATCAACTGGCTTGAATGAAGAGAGGAGACTGCATTCTTTGGATGTCCAAAGGGCACTGGCCTTTTATCTGCAATGAGCAAAAGACACCTGAACTATTTATTTCCATAGCAGCGAGATCAAGCTGTCTCTATACAGACTTTCTAAGTGAATCTCTGATTGTATTATCTTTTGGTACCAACTAGCTCATGTCACCCCCCCACACCTAGAGAGGCAAGGGCTCACTCCACCAGGGCACAGGCAGCCTCTGCTGCATCTCTAAGAGATGTACGTTTACTAGAGATAAATAGGGCAGCTACTTGGAGCTCCTTGCACACCTTCACAAGACATTATGCTTTGATCCAATCTTCTACTACAGAAACAGGTATAGGGACAGCAGTATTACAGTCAGCTCTTACTTCTGCACCATCACACCCGTCTCCTGTTTGACCGTTGCTTGTTAATTTCTTATGTGTTGAATACACACAGGCACCATCACTTGAAGAAGAAATTGAGGTTATTTACCTATAAATGGAGGTGTTTCAAGATGTGTGTTCCCTATCTGTATTCCACTACCCATCCTCCATCCTCTCTGCTTAAGATTATCTGGATTTGTGGTTACTGTAGGAACGTGAGAGGTATCAGCCCGTTCACTCTCAGTTCAGTTTATAAGGAGAGCTCATTCAGACCAACAGATACTGTTTGCAAAAAAAAATTCCAGAGCATGTGTTACCCATCTGTGGAATATAGATAGGGACCACACATCTTGAAGAACCTTCTGCTACAGGTGAGTAACCTCCATTTCTTTAAAGAAACAGATAATAGCCATATTTTTCATATTCTCCACTTCATGATAAATAGTATGCATAAATCCCAGATAGAGCTTCTTATTACATTTTCTACCATATTTCTAAGTAGTATATATCATTAACATACCTGCTTTTTAAAATTAATGTAGTCTGTAGCATAGCTGGGCTTTTGATACCCTTCAAACTAGCTGCTATATGTGCTGACATGTTATGCTCTGACTGTCTGAATGTGTTAGTTTTGTACTACAGTGAACTCACAAAGGAGTTCTAACAGAGTGGCAAAAGCATGATTTTGAGTCCTGCAAAAATATATTTCAAGTCCAGAACAAAGCTGTAGACCAGGAATTGGCACCCTTGGCACGTGGGACCGCAGGGTAAGCACCCTTAGCAGGCCCTGCCACTTTGTTTACTTGCTGTGCTGCTTCCCGCAGCCCCCATTGGACCGAGACTGCGAACTGCGGCCAGTGGGAGCCGCAGTCAGCAAAACAGCAACAAAACAGTGGGGCCCGCTAAGAGTGCTTACCCTGCGGTCCCACGTGTCAAGGTTGCCAATCCCTGCTGTAGACAGGTATATTTTTTAAAAGATAATATAAATACCAGCCACCAAAAATGTAAATAAGTTCAATTTTGGCTTTTCTTCTACTCTCAGCTCAAATGTGTGGGGATGGATGAAACCACATGGGGCTTGATGTCCCTGCATCAATCAATTAAATAAAGAGTACATATGTTGGAAGTCTATACTTGAGGGCTGATTTTGTTCTCAGATATGTACATCCAGCCTTTGGTCTCCTATTCCCTAGCAACAAACTTCATTAATTTGGAGAAACAAGAGACGCAGTGCTACAACTGGTTTGGGTTCTGCGGGACAGAGCCAGTTGCAGGATGGGGGCTTAGGAGAACACTAGTTATAATTTGAAAGGTGAAAAGTTAATTTCACATCCTTATTCCTGTGAAGATAGCCTAGAAAGCATAAACCATTACTAACCAATTTTTAGAGTTGACAGAAAAAATAGTTTGGAATCCTTTTCTGTAGCAGGAGGCTGATGATGGTGGCAGTGGTGGAATTTGCCCCATCACACATACCTTATCTCACTGCTCTTCCCCAAGAGCCTTAGGTCAGCCATGTGAATAGTGTCAGATGATATACAGGAGAGGTGATAAAACTTTCTTTGCATGCTCACGCAAAAGTGCTAAGGCTAGCTCTTCTCAACTCCCACTGAACTCAATATAATTGTTATGTGTCTATCTTGGCCCCTATTTCTAAAGGCTGGTCAAGCTATACAGCTATGGCCCTACCAAATTCACAGTCAATTTTGGTCAGTTTCATGGTCAGAGGATTTTAAAAATAGTAAATTTCATGATTTCACCTATTTAAATCTGAAATTTCATGGTGTTGTAATTGTAGGGGTCCTGACCCAAGCAGAAGTTTGGGTGGGGGAATCACAAGGTTACTGTAGGGGGGATTGCGGTACTGCTACCCTTACTTCTTGCTGCTGCTGGCAGCGGTGCTGCCTTCAGAGCTGGGCAGCTGGAGAGCAGCGGCTGCTGGCTGGGAGCCTAGGTCTGAAGCCAGAGCCACTGCCAGCAGCAGCGCAGAAGTAGGGGTGGCATGGCATGATATTTCCACGCTTACTTCTGCACTGTTGCTGGCAGCATGCTGCCTTTAAACCTGGGTACCTGACCAACAGTTGCTGCTCTCCAGCTGCTGAGCTCTGAAGGCAGCACAGGAGTAAGGGTGGCAATACCGTGACCCCTCTAAAATAATCTTGTGACCCCCCTTTTGGGCAGGACTCCCAATCTGAGAAATGTTGTCCTGTGAAATCTGTATAACGTAGGATAAAGTACACAAAAGACCAGATTTCACAGTCCATGACATGTTTTTTGGGCCGTGAATTTGGTAGGGCCCTATATATAGTATCTATTGACATCAATCCGCAATTTCTTCTGTTTTCTTGGTGTTGGGAATGTACTTTTCCTCAGAACAAATTCCTGGAAATACAAGCTATGAACCAAACATTTTGCATGTAAGGAGGAAATTTATAGCAGATTTCAGTGAAGCTGGAAGTCATCATGCAGTGGTGTCGTATGGGACTCAATCCAACTCCTGAAACCAGTAGGAATTTTTCCTTTGTCTTTAATAGCAATTGGACCAATTGCACAAGAGGTAGCTTAAGAACTCTGTCACTTAGGATTTTTGAACATAATTAAAGAGAGATTTCATTATTCACATGAATGACATGCTGATATACTGTGTTGGGAAGGCTTCCACAATTAACAATGTTTAGATAGCATCCACATTAAAAATCTGGCCACATCTGGCAAGCTGGCATGTTCACAATGAAACATTTGTGTACCAGACTCCTGCAATACCAATTATGTATGCCAAGGCTGATCTTTCTACACAGTGTATCACATGCAGTTCTTTTATATGGGTTAGGTTGAGAAGGGAGGGGATCCATTAGAGAAAGTCCTCACTGCTATTTGGCACCATTTTCTGATCACTTTTTTCTTTGTGGTATTTGCAATAAAATAAACTGACACTAACTATAAGGACATATATACACTGCTTTGCATATTGCCTAAACTTGAGTAAGCCATGGTCTGAATGAGCTTTCCCCTGACATTCAGTGGCAAACTAGGGGAAAAGACTTCAGTATTTGCATAGGCACACCTTCTCTGCCAGACTAACTAAAGTATTGAAGCATAAGCTTTCGTGGGCTAATACCCACTTCGTTGGATGCATGCAGTGGAAGAATCCAGAGACAGGATACTTCTACTGCATGCATCCGAAGAAGTGGGTATTAGCCCACGAAAGCTTATGCTTCAATACTTTAGTTAGTCTTGAAGGTGCCACAGGACTCTTTGTCACTTCTGCAATTCCAGACTAACATGGCTACCTCTCTGATTCTTCTCTGCAAGGTATTCAGCAGATGGTGCTGCTTTACCAGAATGATCAGTTGTGGCCGGTAGTGGGTTACAATTCACTTGAGTATTGAATGCAGGGGAAATGAAATGTTGTTATCCTGATTCTATGAGTAAAGAGCAGCAGAACTGTTTTTATCATGCTTTGATTGAGGGGGTCATCCTAACCTAAACCTCACTTCCTAAGCAGGGGGTAGGGATGCCAAATCCTAGTGAAAGTGGGAGTGGAGTAGGGTGGGGTTGGTGTTTGCCCTGCTCTGTCCTGCGAGTCCTAGACATCATGTCCATGCCAATGTGTTTCCTGATTTTAGGAGATTAATATTATTGTTTATATAATATGGGCTATAGGTTTACCAATAATCTGATCAGAAGATAATAAGGTTCTTATCCCAGAATCAGGCTATGCAGAGTTTTTCAAGGACCCTTGGGATGTATGATAAGGGCACTCACACAGAGGACAAAATAAAGCCTTAAAGACTTTTGCTGAGATAAATGGAATAATAATCAAATGGAAAACTAGTCAGAATTGCAAAGGAAATATGTACATGTGGTACGTATGGCATTATATACTATAAAACTTTCTAGATTAACATACTCACACCCTTCCTTGATAACTGGGGGTAAGAGACAAAGGACCAGCCTCACCTCTGGCATGCCAAAAGAATCTAATGGTCCATCCTCCTCAATTTCCAAGTGGGAGGTGCAGAATTTAGGAGAAGGTAGAGACCTAAAAAACTATGGAAAGGTTATAGAAGTTAACTTAAAGCCTGACTAAAACTAAGGAGCTAACTAACATAGTGGATTGTCCCTCTTACCAAGCCTGAGCACTATGAGCCCAACTTCGATATCCACGTTTAATTTCCTCACCCACAAAATATCAGGGTACACTTACTCTGTAAACTGGCATGTTCACATGTATTAATAACCATTAGCTCATTCTCACATCTGTTACTTAGAGGGCCCTACCAAATTCATGGTCCATTTTGGTCAATTTCATGGTCATAGGATTTTTAAAATGGTGAATTTCATGATTTCAGCGATTTAAATCTGAAATTTCATGGTGTTGTAATGGTAGGGGTCTTGACCCAAAAAAGGGTTGTGGAGCAGGGATTGCAAGGTTATTATAGGGCAGATGCTACCCTTACTTCTGTGCTGCTGTGGGCAGAGCGCTGCCTTCAGAGCTAGGCAGGTGGAGAACAATGGGTGATGGCCAGAAACCCAGCTTGGAAGGCAGAGCTGCCAACAGCAGCAGGGCAGAAGTAAGAGTGGCATGGTACGGCATTTCCACCCTTACGTCTGTGCTGTTGCCTGCAGAGCTAGGTCCTTTGTCAGGAGCCCCCACTCTCTGGCCACCCAGCTCTGAAGGCAGCAATGAAGAAGTAAGGGTTCATGGTATGGTATTGCCACCCTTACCTCTGTGCTGCTGCTGGTGGGGCACTGCCTTCAGACCTGGGCACCTGGCCAACAGCCGCTGCTCTCTGGCTGCCTACCTCTGAAGGCAACACAGAAGGAAGGTTGGCAATAGTGCAACCTCCCCCCACAGTATCCTTGTGACCCCCCACAACTCCCTTTTGGGTCAGGACCCCCAGTTTGAGAAACCTGGTCTCCCCCTCTGAAAGCTGTATAGTATAGGGGTTTTTTTGTCCCTGTTTTTATAAACCTTGCTTTGCATACACAGGAACAACAACCTTTCCTTTGGACTTAGTTTAAAAGAACATATGCCTTTTTCTGTTAGGGCCTGTGAAGTATTTGCAATAAGGTAAGTACAGCAACATTTTTCGCATGCAAATATTACATAAATGGCAATAAACAAAGCTTCCCGCAGCCCCCATTGAACCGGTACAGCGAACCGCGGCCAGTGGAAGCCGCGATCGGCAAGTAAACAAATTGGCGGGGCCCGCTAAGGGTGCTTACCCTGCGGTCCCGTGTGCCAAGGTTGCCGATCTCTGATGTATCTGGAGCATTAGAACAACTGGACGAAGCAAAGTCATACCTAGAGTCTTACCGGTCAGATGAGGGATTTCAAAATGTTCTGAAAGAGTCCACAGAAGTTGGCAGAGGAACTTCACACTGAAGCTATTTTGCCACCCATTGAAGAATACAAGAGTCACCGAAGAAGAAGACATTTTGATTACAAGGCATAAGATAATTCCACAAGAGACCCCAAACAATAATTTAAAGTTGAATTCTTTAACCAGGTGCTAGATTGTGCAATACAGTCAGTTGAAGAACGTTTCATGAAGTTCAAGGAATACAGCAGTATATTTGGGATGTTGTATGATATTCCAAAACTCTGAACTATTCCTGAAGAAGTCCTACACCAGCAATGCAGGGCACTAGAGACAGTGTTGACACACGATGACATACACAATATTGATGTGAGTGATGTAGGTGATGAATTGAAAGCCCTTTCAAAATACATTTCAGCAGGATCAACTCCAAAGGCTGTTCTGGAATATATGTGCACAAATAAGATGACCACCCTCTTTCCAAATGCTTTTGTTGCTCTGCACATACTTCTAACACTTTCTGTAACAGTTGCCAGTGGAGAATGCAGCTTTTCCAAGCTGAAGTTAATAAAAACACATCTACGCTCTACAATGACTCAGAAGAGGCTGGTCGGTCTTGCAGCCATCTCAATAGAGCAAGAACTGGCCCAGACTGTGGACCTTCAGGAAGCACTTCAAATCTTTGCAACTAAGAAGGCACGGAAAGCACCATTTTGATTAGTCAAACAGATAAAAATGCCTGTGTTTACTATGCAGCCAAGAAAAGTTACATTTGCTGTTCAGACATTTGAAAGTTAAGTGTAACTTACAATTTTTGAAAAGGCATTTTAAGTTGTTAGTTCTCCTTTATTGGAGTAGGTAGCAGAGCAGTACCACAAGAGGAGTAGGACAGGAAGAAGCCAGAACTGAGACTTTGAAAAGTTTTGGCCCAAGCGTGGGGTTATGGGGACATCATTTGAGCTCCTCGCCTTAGGTTCCAAAATGTTGTGGGCCGGCCCTGGGCTAGGTCTCAGACATGATATGGGAACAGTGTTGCAGTGAAACACAATGGAGAGGCAGCAGCTGAGAGGTTCCCCACTGCCTACTGAAATCACTAAGGTCTGGTCTAAGTGAATAATGTAGCTGAAGTCGACATACTTATATCTACTTACCACGGTGTCTTTACTGTGGTGTGTCAACAGGAGACACTCTCCTGTCAATTCCCCTTACGCTTCTCATTGAGGTGGAGTACTGGTGTTACAGCTAGAGCGATCAGCAGTTGATTTATTGTGTCTATGCTAGACACGATAAATCAACCTCCGCTGGATCGATTGTTGCTCGCTGATCCAGCCGGTAGTGGGAACAAGCCCTAAGAACTGGGCTAAGTGGCAGAGTATGGCAGCAGAGACAGCAACAGGAGTGAGCCAGTTGCAGAGATGACAGCAGCAGCTGAAACACTGCTTGTTGTCCCACCAGCTTCATGAATTCTGAGTCCTCAATGACCAAGGCCAGGCAACTGTGAATGCGGTGCAGCAGAAAGAAGGGGGATGTTGTATTAAAGGGATATTCGTTCATCTGACTTTCATACTGTAAGGTGGGAAACTGAGTCAGAGGACACTGCCCAGCGTACTGTGGGGTGTGTGTTTGCTTATGGTTACATGCTTTTGAATTGTGGTTGTGGTATTTTTCCAAATAAATGGTATGTTCCATTTTGCATCTAATAAGTTTTTTTTTTGTTATACGCAGACAGACTCAGTGCTTATGAGTGGGGAATTATTACTTTATAGAAATGGTGTCTAATTTTCCCAGATTACGTGGTGGAGGTTTGAGCTGCTTCTCTTTTGTATTGTTAAGTGGAACCGCTGGATATTCAGCTAGGACCTTGTTGCTGCCGACTCCACCTGGCAGAAGGGGTATACTTGTGTAAGTGTAACTAATTCCAAAACCAGAATATCTGAAGATGTGCTATGAGTAGCATCATACTTCCCCCTACCCCGCAGATCCTCAGAAACAGAGGTGCTGCAGAGTATAATATTGTTTTGCTTCTACTTAGGTCCGGTAAAAAACACCACATTTTTTTTCTTGATGCTCTGCCTATATCTGCTTTCCCCCTCCAATATCTATTATGGTTTTCTAAATTATACTGTGATAGTACTGCTGAATACTGGGCACAATCCGAGGCAGTCCTACTCTAACAGGTTGTTAAGATTCTAAAATTTATGTGTTCAGACAGCCTGTTGCCCCAGTAACTGTACTTGCGATTAAATTCGTGGCTCTATAGGCATCTGTGCAGGTGATATATCTCCCTATCAGTCCTTCTCAGATGTTCTGTACTACTAATCTCAATAGCACCACCTGCCATTGCCCCCAGAAGGTGAGCTAATTATATGTAACAGCTACTGGAAAAAATGTATTTGTTTTGTCTTTTCCTACCTACAAGATTGAATCCTATTGAATGTTTGTTTTTTTAAAAAAAAACTTTAGAATTTTGTTCCTAAGCTTAATTCAGGATATTAAGACTTAATACCCCAGTTGCAAACTGACAAGGGATGCTTTCACAATTACCTCAGTGTTTGTAAGGCTATGACTCATGAACAAACTATTTTCACGGCTGAGTTGCATTTACACAAGTCAGGGTGTGAATTTTACATGCAGATCAACAAGATGAGACAGATTTAGGTGTGGGTATATTTATGTAAGATATCTGACTATTGTTACTGAAAAGCAGAATATTCTCTTTGTAGGTGCGTATGCTATTTCCAGCAGAACTTATTCACTGCATATTCATGAAGCTCCAAAGAGAACGATTTGATACCGAGCAGTAAGTAGAATTTTGGCAAAGAATTTGTGGTACAGCAAATCTGAAAGCCAGTAACATCCCAAATCCTTAACTAAATAAGGATTGATGCCACATGTCAATCTTTCATTTACAGCAGATGAAATGGACCTCATTCCAAAGATGGCAGCCATCCATGTTAATTTCTGCAATAGAATACACAATGTCACAATGTCAATTCTGCAGAGACTAAAGGGAAAGTAAACAAATGCAGCTCAAATAAAAATGAAACACAGCACATTGCTGAGTGTCTCCTAGTAATAGATCATGTGTATGGGAGTCTGGCGTATTGACATCATACACTGAAGAGGCATGTCATTTACATCCATACTAGAATTTCATTTTGTAAGCTGGAGGGAAAGGACAAGTAGAGGCAACATGCACTTGATAAAAAAATGTTTTGCCTAAGAGGTATCCAAAAGGTGGAGCACCTCAGGTAATAACGCCATGGACTCAGGAGAAGTGGCAAAACTCCTTCCGTATTGTCAAGAGGATCATTTTCGGCAAGCTTTCCTACATTTTCCCAAGTCCATTTAATCCAGTATTTATAAAATACCTTTTGATGTATGTTATTTATAATATCATTAAGACAGCAACATAGTATTCACATAGTGAATAACATGAAGGAGGAACCCTTTGTATCTAAAATCACTCACATCAGTACAGACTTGTATGTTAAATAAGGATGGCATTGATGGATGGAGCACTTTTATACAAAAAATATTTTGCTCACCATATTTGAAAGCATGTTATTAGAGACTTCCAATCACAAGGAAGAGGACAGAGGACACTGTTTTATTTTTTCCCACATAGTGAAAAGAAAGATCAAGTCATGGAAGTATCGTGTTATTTAGGAATCTGTCATATGGGTATGGATTTAAAACAAGTCAAGGTACTCTAGATTGTGATTATAGGAGGTAGGGATACGTCAGTGAGGAGAGCAGACTGTGATTGAATTCTGAAATGCTTCATTTTCTGGAGCTTTAGGGGAGTGACTGAAAAAGCAATCCTGTCCCGTTAGTCATCTCACATGTTTAATTCCCTTTGCATCTATTTCCTTGAAACACTTTCAAACAGAATGTTGTGGTATGTATTTTGGTAGCGTTGGATGGGAATGTATGTTTCATGTGATTTCAGTAGGTCTTTGTACTGGTTCTCACCAATCCAACTGCAGTCCCTTGCCCAAGGTTCTCTGCTACTTGTCCCCAACTGGCACTCTTCTGATGCATTTTACCTTTCTCCTGTCCCTCCGCTTAGATTACTTTCTCCATATTGTTAACCTCTGTCTGCTTGTGGCCACTGAAGAGGAGGATAGATGTGGTAAGAATGATGTTTCTGTGATGTGTCCCTTCCTAGGGCCTCTTCTGCCTCTGCAGATTTCAAATAAACAACAGGGGTCCCAGGCACATGCTGGAGGAGGATATACACTAAGCTAAAATTGTGTGAAACGTTGCACATGAAGAAAATGTGCCCAAATGTGTTTTCGTTCATTTCTTTTTGAGAAAAATACAAGAGGACAAGAACTATTCCCCCTCCCCTACCAAACCAAAATGGAGATTGAAATAGCCTGGGGAGCAGTTATGATAAAGAATGGCAAAACGGGGCAGAGGCAATTATAAAGCAATGGCAACAGCTGTAGCATCTCTGTCAACCCATCTTGTATCTAAAGCAGATATTAGACTGAGGAAGATTTCCTCTATTATCAGTCTCCATCTATAAATCACCCCTTGTGCTGTATTCTGTGCAGCTGCTCCTGTGGATATTGATAAGTAGCTCAGGCCCTATTCCACGCTGTTGACTAAAATTGAATTTTCTCAATCTACAAATCAGTGTATGATGCAGAACAGATCCCTTATTTAATAGCATGAGAGTCACCAGTGCCCAAAAGGAATCTCCCTACTTATTCAATCAACATAATGTAAGAAAGAATAGCATAACACAATACTAGAAGGTTTCAATACTAGACATTTTTGGTTGCTTTTTTACTCAAATCCCCAACCCTTAGAATTTAGTCTCCTTTCTTCAAGAGCTCCTTCACTTTTTGATTACTTGGTCATTACACAGCCGTCTCATATGGATTTATGAGGTTATAGAAGACTTTACCACCATGCTTTCCTAGTAGCTGCTCTTTAACTCTGGAGGAGACAATTAGCTGCAGTCCTATAATGGTCATTTTGTCTCTGGTTGCAGCAGGCTGTAGCTCCCTGCCTTTTAGTAAGTGTAAATAGTTAGCTCCCTTTATGTTGTTTTCTCCTGACTCTTTGTCAGTCCTGAGGATGTGCAGACAGAACTTAGAATGATATTTGGAAGACAGTGACAGCTAGTGCATCGTTAGTCTCCTAAATAATTATAGTTTACTTATTTCACTTTACTTTCTTTGATTTCACATATTTGCTATGACACACAAAAGAGTTTTCATTCCTTAAGAATATAGAAGGGTTGAGTTTTTTTAAAGGGATACTGTCAGACTAAATTCTTCATTTTAAAAATATTTTCTATGTTGTTAATAACTTAAATCTCCCAAACCAAGTGCATTTCTATTTCAAAATGACTCACAAACAAGCTGGTATCATGGGAGTCCATGCTTGTGTTTCACAGAGCACCACCTCCAGCAAACTTAATTTTCAAGTGAAAAGATTTTTTTCCCCCTCTAACTGCCAGCCTCCCAAACTCATGGGCAGATTGTTACATGCCTGGCATAGCCAGAAATCCTTCATCCCACTTGTGCTCCTCTGCAGGAGTTCCAGTGGGAAGTACCAATGCTATGAAAGAAATAGAATTTCTCAGATGAACTCTGGATAATTAAGCCAAAATGTCTCTTAGACTTTGCTGCATGGCCTCTCTGCATCCTCTACCCCCTAACTCTTATTGTACACTGGGTATTATGAGCCTCTATACAGCCTTCAATTTGTTTAGGAGTTTGTTCCTCACTCAGGGGATGGTCAAGATGGCCCACTCCAGTTCTCTTAGGCTGAACAACCTCATGGTGTTCAGAGGTGAACATTCTCACTATTCCAAGAGCAACATTGTGGGCGTATGGGAGAAATGATGAGGGGATCTTATAAATGAGTCTATAGACATTTTGAGGCAAATAACATAAAATATGTCCATGTGTGCCTGGATGGAGGGAGCTCTTAAACCCAAGAGGGTATGAGGAAACACAGTGTGGGCTTGAATGTGTTAACAAGTCTGGGTATTTGGAAAATGTGTATTTTGATTTACTGACTGGAAGAATTCTGATGTATCCTCTCTGTGACTATGGATGCTACTCATTGTCACAAATTGCTGTGGTCTTTTTTTGTTGTCTTAATGGATAATTGAGTTTTACAGCATCCATTACCAGTTTATGCTGCTATACGGAAATGGTTTGGAAGAGGATGGGCCAGCTAATTAACTAGCTCAGTGTAAAGTGAATTTTAAACAACACAAATCCCACTAAATTGATTAATCTCACTTTGGTTCAAGTTTAGACAAAATAGTCCAGCCTGTTGAGGTTTTCATTTCTGTTTGGCAAGTACATTTATATTGCAATCCTTCAAGTATCTGAATAGTTCCCCTTCCTGTTTGTCTCCACCACAGCAATCAAATGAGATGTGGAATTCTATTATTTGTAAATCACAGAGGAACTTTGTTAGGGCAGAAGCCTGGCTTGTCTGTAGTTTTAGGCAAACTTAAAGCAAATGTGTTAGTGTAATAAAACATTTGTCATGAACTTATGAACCTATAGCTCTTACAGATTTGTCTTTTATGGTTGCTTGTATAAATGATATGTACACTTTTTTCACTAAGTGTCTGCCAAAATGATGCATAACTCTTGCACAAAATATAGCTTGGGATGCATCCAAACTTAGAAGTCAAAGAATGCAAATAAGAAGAAAATAAGATAATTTAGCTGCATGTTTTAAAAGTAATATTATGTAGCTGCACAGAGCTGTCAATCCCAAAGTTTCACAACTTTGTATTTCCATTGCTTTAATGAGCCATGATAATGTTGTGTGATATAGAGCAGTGGTTCCCAAACTTTAAGAACCTGTGAACCTCTTTCACTAAAATGTCAAGTCTCGCGAACCCCCCTCGTAAAAATGAATCTTTCCAGGGATTTTCTCCTTTACCTGAGTATAAATTATAGAAGCAGTGATATTGGAAATATAAAATTATTTTTTATGACATGCTTATTACAGATTATTTATTATTAAGTATTATTTATCATTACAGTATTTTTATTACATTATGCAAATAGTAACACCCTTCCCAGATCACACTTTCATAGCTTGTATCACTTTGAATTGTTATAAGACAAGGCTCCTATGTTTCATCAAGGAGTATCAGATGTGAAGCAGTATGAAGGTATTTAAGAAGCCAACTCAGAGTTCCTCCTACACAAGCATTCAAGTCTTGAGCAGTCCTGACAAACAATGCACATTACAACAAAGCTTAAACCTGATCTTCATAATAATTTTAAAAACAATACTAGCTGCCTATTTAATTTTAAAAACAGCAAAAAATATCCACTTCTCTTTCCATTTCTTATAAGGAGTCTTGAAGTTGAAATCTCTTCAGTGTAAAGATATGCTTGCTTTGATCTTCTTAGCTCTTGGAAGTCCAGGGGCTCTGGGCTGCTGGCCCCATGCTGCCCTGGTTCCCTAGGGACAGTTCTGTCTGCCATTAGGGAATTTTTTCCTAAGAACCCCCTAAACATTTCATGAACCCGCAGGGGTTCACGTACTCCAGTTTGGGAACCACTGATATAGAGGCTTTATTGTCATGAGTTTTGAATAAATACATTTGCTCTGAAGCCAGGCATGAATTATACTTGAAATTCCAAACAAGTCCTAATACAATCTTTCTCATACCATGGCTCAGAAATTCTATAAATGCCACATATTTGACAGAAAAAAATATTTTAGAAGTGTGTACAAAATTTAAACACCTGAGGGGTGCTACAGATCCTCTCCTCCCAGTTGTAAAGCTATGTTCCCATAGTACCAGGAATATAACTATGCAGGGCTAAGAGGGAGAGAGAAATTATAACTGATTACACTTTAAAACTCCCCAATTGCATAAGGCCCTGACTCAGCAAAGCACTTATACAGATATGTAGACCCATTAAAGTAAATAGACTTAAGCACATGCTTAACTTTAAGCACACCTTTGAGTGCTTTGCTGAAGAGAAATGGTGTGCTGAATTGGGGCCTGCAATAATATTGTGCTGTTAAGGTTCGACGTACTGTGAGCTACCAGGGCTAGAAACTTATAGTGGAAGAAGGGTCCTTTTCCAATGGAATAGAAGTCATTACGATGCTTAGGTGATCACAGGACTTTACAATTATAGTGTCTAGATTAAAAGAAAAGTTATTTCCCTCTTTAGAGGTTTTATAAAAAATATTAGTATTAAACTTTGGCACTCTGAGGCCTGTAAAGCTATATTCTTGGTACTAAGGCAACTTGGTTTTACAGGGAGAATGAACACAGTATCAATAATATTTTTGATCACATCTTGAAAAGTCTTAAAATACGCTTGTATGTAAAAGTTGTGGCATAAATAAACACATGGTGGTGTGTGGAGATACAAATGAGACAAGATGGCTGAAATAATACTTTTGACTGGTTTTATTGTCACTTGTGGAGGACGTTGTGCCTAATTTATTCATGAGTAATGTGACCATCTCAAACTCATGCTGTGCTTCCTGTCAGCAAATTCTCCTCCTGATCCCATAACTCTTTAGGATCTCCCACTGCAGTCTTTCTCCTCTCTCGCCTCCCTGTATAAGGGAGCACAGACCTCTTCACCAGGGTCTAGATCCACTTCTTGCAGGAGGATACGCTGGGGGCAGGGAAGATTCCCTCCAGCTGCTGCTATCATCTTCAGAACTCCCCATTTGTACATCTTGGCAAACAGGATCCAGCACCAATGTTATGGGACTGCAGCTTGGAAATGGAGAGAAAAGAGGTTAGACTAAAATATTTTGGTTTTTGTGTTACTTGTTCAAAGTAAAATGGCAGTAATACTCCCACAATTATTACTCAATTGCCAGGAATTTGAAGGGGGCCACTGAAGAGAGTCACACCTTAATGTGCAGGAAGGAGTGGGAGGACCTCATTGGGTAAAGGCTGCCACGGAAGTCTTGCACAGTAAACTATGCAATGTTTAATCTACTTCAGAAGAGTAATGGACTGATTTAACCTTGCCAGGATTTTAACCTGTGGTTCCAAGGAGTGTAGATGTTCCAAACCTGAAATGCAGATTACTAAAATAACAGTTCTGTCTGCCCATGAATTTAACTGCTTGGTGAGATACTAAACAAAACGCTATGGACTTGTGGACTATAAATACAAAATATAGAAATCACTGGATGAAATTTTTATGGGTTGAGCTATGTTGGAGGTCAGACTAGATGATCCTGATGGTCTCTTCTGGTTTTAATCTACTAAATCCATGATGAACATAACATTTCTCTAGTTTATGCAGACAAGTAATAATATACAAATCTTAGTCTGTGTATTTGGGGCTAAGATGGAATAGAGGCGATCAAAATGATTTGAGGTCTTCAGTAACTCAGCCAGAGGTTATGGGCCTATTCCATGAGTCAAGATGGAGGTGAGGTTCTGTGGTCTGCAATGTGCAGGTGGCTAGACTAGATGACCATGATGGTCCCTTCTGGCCTTAAAGTCTATGATATGAGGGAGTGGCTCTGAGTCAGAAAGAACTCTCACTATTCAAATTCCCTACATCCCTATCAATCTGTAGTTCCTGCCATGCTCTCTACTATTACTTCATTAGATACATGACAGGGTGCTTTCTGGCATTCTTCCCAAATTCCTTTCCCTTTCTATTTATGTCTGCCCTTTGTGCCAGGGTTTACAAACAGCTGGAAAGAGAGTACTTGACCCAACATTGGCTTGAGACCTTCTGATTTTAGACACTTAAATTTTCTTTTTTCCCCTTTTTCCTGGAAATGTTATTCCATTGATGAATTCCACTTGGTTAAGTGGTTCCAATGAAAATAATTATCCTCCTCCAAGGACAATTTACCATTTGAGCTGGAGTCACTATTCTTACTGTCCTGTGGTTCATCAGATTGTGTCCGTTGCTTTCTAGGTGATGGAGAAATTGGATGGCACCTCTCTCAGGTACTTTCACCATTGTTATCATCTTTATGGGCTTAGACTCTTGTGTTTACACAAGCCTATGGACACTCCCTTCAAAGCCTTCTAGATCTGCTCATCCAGCAGATGGCTGGATTTCTTCCTGACCATGTCTGAAGATTTTAAAATAATATGATAGTGTTCGTTACCCTGATAGTTTTAAAGGCCTCTCCTTATCTTTGCTATGGTTGTTCAGATGGAGAATAGTTTCAATTCTACTGTTTTGTCCAAAAGCCTAGCATAGGCATATCAGTTTTCACACCAGCTGTTGGCATAAGAGTGTAGATGCGTAGGGAAACAAGGATGTTTATCTCTTGTTCTTCATAATGAAATCTCAGCCATTTCAGGATAGTTGTTTTCTGCCAGCATGTTTTGTTAGATGGTGAAGTTTAGTATATTGAATAAGTTTGCTAGGTATTGGGCAAATATTAACTCACTTCCGCTAAGCACAGAGAGCCCTGAAGGAAGCAAAACTAGTCTCTTGCCATTGTGATGGGGCAGGAGGAAGAACAGGATGCCAGGAATCTGTGCAGAACATGCGTACCGCTTAGGTGCGGTTGTACTCTGCCGAGGAACATTCTACCCTTTCCCCAGAACACCCAATGGATACCATAGGTCTGTTCCTTCGTGAGCTACTGCCATGCTGGTACTGTATCACTGGCTGCAGAGCAAGTCCACAACTCACAGTAAGAATTCCTTCCCTTAAATTAAGCCGTATACTTGATTTTGGCATGGGCAATAAGATATAAACCTATAGCTGGGGGAGACATACTGTCAGCACTCCATTGGCTTTTCCTTTCTGCTGTAACTAACTAGTTTTCCCAGCTGATGCTGCAGGCAGCAGAAAAATCTTGTAGATGCATATGAAATAAGCATACCAGATACATGACATTTGTGACCTCACCACATGTAAAATTTGACCTGGGAAGTGAATGGCTAGAGTGTTAAACCTCTGCAACAGCTGGCTTTCCATACTGATACTTCCATTAATTAAATCTCTTTTGGACTGTTCAGGATAGATCTGATTGGAAAATGTTGATTTAGAGTATAAAGGGTAAGCATACAGAAGCTATTTGGGATTCACCTGGACAGAACCGTTTGGAGGATTGGAACCCTGATTAGTAGTGTAGGTATCAAAGATTCCAGTGGGGTTCTGCGTAGACACAGGAGTCTGCCTGGAGGATTGGGGCCTTGGTTTTCCCTGAAGTTGCTGTGCTGCTGGGCACTGAAATGCATTTGTTCCCTGTGTCTAGGTAGCATTAATTGCTTCCAGTCTAAACCATGTAAATTGCACCCAAATACCACACTAAGCATGTGCATAATCATATTTGTTATTTAAAAATAGGAATAAAATCTAATGATCCTAAAGGAACACTCTATTTGAAAATAGCCAAATATATTTTCCGAGGTTTTAGTGTTCACCTTGAAGGTTGGGGATGCTAGCAAAACATAAAAGGGTTTTCAACTATAGAGCTTTAAACTTCTATAATCGAAAGAAAAACAAAAGATCAAAGATGGCCAGTATGCATGTGGGACCTCTATCCTTGGTTAAATCCTGGGCAACCCCACTTAATTCACAGGCGGAGGTGAATGTAAAAGTGGGACCTGAGCCTTTTCTACTTTTAGTGAATAAGATTCAGACTGTTGATTGGCTGAAACCAAAGTCTTCTACTTAGCGGGATGCATGCCGCACCACACATGGGAAGTTGTCTTTATTTCTTCTATTTCTTCCATTAGTGTCTAAGTAGCAGCTTGTTCTGAATGACTGCAAGGATTGTCTCTTGTTTTTTCAAAAGGAAGTCATTCATTAGGATGCTTTACCTTTACTAAAAGACATGTTCTCAGCTTCAGCATGGCTAGCAGCCAGAAAAGCAATTTCCCCTCCTTTTTTTAAAGAAGGGGGGTTGGAAATCATCAGCTTATATCAAGAAGAGGTATTTCAGTTTTAAAGGTGAAATAACATTCACTCCTTTTACATGTTAAATGGAAGAAATAGGATACATTAATGAGAGAGGGTAGAGCAATTAAAAATACCCCCACCCCCCAAAAAAGAAGGTGGCACAGAAGTCTATCCTCATGTTATCTTAAAATAAATTAGCATAGGAGGTTAAAAAAGCCAGACTTCTTTTACTTCATAAATAACTCAGCTTTCAGTACTGGTTTTACAAGAGAATATATTACTTACCTGAACAACTGATAGCGCACTATTTATCACATGCTGCCTTCATTTGTAAGGCCATAAATTCTCTTGCTGTGGTTCCCTGTAACTTGTTTCAATGCTAAGTGTAGCAGTAAAATGTTGAAAAAAAATCTATAGATTCAGCTTATGACACCCAGCTCTGTATTTATCCTATCTTAAAGGAAGTAAGAGATAAGGCTGAGGTTCCCTAGAACTAGCAGATATAGGAATAATAGCTACTTAACTGTCTTAACTACCATTATAAATTGACTTCTGGAATTTTAATGGATGAGAAAATAAAGCTTTTGCTTCCTACATAAAGCCAAGGAGACATCAGCTTTGGACATTGCCCCTAAACTACTACCTTCTGCAACATGCTCCAAAATAAATAATGTGTGTTACTGAACTTGATTTGCATGGGGGTTCCGGTTGAGGTCAAAGGATATTTTGAAATCTTTGCAAATAGGATAATTGCAAATTGGTTCAGGCCCTTCAATTGTTAATCCTTTACAATGAGACTTTGTTTTCATTTGAAAATCTAGCCACTGTATCTGATTTACTGATTATGCATATACTAGGCCCTCAGAAAATTTAGTAATAACAATACAGTACATTTATATACCGGTTTCTTTTAAGGATCCCAAACTACTTTACAAGCTATATCCAACAAGGAATTATGTCATGACTGAAATGTAGGGTGACCAGATAGCAAGTGTGAAAAATTGGGACAGGGGATGAGAGGTATTGGCACCTATATAAGAAAAAGTCCCAAATATTGAGACTGCCCCTATAAAATCGGGACATCTGGTCACCCAACTGAAATGCAAATCTGCCAGAAGGAAAGTGCATCCAGGTCAACAGCTAGAATACAGCTCAGGATGGTGCATGCTAATATGTGAAGGAGGAATTTTGGTCACAGCTAACAGCAAATCTTTCCCCTTACTTAAAGTTTCATAGGATCTTCATGGTCCATGCATATGTATCTGTTCTTGCTCCAGCCTTTTTTTCACCATATTTACAAATGACTTGCCCCCAACAATTTCAAGACCATTCAAGTATGTAGATGGCATCTGCCTAGCTTCAAGAGATAGACTTCAGAAAGGTTGAGGAGAATCTGAACCAAGACGTGGCAGCCATCAGGGACTATTTAAAAAAATAGAGACATATATATGTTTAGTATGTCAAAGATAGAGTCCATCTAAATCATATCAATACTTCCTCAGTGCATGCACACAATTTTAGAAAATGTGTGTATCAAATTAGATGAAAGCAACAGAAATTGAATGCTCAAAATTTCAGAAGATCTAGTGTAAATATTATTGACAAAGAAGTTGCTTTAAAGATTTGGTACAAAATGCAGGTGGACAGGCAGTTCCTTGACACCAAGCAAACAATAATACTACATTACAAAATTCTGTTATTATGTTTGGGGTTTTGAAAACACTCTTTTAAAAAAATCCCTAATACTTGTTTACTAGAATACTCATGCCTTACTTGTTCTTCACAACAATACAGTGTCTTGAAAGACTGTTCATAGAGCTGGTCAGAATTGATAAATATTTTCCTTGAAAATTTTTGAACCAAAATGAAAAATATTAGGATTTTTTTAAAAAATTGCATCGTTTTTACATTTTTCAGTGAAAACCTGAAAATGTTATAACTGTTTCTGGGTTTTCATCAAACAACCAAAAAGTTAATTATCCTGACCATTAAAAATTTGCACCTTATTTCTGGTCTTGGTTTGACTACCTGCAGAATCCAGCCAGATATGGGAGGAAAATATTAATGTTTGTAGTGGTAATTGATGAAAAGTTGCACATTTCTGCATTGGATCTCAGGTATAGAACATTGTCATAACCCATGGATCATCTCACGTCAGGACTGATCCTGCTATATTGAAGTTGATATCGTCACAGTGACAGTACTGAATTGTGACTTTTCTGTTTAAGGAGGTAGTCAAGAATATGGTGTTTGCTGAAGATCTAATCTGTACTTCAGCTACAGAGAGATTCCTGTGTTGATCCCCATGAACTGCTAGCTATGTGGAAAGGGCGTATTGTGTTGACAATACACCACAAAGTGGCAATAGTGTTTTTTACTAACCGCAAGATCAGACTGTTGCATCACCCAAATCCATGCTTCACTACTGCATGATTTGAATTTCCCTGATACATACAACATCTGGCTGGAGACTCCTGGACAGTAATGCTGCTGCTGGCAAATTTTGCCCTATATTGTATTTTGCAGATGTTATATGTTTTTATGTAATAAATCTCAGAAATGAGCAATAACCTTGCATGTAAAATACAGAATTGGGATTAAGGAGATGAGAGTTCATTCCCAGCTCTACCAGCGATCTCCTCTGTGACCTTGGGCTTGTCACTTAGGTCTTCAAGGCCCCACATTCTCCTGTTGCATGGAGAAATGAAGCCAATTTTCTCCTGGGATCCACATATAGATACCAACATTTAGTATGTTTTGCAAGGGACAGTTGTTAAATTAAGATGAGGATCTGTAGACTATTAGATCCCCAACCTCTAGACAGTTTTGTGTTCATTGCAGTGCATGTTATAACTTCACAAACATTAACCAATTAGTAGAGCACTTTATAACTAATTTATTGTCAACCTTCCCCCTATTCCAGCACACACACATGCAAAAGACAGGGCAGAATTATTATCTCTGTTTCACAGATGTGGAAACTAAAGCAGAAAGATGAAGTGACTTCATCAAGATCACAGGGGGAATCCATCTCAGACCCAGGATTTAAAAGCTGGGTGTACTTTGCTGTCAGTACTGTAGTTAGATCACTAGCTGCTCAGTAGATAGCTGAGCTGAGCTGAAGGCAGAAGACTGTGAGAGAGCTTGTTGCAGTCCTTGTGCCTTTAACAGCATGAACAACATTATCCCTCCCCCCAGCTGTGAATTGATCTTGATTCTTATGGATAAAAAAACAAAAGGACCTGTAGTGATGGGTTTCACAGATCCTCCCAAATCCAACTTTGGATAGGCTATGACAGACTGTCAATCAACCTTGCAATCAGTTAACATTGAGTTTGAATGTCAAGGATACTGTCATATGAAAAAGCGCTAAAAACTTACTTTAAAAATAGAGAGGGGCGGGGGGAGATGAAATTAGCTCTGAAATGTCTGCGTAACCCAAAGTGGGAACTGGGCCTTGCAAGTAGGGTGACCAGATGTCCTAATTTTATAGGGACAGTCCTGATTTTTGGGTGTTTTCCTTATATTGGCTCCAATTACCCTCCATCCCCTGTCCTGATTTTTCACATTTGCTGTCTGGACACCCTGCTTGCAAGCCCCATAGGCTGGTTCAGCAGGAGGGTGTCTGGTGATGAGACGATAGATGCTGCCAGCTTCTTTCAATCCTCCTGTCTACACAGAGTGCCAGTCAGGGCACTACTTAGTACCATTTATGTCTGTATCTTTACGATAGGGACACCAGCCCACTAAGAAGTGGGCTGAGACCATCTATTCATTTTACATAGGCCACCAAATAGTCACCTGTTGTCATGATAGTTATTACCCGGTTGTGGCTGAACTTTTATCTAGCAACTGTGTGGTGAGAGGCTCTTTATTCCATTCTCAAAACCAATCCCTGGAGCCATGTAGTCTCCCTGGTATGCTTGAGGTAAGTGTTCATATAGCACTCATAAGGGAAAGCCAGGAGTCTAACAATACAAATGATTTCCACTAACTAATATGAAGAAACACTTAGGATGGTGAAAACCCAGCTGGGGAGCTGAGCCTTTTCTAGGAGTTGAACTCTGCGTTTTTACTAGCGTCCTGAAAGTAATTTGTGACAATAAGGCAAGAAATAGGTGCTATCAATCAGACTGTCAGTTCCTGTTTTAACCAGAACACATTCAGGCAACATATTGTAAAGCCAGATCTTTCAATGTGCAAGTTCAAGAAGCCTTTTTCTGCTGATTTGCAGCCTGTGGAGGAAGAACACTTACTGGATGCTGGTAATGTTCCCTTTTTAATTCAGTGTAAGTTCATAAAATAAATTGCCCAGATAATTGGACGTGTCTTCAGTCCATGTACATGCTGGCTGTATTTTTTCCATAGATGCAAACCAGATTTGCAGCTTGAAAGTAACTACAGCGATAAATGAATATTGCTAGTAATAGGCTTGTGCCAAGTTTGATGTCAAACTAAAATAAAGAATGAAAGCGGCCACTTTGAGTAACTGAATCTGTCAGTTCCTGCTCACTGTTCCCTAGGCTCTGATGGGAAACTCAAGAACTGCATAAACAAAATGCATTTGTTTCTTCTGCTCCAAATTAAATTTATAAAGTAGTTCTAAGAACAGTATTTTTTAAAAAAAATCTTACTAATGCTGAAATAAAAAAACCTTTGGTCTCCAAATAGATTTATTCTTGTATTTTCTTCAGTGTTCTTCGTAAATGAGTGGTCCGCTTGGCCCTGGTGTCTTCTTATTTTGTAATTGCAAAATCTTTGGATGTGCCAGGGCTTAAAGCTGTACTGTTAACTTAGTTTAAACCTTTTCAATCAGATATTTGTGTGCCATAGAAATATGATTGTAATACGAGATAAGAAGTAATAAAATTTGAATCTAGTTAAAAAACAAACGTTTGTTGAATTACTGTACAAAGGTAGCATATCATAAAATGCACTGTGTATTTTTGCTTCTACTTGGCTTTAAAAAAACCCAATACAATTTTTACTACACACAATGAAAGAAACAAAATTAAGAGATTTTTTTAAAAGTCATTGCATATTTTTAAGATACAGTGAAATCTATAGTAGGCACCCTCTGAATATATGTTGCTAAATTGAAATAGTTTACTAGTAGCTGATGAAGAACTGCACTCTATGAGGATAGAATGACTCCCGGTGCCTTCAGAGTTGTACTGCTATGCGCTGCTTTTTACTCTGGGCTGTGCGTGCAAGGCACAACTGAGCCCTGGCTTTTCATACTGAACTGGGGCCTGCAACCTCAATAGGATTCTTAAAGGAATAAGGTTCATTAATTACTCTGTAAGTTCATTGTGGCAGGGGACTGATGAGGGAACTGATAACTGTTTTCAAATATATTAAGGGCTGTTATGAAGAGGATGGTGATCAATTGTTCTCCACGTCCACTGAAGGTAGGACAAGAAGTAATTGGCTTAATCTGCATCAAGGGAGATTTATGATAGATATTAGAAAAAACTTTCCAAATATAAGAGTAGTGAAGCTCTGGAACAGGCTTCCAAGGGAGGTTGTGGAATTCAAGTCACTGCAGATTTTTAAGAACAGGTTAGAAGGTGAGGAATGACCTAGGTTTACTTGGTCCTGCCTCAGTTCCAGGGGCTGGACATCAAGGTCTCTTCCATCCCTACATTTCTATTATACTGGAACTGTGTTATAACTGGGTTTCTTTGTACAGCATGCAACAAAATGGACTTCAATCATACTGTGGTCTCTAGGCACTACTGTAATACAAATAACACTAATTAGTGCAAACTGGAATTTGATTTCAGGTTTAAATTGTGTATATATAAATACATTACAATGATATTAAAATGAAGGCAATACCCCCCAGATAATATGGATGGGAGCAAAATTTTTCTGGAGCGAATGTTTTCAAAGCTCTAGGTAAGGTGTCTGGAGTGGAGCGGGGAAAAGGACTTTTAGGTCTGTCTTTGGCATTCTGTATGTTTGTATGCAGTTATTTTCTACTTTGCAGCCTGAGCAGTGAATGCCATATTGAGACTCATCCTGACTGCTGTATCATATCTCAGAATTAGTCACATCAAATTACATTCCAGTTTTCTACATTTATTTTGCTAATTTGGCTGCAGTCTGACAGAAGTTATCATGTTTAGCGGGATTTGTTTTGACACTGAACGATTCTGCAAGTCTTTGCTTGCAAAATATGACAGACCACATGCTCATTTTAACTTTCACTCCATTTATTAGTTTAGTCATAAATGGTTTTATGTGCCTCAAATGAATTTTATACATTTTAATGAATTTACAGATGGCCGTTTATGTGACCTTTGACTCTCAATTTATGAATATTTCTGTTAAGGAGGTTTTGTACACAGGGACATTTGGAGAATGTTCTTTATATGAATATGTATAGTCAGAGGCAAACTGACTGAAACAGAATAATCCATCATTTCCTATTCTCCCATTTTAAAACTTTTTATCTAATCAGGAAGCAAATGCAATATCATGTTACTTAGGTGCCCAGTCCATAGCATGAAGAGGCAAAGTGAATGATTGGCAAAGAATACCTGGAGTGAAATTTATTAACAAATTGTACATTATAGCTGCCTGTGTAATACTGATTTATATTGGCGAGTACTTAATGGGACTTCCCACATGAGTAAGTGCTTGCCAACATGAGCAAGGGTTACTAAACTTGACCCAAAATAATTTTGAATAGTTGGAAACTCTTAGAAAAACAGTTTGAGAAAAGAAAAAAAATTGTTGGAAAACTTATTAATTGACCAGCACTAGTAACTAATCTACATATATGAAATTTCAGTTTCCAGCTTAAAAATGATCCTATTTTCAAGCAAAAACATCATTTTCAAAATTAGAAATATACAATTTCATTTTGACTAAAATGAAACATACAGACTCTGCAATCCAGCAGCACTTACAGATCAAAATACTAACTGATAGCTTACAAGATGGTGGGGGTACTGGTTGAGGCGGTGTGTTACGTAGACTACTAAATCAGATGAGGAAAGAAGATGAATTGTTCCTTAAACATCTATCTATAATGTAGAAAGAATAATTGCATTATCATGAGGGATTTCAGTCTGGGCTACTTACAGTATACTGAAAATTTCATGCTGCCACTAGTAAAACATTACTGGAGTTCCTAAAAAATATTAATGATAACATTCTTACACAAAAAATGTTGCAACCAACTAAGGGTAACTTTATATTAGACATCATTCTGATGGATAAATATGAATTGGTCGCTGAACTAAAAATTGATGTAGGTGCAAGTAGTCCTGATCAGATTTCATTTGTTATGTGCAAAGAAAATACAGTCCTCCTGACCAACACTGCTTTAAACAGGTCAGTTTCTTGAAGCTGAAAGCAATGAACAAAATTGTGAATAATTTGAACATAAAAGTGTGAATGACAACTGGAAATTGTTTAAGAAATGTTTTATGTGTACATTTTTAACAGTGATGGTAATTTAACCATTGGGAAAAATTGCTAATGGATGTGGGAGATTTTCTTGCTGTCTTAAAATCAAGACTGGGATATCTTTCTAAAAGATATTTTATAGCTCAATCAGCAGTAAAGAACTTGCTACAGAGATTACCATGAGGTTTTTTTGGCCCGTGTTATGTAGAAGATTAGACCAGATGATTGTAATGGTCCCTTCTGGCCTTAAAAGTTTTAATCATTTTTTGGGGAAAATGACACTTGCAGGTGGCAGAATGACCCAGGAAAAATGTTCCCACAAAATACTGTGGAAAACTATTTGCTATTTTCATACAGCCCTACTGATGGCTTTTGCAGTGTTAAGAGGCTTTTTCTGGTGCTCTGGTTCATTGGACGTTATATGCAAGATTTATATCTGTAACCTAACAAAGCGTTGTGCTCCCACCACTTCACTGAAGGCAGAGTTGGACAAAAGTCACTGGGAAAGCGTTGTTGGAGGTGCACAAAAGGAGGAGCAGTAGCTAAGGTTCATACTCCCCACTTCCTAGCAGGCGGACTCTAGAATTGCAGCTCATCGGTCAGGAGGGCATGCTGAGCTCCCTGCATCATGATCACATGGTGATGTGAATTCTTGAGAAATAACAGTTCACCCATATCCGCTAATCTCGTCATTGAGGAATAGGTTTTTAGAAACTGAGAGGAGATGGCCAGTGGCAGCATGTTGCTCCAGAGTGAAGGGATGGCTCCTTATATTGATGTGCCTAGATCCACAAAGATGGAGCCTCGTTTCCCTGTAGCCCCTCAAGCTTTGCTGGGTTTCTAGTCCACATCTTTCTCCCACCGATGTGACATAAGGAACCTCTCCCTCTGGAAGTGGGGAGGCGCAGGAAACTCCATGAAGAAAAGAATGTGGAGGTTCCACTGGACTGTCTCTCCTGCCTGTTTGTTATTTTTTCTTCCATAGGAGGGGGACAATAAATCTAACAATAAAAAAGCAAAAATGTTTTTTACAAATCTCAAATGTGGGTGATTGCAGAATAGAGAATCTACCGGAAACCTGAGGGAAGAGCGATACTCAGCAACATCAACACAAGGGGCTGAGGGCCATGCACACCTATCCCCATTTTGGCTGGCCTTTCTTTGCCCCTTCAATGTTTTCCCCCATGTAGCAGAGACTGGAAAGAAAATATGAAATTGTGTAGCTGTTCTAATAGCAGCTGCATGCACTGGCTGTGGAGAGAACTCTGGGAGTTCATGGCAATTCCTGAAATGTGAAAGGCTGTTTAATACTCAAGTTTTAATCTGATCTCCTGGCTTCTTCCCACTCGGACCACTCGCACATACAGTTGTGTGCAAAACTCTGCTAACAGAAAGAGAAAGGAGAGAAGGGGGAAAGTGGCTCTTTGCATTACTTATTTGCAATCTACAACTCTGGACAGCTGCTGTTCTGCATATGATGGATTTTTTCATTTTGCTTCCTGTTTCATGCCTCCTTCCTCACTTTTCCTTCTCTTGTTCTCTCTTTCCCTCTCCTTTCTCTTTCCTCTATGTCCCACCCTGTGTCTCTTCCCATCCCCCTTACTTCCCTTCTTTCTCACTCTGTCACTCCCACCCACTCCTTTCTGTCCTCATCCTATTCCTCAGTTAAATCATTTATATTCCTACTTTCCAAACTTCTTCTCCCCTTACTCCCTTTCTTCCTCTTTCCCATCCAATTCCATTTCCTCACTTTTTGTCTCAATTTCCCCTCTAGATCAGTTGGCCTCACTCCCAACCTGATTTCCCCCTTCCTGACCTGTTTCATTTCTCCCCCTTGCTCTCTGGCCCTCTCTCCCGCATCACAGGTTCTGCAGCTGCAGGAATCTGAGATGCTTTCAGCCTGGGTGGAAACTGCCCACCGCAAGCGTAGGAAGGGGTTGCAGGTGCAGGCCTGGGGACAATGGTTGTTGACAACAGGATATGGGAATTTATATTTAAATGTGGGAATGTCCCATGAAAATTGGGACATCTGGCACATTCCATCCCTACCATTCCATACCGTTAGGTACAGCAGCTCTTATGAGTGTCATAAATGTGGGTAATTTCACATACCATAGTACTTAGAATACACCATACATTACGTTACAGATGGAATGGCAGCCCTAAAGGGATTGATTCTGTCAAGTTATACAGACTCCCAGTTTAGCATACCTTAGAAAGAGAGAAGTAAAGATGTGAATGCCAAATTCACCAATTCATGCCACTTTCAAGCACAGAGTTAAAATTGTCATAGTCACCTCAAGGGGAGCAGACAGATTTCAAATATTTTGTTTCAAATTCAATCCTGTTATTTATATCTAATAAAAACAACACAACCCCTCCCCTCAATACACTCTGTTAATATAGGACATGTAGTATAGGGCCAAATTTTTAGAGGAGAGTGACCGATGTGCACATATTGTGAACTCGTGTATGTGCCTACACTTTCATGAATACAGTATTTAACAGGTGTTTAGCGGTCGAAAGTTCTGATCCAGTACCTCCCGAGACTAGGCCGTTGTACCCAGTTGTGACACTTATGCACTCAGTCATTGTAATGATGCATGCACATTTCAGTGTGCTAGCAAGTATGTGTTTTTACACATGCAAGCGTGCTTCTATCTAGCTAAAATTTGGCCCTGCTGTTTTGCGATCTGCAGCCAGCAGAGGGAGCACAAGTTAACAATCTCTCCTCCTAGGGTGCCTGGTGCCTAATCAAAGCAAGGACTGAAACAGAAATAGGAAGGCATGTTCATTTCAGCACCATTGATAACACAGTAGACAAAATAATGGCTGGATGGAGGAGGATGAGAATAACTGAGGAGAAGAATGTTTACTTTAAGCTTCTGAGAGGATCATATATACAATGCAGGTAAAAAAATAAACTTGCAAAAATGCAATTAATGGTATCTGTTTAACCCAGAAATTGTTTTTTTTTGTGGATTTAAATTAGATCCTTAAACAAAAGTTCTTTTTTACAAATAAACCCTTTGTTTTTTTGAAGGTCAGTGTACTCTTTTCTCACAAAAAGATATTGGGATAGTGGAACTGCATTCCACTTTATAGGGGGGAAGGATAGCTCAGTGGTTTGACCATTGGCCTCCTAAGCCAAGAGTTGTGAGTCCAATCTTTGAGGGAGCCATTTAGGGTATGGGGCAAAAACAGGAATGGTCTTGCTTTAAGCAGGGGGTTGGGCTAGATGATCTCATAAGGTCCCTTCCAACTCTGAGATTCTATGATCTCCCTTAGCCTATGAGGGATTAGGGTCAGCTGCCTCTAAGGAACCCATCCCCCTTATGCTTATGTCCCTGGAAGACACTCCCCTGGCCTAGGACTTGGCATGAATGGGCAGGAATGGAAAGCCTAGAGCCTGGGAGAGAGGTATCATTTGTTGTTGGTGAGAATGAGCAAATCTACTACCAAGCTTATGCAGCTTGTGGCTGAATGCGTGTGTTGGTGGATCCCTAGAGTAGCAATGGTTTGTGGAAGCCTTGGCAGCACAAGTCTCTTTGAGCCATGCTGGCCATGGATCAGTGGGGCTCTGGGCTCTGGGGCTGATGAGAAAGCCATCTGCAGAGATGTCCCTGTGTTTTCTAGCAGGTTGTGTCTGTGTGGAGCTAGGGGTACCCATGAAATTTGGAGATTTAACATTTGTTCCTCTGGAGGGGGATCCTACAGTCCCCCTTTCACCTACAGTCCCTGCTGTTATTCTATAGGATAAGCAGGTAGAAAATGGGCTTTTGAACAATATTACTGTGTGTTGCTAATACTTTAAATATGCCAATTGAATTCAATGGTGCAGCAGTCCCAGTCACTTCAATGAGATGTTTAGAAATGAAGTGCTGTGAAGGAGCTAATCAAACCATTCATGCAAGACAATGTGCCATCCATACCACACCGATCACCGGTGCAAACACCTTATTCAGACTATAAAATATTATTCTAAGCCAATGTTTTTCAAAGTACAGTCCATGGAAAGCTGGCTTATTATGTTGTGCTAACTCTCCTTCTTGCTTTCAGCTGCTAAATCGCATTAAGGGATATTAAATACTTTCCTAATATTAATTTTCCATGCAAGTAACTGCTGTAGTTGCCACATGGGTTTTATGTGATTGGACAACAGGTGTCTGCGAGCTGTAGTCTGCACTGCAAAAATGTTTCAGAACTGTTATGGATTCTAAAGAATGCTTTTCAGAACCTGTGCAGTACATTGTTCAAATTACAAAATGCAATCAAATACTGAGCACTCCCTCTTCAATAATATTACTAACCCATTCATTTAAAAGAGACTTTGCTATCTAACTATCTCGCTTAAGATTTTGAGGAAAGGAGCTAAATGTAAGAGGAATGGAGACAGTCTCTCAGAAGAGTTTGACATGCACAAGTTAAGTAGGATGGAGCTCTGCTGCTTTAGAAGTGGATTATCTTCAGAATTGTATCACTGCTTGGCTTGGGGATTCCCTAGGGCCAAGCTACTGTTTCAGACATAGGAATACGGATTCTGTAGGGATGATAAAGAGCCACTGAATAAAGAGTAATGAATCTGAAATATGGACCATATAAGTAATGCATAGCCCATACAGGTCACTTGTTTGTAGCAATTTTCAGCACTAGATCCTGTTTCTATCCAGGGAAATGACAAATTCTTCTTTTCAAGGGTCACAGATTTTATTTTATCCTAATTGCACATCAACATGTTAGTGAAAGAGAAAAAGGAAAGAATGTATTCAGTAATATTTGAGGCTATGCCAGAGAGGACACTGCTAGATAGTCACATCCCCAGAAGACTCAAATGGCCTTATTAATTCCCATGCTGCAATCACTGAGATGGAACTAATTGTTGTTAATTAAGGCTGTGACTCTTTCATAGAGGTCCCAGCAATCACAAATCCCATGACTTTCTGGGACCTCTGTGACTTCCGCAGCGGCTAGTATGGCCAACCTCAGAGCCGCCTGAGCAGCTGGGGCGGCCTGGGAGCCAGCCACACCGGCCGCTGCTTGGGCAGCCCCAGGCAGCTGGTCCTGGGTACTGGTCTGAGAGCAGCAGTGGTGCCCCAGGCTGTCCCCACTCCAGCAGCAGTGGCGGAGCCATGGGCTGCCCCTGCCTCTAGGAGCTGCTGCAGGCCCCGGACTACCCCCAGAAGAGCAGCAGTGACAGCCAAAGCACCCCATCCCTACCCCCAGCCAGAGAAGCAGCATCCACTGGAATGCCTCCCTCCCAGCACCTCAGATTTAGTTAGGAGTCATTTTAGTAAAAGTCATGGACAGGTCACTAGCAGTGCCTTTTTATTTATTGCCCAAGACTGGTCCATAACCTTTACTAAAAGTACCTGTGACTAAATCATAGCCTTATTGTTAATGCATAGCCCATCAGCTCAGAGATATAAACTTTAGCTCCCCAACTGAGAATTGGAAGTGGAGAAGGGCAGACATAGTACCTATCTTTAAAAAGGGGAACAGAGAGGACATGGTGAATTATAGACCAGTCTGCCTAACTTTGATACCTGCAAAGATACTGGAAGAAACTATTAAATAATCAGTTTGTAAGCACCTATAGGATAATAGGGTTATAAGCAATAGCCAGCAGGGATTCATCAAGAACAAATCAGACCAAACCAATCTAATTTTCTTCTTTGGCAGAGTTACTGGTCTAGTGAATGGGGAGAAGTAGTAGATGTGATATACCTTGAGTTTAGTGAGACATATGACATAGTGCCACATAACATTCTCTTAAGCAAGCAAAGGAAATTTGATCTAGATGAAATGATTATCATGTAGATGCACAACTGCTTGAAAGACTGCTCAAAGAGTAGTGATGCTTCTCTGTAAAACTGGGAGACTGTATTTATTGGAGTCACATGGCATCAGTCTTGGGTTTGGTACTGCTCAGTGCGTTCATTAATGACTTGGATAATGGAGTGGAGTGTATGCTTATAAAATTTGCAGATGACACCAAGCAGGATGGGGTAGCAAGCACTTTGGAGGACAGGATTAGAATTCAAAACAACTTTAAGAAGTTGGAGAATTGTTCTGAAATAAACAAGATGAAATTCAAATAAGACAAATGCGAAGTACTGTATTTAGGAAGGAAAAATCAAATACACAGCTACAAAATGGGGAATGATTGGCTAGATGATAGGACTGCGGAAAAGGATTCGGGAATTAAAGTGGATCACAAATTGAATCTGAGTCAACCATGGGATGCAGTTGCTGTCACTCTTGAGGGTATTAAAAGAATGTCATACATAAGACACAAGAAGTAATTGTCCTGTCCTACTTTGCACTGATAGGACCTCAGATCTTGTACTGTGTCCAGTTCTAGGTGCCTATCTTTAAGAAAGATGTGGGTAAATAGGAGAGAGAGCAGGGGAGGGCAATAAAAATGACAAAAGGTTTAGAAAACCTGACCTATGAGGAAAGGTTAAAAAAACTGGGCATGTTTAGTCCTGAGAAAAGAAAACTAAGTGGGGACCTGATAACAGTCTTTAAATGTTTTAGGGGCTGTTATAAAGAAGACTGTTATCAATTGTTTTCCATGCCCACTGATGTTAGGGCAAGAAATAATGGACTTACTCTGCCACAGGGGAAATTTAGGTTAGATATTAGGAAAAACTTTAAACTGTGGAATAAGCTTCTGAAGTAGTTTGTGGAATCCGCATCGTGGAGATTTTTAAGAACAGGTTGGACTAGGGATGGTCTAGGTGTACTGGGTCCTGCCTCTGTTCAGGGATGACCTCTTACGGTCCCTTCCAGGCCTACATCTCTATGATTCTGTGCTCATGGAAACAGATGTTACAGTGAAAAACATTAAAAAAATTTCCCCTCCCTTTATGTATTTACTTGTGGCAAGCAGGAAAACTGGGAGAATGTATTTATGTGCATAATATACAGTTTTTGTATCTGCCTTTTGAAAAAAAGACCTTCAGACTTATTAGTTTTGTATTTTGTAACTCCTGTGCTATCAATTTCTGATAGAGATCAGGTTTGCTGATACCATAATCTCAACAATATCCTTCTATTAAGTTTAGGTAACAGTGTAGAGGTTACAGATGCAGGCTTACTTCTCACTGAATCAATGATATGATTAAATGTAGCCCAAAAAATGTGTTAGAAGTTTAGCAATATGCAGCTGAAGAAGTAGTTAGTATAATTCCCTCTCTCACTTTCTCTGGTGTCATTAAAAATACTGGCCTACGCTACTGAATAAAGAGGTGGAAAGCAAACCCAGTTTGATTGTGTGGAAGGAAGCCTATCAAATCTTTTACATTTATAGGGGATGAGACTGTTTTTGCAGATTGAGGACAGTGTTAAATTGTGGGCAGGCTTTGTATTTTAATATTTATCGATCTGTTTCATTAAAACATTATACCATGATACATGGACTGTAGGGTACTGAATTAGGAAAATGATCTCATAATTTGAGTAGGACCTATAAATAAGAACAATGAATCAAGCGAAGACGCCAGAGTAGAAAAGGAAGGTCACTACAGTGATGAAGTACCAATAGGAAAAAGCCATGAAAAGGTAGGAACAGTGGATGCTTGAGGATATGGGAAAAGATCTAGTGGGAGGCAAGTAAGAACTGGAGGGACTCATAAAAATAGTGCAGTAATGGCTCAAAACACTATAGCCTTTCATTTGGTTTATTTGTGCTTTCTGGTGCTTACATATTTCATACTGTATATCTGTGCACATGTGGGTAGCTTGCAGCTGCAACATGGAGGGCTAAAATAGGAAGACATGAGGATGTATTTTGTGGGGTGCAGGTGGGGGTGGGGAAGGTTAAAAAATTAGGAGAGATCAAGAAGACTGAATGAATGAAGGTATGTGTGAAAATTGAGCATGTGATGGTCATGGAGCACTTTCATATTACTCTCCCATTATTCATGACTCGATTTTACTTCTGATTGCTGTTACAGAAGTTTCCTTATGACCAACCCAGTGGGCAAAGGTTTAGAGAAGCATTAAAATGCCAGTCCATGGACAGGCAGGGAGCTGATGCCGACTTTGATTCTGAAAGTCCTTCACGTGTACAACTCCCATTGACTTTAGCAGACTGATGCCAGGCAGGATGGGGCTTATTATGTGAGCAGAAAACTCAACACAGATTTACTAGAGGTAGAATATTTTACCTCCTCAACAGTAAGCTAAATGTTCCCCTGTGCATGGCAACTCACAAGACTTACTGTGCTGGCTCAGTCTGCTTAGCCATCTACATTTATCATTTTCACAAACCTTACTGAATAAGTATCGGCTCCCCTCACAACCCTCCCTCCCCCCAACTCATGGCTGTTAAACAGGAAGGAAGTATCATTTTCTTCTCCTGGCACAAAGAGAGCTCTAAGCATCTAATTACAGTTACTGTGAGCAAATGGAACCAGAAAAGCACTTCCCTGTAGCTAAAATGCACATGCCGGGCTCTCTTTGACTTTTCCCAGATTAAGACTGAAATATCTGCTCTCTAAATTATTCCATTGCTTTACAGAGGAAGTATTAATTACATGACTGCAAATGTAGATCAGGGTAGGATGTAATTACAGGGCAGGCTTTGTGTCTGTTGTCCAACAGAATTAGACAGGAAGTGATCCTGATGCCAGCAGTTTCAGGTGTTTTGCAGCCCATTATATTCCACAGTTCTCACCGGGTCTTAATGGTGGATCAGGTGACTCTTTCTGATGCCCTATTGTCTGGAAAATCCACAAAGCTGCTATTACCACAGGGACATGATTTTTACAAGTCTGGAGGTTTTAGATTTTATAGAAAAAATGTGAACTAAAATCCACACTGGTTTTCCTCTCCTCACCACAACTACCCCCTTCAAAATAGACCTTTCTTTCAGCTTTGCTCTCAGGTTTTCTTAATTTTAACCCTGTGTTTGCTCTGGATGCCTCTGTGTACGTGTACCACATTCATTTGACTAATACATTGGCATATCACACTAGCCCAAGGGTTAATGGGCCGTACGAAGTAGATCATGTTGTGTATTGACAGAGAACTGTTTGAAGATCATTTACAGGTTTTTTCCATATAAAACTTTACCAACTCCCTGCATCGTCTCATAAGGCACTAGTAGTATGGAGAAGTAATTTGACTGACTTAGGATCTATGTAGAATGATTTTTCAGGGAGCAAGACAGCACTGGGATGGCACAGGGTAATGTGACAAAAGAAATCATCTGCACACCTGCACCATTGTGAACATGAATGGAAAGGCCATAAAGAACTTTTTCCATCATGTGTACACAGTCCAGCACGCAGGATAGGGTTGCCAACTGTTTTAACTGCACAAACCCAAACACCCTGAGACCCCGTCCCTTCCCCATCCCTTCTCCAAGGCTCTGTCCCCCACTCACTATATCCCCCTCCCTCTGTTGTTCACTCTCCTCCTCCCTCATTCACTTACACTGGGCTGGGGCAAGGGGTTGAGTTGTGGGAGGGAGTGTGGGCTCTGGAATGTGGAGATGGGGCTGAGGGGATCACAGTGTGAGAGGGGGCTCTGGGCTGAGCCTGGGGCAGGGGATTGGGGTACAGGAGGAGGTTTGGGGTACAGGCTCTGGGAGGGAGTTTGGGTGCGAGAGGGGACTTAGGTCTGGGATGCGGAGGGGGTGTGGGCTCTCAGAAGTGGCCATCATGTCTGGCTCCTAGGTGCAAGGGTGGCCAGGGACTACGTGTGCTGCCACCGCCACAAGCACCAGCTCTACAGCTCCCGTTGGCCGGGAACCACAGCCAATGGGAGCTGGTGGAAGACGACACTTGCAGACAAGAGCAGCATGCACAGCTGCCTGGCTGCCCTTGAGCTTAGGAGCCAGTCATGTCGGCTGCTTCTGGGAGCTGTGTGGAGCAAGGGCAGGTAAGCAGCCTGCTTTAGCCCCACTGCGCTGCTGGAGTTAGTTGTCAGACACTGTGAATTTTCATTTCTTCCTCACTCCTTTGGCCTTTCTCAAGCTTCCCACCTAACTATTTATTTTGGGTCATTCTATCTCTTGGCCTTTTGCCCAACACCCCCTCACCTCTTCATTCCACTGCTGGTTCCTCTCCACCCGCCAGTCCTTACCATCAGACGCTGACCAGCTGATTGGCGGCCAGCCCTATTTCTTTTTCTGTGGGTGCTTGTGCCTTCTTCCTAGGCATTTTCCTACTATCTGGGTATCACCGAGATGAATAAGCACCATCTTCCGTGCTGTCCCTCAGATTGGAATAGACTCCTGCTTCCTTCGTGCCAGCTGACCAACATTCCCAGGATACGTTTTTAAGCCTTTCGGTGAGAATACACCAAAGCACTATCATTTTTTAAAAATCTGCACTGTTTTGAGATTGGACCTCATAGTCTTTGTTTGTATTGAATAAAATATTTTATTGCTTGCTAAGTACCAACAATGTGTTCAGCACAGCACCTACCAAAGAAAGAGTCATTCCTGGCCCTGGAAAGCTCTAACATGCCTAGAACAAAAATTGCTGTGTTTCAGACAGCTCTGTGTTCACTGGCTCATTGTGTGGAGTCCCAGGGAAGACAGTGGAACTGTGTGCAGTCATAAGAGTTTTCAGCTGTGCTTTTATTAGTAGGATCGGGGCTTAAATCATCATGGACAATAATAATATGGCACACTGTCTCTGCAGTGCATTTACTGTCCCATTTGGTAAGATCCTTGGAGCAATGATCATACCTCCCCATTACACTGGATCTTCAGGCAAAAATAAGGTTGATGTGTGTTCTTGATGTCCTTCATCCTGTGATTCCATTTTTAACCATCTAAACATTGAGAATTAGCCATCATCTAACTTTTGCTTCAATTGCTGATATTCATTTTATGTTTTCTACTAGACTCTAATGCCTTTATATTGCATTTACAAATAAAGAGAATGGGTAGTAACTGGATTTCTTTTATTTATTTAAAATTACATAAACAGTATTGGTGCTTAGATACCATAAAGACATGTGCCATAGAAATTCCTAAAATAGATAGGATAACTATTACATATATACAGACCCCATAAATACAGGCATTTAATATATACACAGCATACATAGTATAGTGAGATGTGGAAAATGTTTACATTCATTCTTGAAGGATTGACCTTAATAATTCATTTTGGTTTCTACCACTCATGAATTATAGCTGGCTCACTTGTGTTATATTTTCCATATCTTGAAAAGTTTCTGTAAATTCTGATATTTTCCTAAGTGTGGAAATAATTAGTAGGAGTAGTAATCGTGATGTCACAAATTTGCAAGTTACTTTCATAGTTGTGACTGCTAGAAATATGCCTTTCCTCTTTGTTCCCAGATGCACAGTCCATTCAACATTTATTTCAGTGAGAATTGGAATTTGGAGTTTGTTTTTTGTAAGAGAGAATTTTTCTTTCTCTCAAATATTCTTTTAAATACCTAGACACTGTGCATCAGTTAAGCATCATATCTCTTTCAAATATTCTTAATAATAATAGAGGCAGGCACACATGAATTTTTAGGTGTTGTTATATTTCAATTTTAGGTATTATGGTAGCCAAAGGCTTTCAGACTTTAAGTGAGAGTCATTGTTTTGTATTAAGGTAGCAGTTAGAAGCTCCACTCATGGATCAGGGCCTCATTTCGATAGGTACTACAAACAGACATACTAAAAAGATGTTTCCTGCCCTGAAGAGCTTACAATGCAACTGGGACAGGTTAAAACACATCTATTCACACACATGTGCCCTCCCACTTTTTATTGAGTAGGTATAAAAATACAGGGACTAATACTAGAGGGAAACTCAAATCAAAACCCCATGTCTGAAAATCCCTGAAGCTTTGATCATGATCCGTATCCTATTTTTATGAGTGATTCCTGGCAGATCTGAATACTCCTGAATGAAACAGGGTTTGGACCTGGTCATGCCCTTTGTGATGTAGGTCCATCTCTAATTAGTTCAGAAGAAGATCTTTCCCTTACTAAAACAATATAGGATGGAGTGGGAGAAGTAATGGGAGAAAGAGTTCCAGCATTAAGGCAGTGATCCTGCAAATATGTATGGCACATGCTTAACTTTAAGCAGGAGTAATCCCACTGAACTCTCAGATATGATTGTAAGGAGACAGCAGGTACTGTGAGCTTCAGGGAAGTCACAGACAGAGCTATCTTCTTAAGAGATATCAGAGAGGGTGCAAACATCAGGATTGGCTCAGTTAATACACTTTAAATTGCTTCTACTGTATGCTGATTTCATGTGTGATACAGTGTTCTACTAGGATGTGATTTTGTTCATAGTTGTTGATTTGGCAACTATTTCAAAGGTGGGCCAGCAGACCTTTAAAGTGTCCGCATGACCCAATAATAGAATAGTAATGCACACAGAATGTGACTGAAATGTGAAAGGATACATGTAATACACAGGCTACTAAACAAAGAAAATCTTGTGTAGAACGTAAAGGAGTCATAATACCTACAAACTGCTCTAGGGTTTAAAAACAATTTACTGAGAAACTTTTTATGGTGGCTGGCTTTGGAGCCATTGTTAATCAACTAAACAGGTAATTCAAAGTAGTCAACCAAGTCCAAAGAATTTCCTTAGCGTGTCCGTATTTTGGCATCTGTGGATCGTCAGGATTAGCTAAGGTGTAATCTCAGCACCTGATTAGTTTTCACTTAGTGCCAGCAATTTTGGGGGATGTATTTAAATAAGAATATTCCATAGTTAAACAATATTTGAAATATAAGCCACACGATTTCATATTTTTTGGAGGTATTTAATCGTAAATTTTTATGAATATTGTGCTTAGGTAAAGAAATATATATGGGCTGAAACACTGATTTCAATTATATTTTTATTTTGTGCATGAGAAAAATTCTTTCAATTTACCCATCACTTTCCTCTTTTTCAGTGCAGCTATAGAATTTTAGTCTGGTCAAGCTGGCAAAGAAGATCAGTAAAGAGGGGCGTTCTGCGAGGGAGTTCTCCAGGCAAAGGAGGAGTGACTACATGACTCTCAGGTGAGTTTGTTGTGTATTGGTCCATTTGTGTTCTTGCTTGATTAAAGAATACAGTGTGTTCCATGGGTGGCAGGTGAACTCCGGTCTTGGGGAGGCTATCCCCTGACCTGGACAACCCTTTCTGCCCAAGACCCTGCCCTGTCCCTCCCCCAGGAGTTCAGATAACCCCTAGGCATGGCAGCCAGGCCCTCCCACAGCCCCAAGCCACTTGAGTGCCCCCAACCCTGGAGCGCCAGGTGGGCGAGCAGGTGGCACATCCCCCCACCCCATCCTCAGTGTGCCTGGCAGGTGAGCAGGTGGCGTGCTCCCTCCCCCCAGCTCTGGAGCGGAGTGGGTGGCATGGTCTCCCCCCAGCCCTGAGCGGGTGTCATGGCGCCCCCACCCCCATGGTTCTGGAAGGGTGGGCAGCACAGCCCCACCCCCAGCATGCCAAGCAGGCGGCGTGGCCTCTTACCCCCCATCCCAGAGCACAGGCCACCCCCATGAGCCCCCAATCCCTGGCCTGGGGCCATGGCCACGCGGGGGAAGAGCCCCCCCACAGCATAGCTCGGGAAGCAGGAAGGAGTCTGACGCACCTCTTTTTGTTGGCTGCTTTCTTACTGTCTTTGTTATGCTACTTCACAATGGATTATGCCATGGGTTCTGTATTTGGGAATTATGGCCACCCTGTGACTATATTGCTAAATGAGGTAGAGGTCTTGGCTAGATCCTTGTTATGGAGTGGGGTCCTGGTAAGGAAAAGATTGAGAACCACTGGATAATGGAATTCCAGGTTACACCCTGTAACACAGAAACCAGCCCAATTCATTGAGAAAGAACATTCACCCCAATGCAGGCAGAGATGGGCCCAATAGCTTCACAGAGTAAGAGAGCAGAGAGTATGCAGATGGCTGGAAGGCTGAGAGTTGTGGTAAATCTGGACAAAAATCTAAGTTTCACTGAAAGTGGCAGTAACCCTAAGACTGTCTGTCTACATATAAGGCACACAACTGAATGT